>CM031242.1:451397283-451997283 GCA_018340775.1 Taxus wallichiana var. yunnanensis
GGTCTTCAACCTTTAACTTTACATTCAAGGGTTTGTTGCTTCAACTCCAACTAGTGAGTTTGTGTTCTATATTTGAAACTCTACATAAAATTTGTGAAAATATTTCATATCTGTGAGAGAATGAATTTTTTTTTGTTCATACCTAGCACTTCTTTTTTCGACCACATTTTATTTCAAGGAAGAAAAGTGTGTTGTTGGGTATTGGCACTTGGCTCTAAACTTGTCTTTTTTCTATGTATCAGTTCATTTCCTTTCTTCCTTTACAATAAATCTAGGTACTTGAAAATTTTATTACATTCTTTCATTCTCAAGTGATAGCTATAGTATCCTTGTGATTTATACCGAATCATTGATACTTATAACTTCTAAATGCTAAATACAACTCTTGTTCCTTGAAATAATGTACATACAAATAGTTCTATTTTTTGAAGTGTATCTTAATAGTTATCATTTGTAACTCAGAGGATGGTTTAGTTGTTGTTTCACTAAGATGATTGCATTATATACTTTTCTTAGTTAACCCTGAACTACATTCTACCCCCTGCATTTGAGCTTATTTTAGAAAAGTGACTTCCAAACTTCCTCAAATATGGAACAATGAACACATAATCATAGTTATCCTTTTGATCTTATAAGATTTTGTTAGTACTTCTATGATGATTCTTAGAAAATGCATACTGAAAGTCATAAAGAATCATTTACTACAACTGTATAGATGT
The DNA here is from genome assembly GCA_018340775.1 of Taxus wallichiana var. yunnanensis. NCBI lineage: Eukaryota > Viridiplantae > Streptophyta > Pinopsida > Cupressales > Taxaceae > Taxus > Taxus wallichiana. Next base: position 451,398,003 of record CM031242.1, read on the forward strand.
TCTTTTGATTGTTGATCATGTTTTCTTTCTATGAATGAAACCCACTGCTTTCTGAAATTGGAATTTTAGAAATAATGTGCCTTTTATTGCAATCTTATCTTCATTATGAGATTTGGAACTCTTGCCATATCGAGCTCTAATTTGTTCCTTTTTTGTTTAATTATATTATATATACTCCATATCATAATCTTTCTCTTTTCTTGTTGCATTGAGCATAAGCTGTGACTTTGTCTTTATGAGTTTTAAATACTTGTTTATGCTGATCCACCTTGATTACATGATCATTCTGATGTTGTACAAGAATTGGAATCTGTAGATGTGGATGTAGTTTCTTGATTTATTTATGTATTTTTCATACACCATGTAGCATTTAGTGGAAGTGGCCACCTTGATCTGTAACTCTTATTTTGTATAAGCTCTATCTTTTTTTCTTCACTTCCTTCTATAACCTTTTCATGACTGTGTAAGTCATTGATGTTTCTATACTTTTCCTTATCTGATTGGAATTCTTATTATATTTTATCGTGATTCAACCGTACTTATGAGATGTTCATTCATGTACCTTGTGTTTTCATTAGCTTACATCAATCTGCTCCTTTGTGAGAGCTCTTTTCCATGTTCAAATAGCTTGTTTGTTTATAATCCATTTATGAGTTGATGTCTGAGCATTACGGAATGTTTCTTGATGAGATTTGGAAAAGACTACATGGAGATGTTAATTTTAGTCCTTTCTTTCTCGGTTGTATTTGATTAAGATGTAAAACTTATTTTCTTTGAGTTAGTAATTGTATCCTACATCTATTGAATTATGGATTTTTTTAGAAGCTGAATTTTGGTAATTTATATCTTTGACCATACCATGCATTAACTGCTTTTCTACATTACTATTTGATATTTCTACAACTTTCAAGCATGTATTATTTTGAAATAGCATGGTGGAAATATGTAAAATGTCCATTCTACATGACAAAGCCCTGTCAAAATTTTCTCAGATTTCCTTTTCCATTCCGCTTGAGTTGTAATCTTGTCCAATTCTAGCTAACTTCATCCTTTAATTTGAACTGAAATAAATGTACTTTCCTGATTCAAGTGAAAAAATGTATCACTTCTTTCTTCTTACCCGTGTCTCGCACATTTAGATAAACTAGCTAGAAAACATTAGAATTTTTGGCCTCTCTTTTATTCCATAGTTGTTTTCTTTCTTTTTTTTTTTTGAGTGAATGAGTCATGTATGTTGCTGTAGAATAATGATGTTATCAGTTGTGCCTTCGACCCTTATGTAATTTATACTACCTAATGTTAAGATATCCACTTGCATGAATTTGGATAGTATAGGAATATGGATCAATCCCGAGCTAAAAATTTGCAATCTTTCCTTTTCTTATTTTCAAGTACAGTGCCATTTACTAAGAAGCAAGGATGAAGATGGAGAAAAGATGGAGCTGGAAATGCATCAACCGAAATGAAAGAAACCCAAGGAAATGATGGGTTATTTCATACTCACTTTACTTTCTTTTTCATGCATACATAACTCTTACTTCAGATGAGTTGTAATTTACTTTTGAGTTACATCCCACGGCTTGTGTGGGAACATTTGAAATTCCTTATGAATAAAACATTGAATTCTGAAACTGAGTTATGTATTTCTTTCTACATTTCAGATTTGTATATGGATTGTATAATGAATTAAACAACTCAATAACATAATTGAATGTATTTAATCATGAAGGAAAGAAATTTAAAATACCTGTAACTTTAACAATGAACCTTGACTACTGTAATCTGTAACTATGATTACTATTCCAAAACTTAACACTTCATCTATTCTATATTTTCAATCTTCATCAAGTTTACACATCTTTCCTTTGGGGCTTTGTGTTCTTTTTCAAAGATAATCATGAAATTGTAGACTATGTGATCTGTTACATTTTGTAACAACACACATAGCTACAAATTTTATGTAATATTTAATTAATCTAACAAAAAAAATATTGAATTGAAAGAATATCCCCTAGCTAAGGTTCACTTCACCAATTCCATCCGTTGTAATGAAGTTTTGAGATGCCCATTTTTGTACAAGTGAAAAATTTTGTCAAATTTGCTGCCAATCCTGGGGGAAAGCTTCTTTCTAGCTTGTAAACCAATGCCTTGATCTTGTCCATTGGGCATGGAGTACAAAGCATGTAATCAAAATCTACCTTTTTGAAAGGTCTAACCCTTTCAAAATGAACTAAAACGGGAAGGATCTAGTAAACTAGATCACATGCACATGTGCACTTATTGAATTAAAATACATTACAATGTGCACAAACGGCACTTATTGAAAGGAAAACCTACTCTAAACAGAGACACAATCGTAGGATTTTGAATAACAATTTTTACGAAACATACCATTCATAGGAATGGGAAGTTCCTCTCCATTCAGCCTTGAAAGATAAAAAGAATTATGTTCTTTGCAAGCTAAATCATGTAAGGACCACTTGATTGAATCAAAATTTGTATGATTTTCTAGCTTTGCATGATCAACATCCCATTTCAACAAAATGTCTCCTTCATTAAAGATTCTGAACTTAGCCTTCTTATCAAAACTTTTCTTCATTTGTTTCTCATTCTTTCCTATGTTTACATGAGCTTGATCTCTTAGCTCTTATAACTCCATCAATTCTACATAATGAATCTGCAATGCTTCATTATCAAGAATCTCAATATTATGTAGTAAATCTAATGTAGGTAACTCAACTGAAATAGGATTTCTTTCTTCTCTTTCATAAACAAGCTTGTATGGTGAATTGTCAAATTATTTTTTAGGGGTCACTCTGTCATCACAAAGTGTTGAATTCAACATTATATGTCAAGCTCTCTAGTTATATTTGAGTGTTGTTTCGATGATCCTTAAAATATTCTTGTTAGTACTTTCAGCTAACCCATTACCTTATGGGTAATAATTAGATGAGGTGCTTAAATAAATTCTGTGATTGATAACCCAATTTGTTACCATTGCACCAAGAACTTTTAAGGCATTGTCTGAAATGATAGTTGTTGAAAAACTAAATCTACAAACTATACCTTCACAAAAGGATAATATCAAAGTTTCATTAGCATATTTCCAGGATATTGCTTTATTCCACTATGTAAAGTAATTTGTAGAAGTCAAAATCCACTTGTTTCCTTTTGATGAAGGTTGGCTTATCATGCCAATAAATTCAAGACCCCACTTTGCATGAAAGGCTAATCCACTTTGAAATAGGATGTAGGGGAAGCGAAGCTAAATGTTCTTTTCCAACAAATAAAGCACATTTTTTACACTTTATGATGCATTCGAAATAATCTTTGAATATGGTGGGACAATAGTAACCAACCTTCATATTTTTTAAGTTTGTGGTACGTGCTAAAAAATTACCTCTTGCAGGTCCTTCAAGGAATTATGATAATAATAACAAAATTCTATCCTAATCAACACATCGCAACAAGATTTTGTTTATATCTCTTTTGAATAACACACCATCAATAAAAACATAAGCTACAACTTGTAACCTGAAATATCTTCATTTTTCTTATTCATATATTCCAGATAAGTGCCATGATTTAGATAGTTAACTAAATCAGTCATCCATTTTGATTCTTGAACTTCATGAACAAGCTCAGGTTGCTGATTTTTGGTTGCACCACATTATCTTATTGCTGATACGTAAATTAAGTATGTTGTTCTCGATCTCCTAATTCTACACATGTTGTTTTTCCATATCAGAAATTAGATGCTCACACAAACCTTTACCTCAAACTATCTTTGCAACATGGATATCAACATCGTATTCCATGACTTTTGTTATCTATCTTGCTCTCTTCTCATTCAATTATTTATTTAACAAGAAAAATTTTACACTTGGATGAGAAAAAAGAACATGTATCTTGTTGTTTGAAAGCATATACTTAGAATTCTTTATTCCTCTTACTAGTGAAAATACTTTTTTTCAAGAAATGTGTACTTTGTTTCATATTCATGCAATTTTTTTCCAAAGAAACTAATTGGTAGCTCAATATTTTCATCATTAACCTGAGTTAATATGGTTGAGATTTTTCAACTCCTGCAAGTGTGTACATTGTAAAATATTTATCAAAATTTGGATTTGCAAGAGTAGGAGCTTGAGAAATGGCTATTTTAATTGCTTTAAACCCTTCTCTCCCTTCGTTGGTCCAAGAGAAGGTCTTCTCTTTCTTCAACATAGTTGTCAATGGTTTAACCAATGCTGTAAAATCTGGAACAAATCTTCTAACAAAGTTGATTTTTCCCAAAAAAATTGTAATGCCTTCTTGTGATGAGGTAATGATAGTTGTGATATGGCTTCAATTCTAAAAGGGTCAATTGCTAAACCTTGTTTAGAAATAATATGACCAATCAATTTACCTTGATGTACTAAAAAGATAGACTTTTTGGGATTCAAAGATATTCCAAACTGTTTGCATAACTAAAAAGTCTGCCTTAGATGTATTATATGTTCATCGATTATTTTGAAAATACGGTAACATCATCCAAATAAAATAGTATGCATTTATTTAATAAGCTATGAAAATCCATGCATATTGCATGTTGAGATGTTGCACCAACATTTGAAAGGCCAAAAGGGATTATTTTTAAGCATAAATACCCTACTTGGTGATAAGAGCTATTTTCTACCTATCTTCTTCTAAGACTAGGATCTAACTGTATCCACTATAACCATCTAGAAGAGATAGTCTATCAGAACCAGAAACTATTCTTAAAATCTTATCCATATTGGGCAGTGGGTAATGATCTTTTAGTGAAGCTTTATTAAGATCTCTAAAATCCACACATAATCTAATTTCTCTATTCTTTTTCCGAAAAGGACAAGATTGTCTACCCAATTTGAATGCTTAACTAGAAAGATAATACCTGATTTGATCAACTTAGATAACTCTTTTCTCATTAAAGGTTCTATATTAGGATTTATAGGCCTCTGTTTTTCCTAACTGATTTGGAATTTGGCTATAATTCAATAGTATGTTGTGCCAAACTTGGATCAAACCCTTTCATATCTTGGTATTTCTAAGCAAAAACATCCTTAAATTCCTTACAAAGATTAATAAAGGAAATTTTCTCAGCTAAGGAACATACCTTTCCAAGAAATAAATTTTTTCCTTCATCAACTGAGATTTCTTCATAGTTGTCTACATGTGTTGTGTTAGTACCCAATGTTTTTCTCCTTTTTAAGCCAAGGAGCAACACAGATTCAATAAGGAGCTTAGTGGTAGATAGATCATAATGTCATTTTTAGGCTGGGGAGAAATCTAAATGTACCTTTGTTACTTGGATTTGTGCAGAGATTGATAGCACCTCAAAATGATGTGACTCGATCCAAACTATTTTAGGTTGTGCCTTTTAACCAAGGTAAGAGAACCTATTATGTAACCTCTCTTGTTTGAAAGGAGATGCAAGTGCCTTTCTTTTACATGAGTTTCATGGAGGAGGCCTTAGTGAAAATATGATCAACACACCAAATCTAACTCTCATGAGTTTTCACTTCCGAGATCATGGATATATTTTCACAACAAGGAAAACGTTACTAAAGACATCTAAGACCCCTGATTTGTTCTACATATTTTAGTAAAAGGATTTTGGTCTTGTGTGGGTATAAAGAGTAAAATGGGGTTATATGGGTAGGATTGTTGTTAAATGAATTTTTATGGGAGGGGAGACAGGGTGGACTTGAATCACCGATCCTTGAGAGCTTATGTAAAATGGAAATATTCAATCAAAAAAATGTCACAAAAAGTTAAATTGTTTCCTCAACTAGAATATGTGCTTCAATGGAGGCCAAGATCATCACTCTTTCACACAACCTGTGGGATTCTGTCATGAAGGCTCGAGTCAAGGAACCCAATAAAGCACCAAGATTTAACCAAATCACGCCTAAAGTACACCCAAAGGCTTACAGAGAATCTCTATCAACAAAATGAAAGAAAAGTGATTTTAAACACTTTATCCCACTCCCGGATGAAGGCTCTTTTGAGGAATGAAATTGTATATGTCACTAAAATATTCAAAAGGATTGAGACTTGTGTGATTGGACCCTATTTTGATACAATATTTCAATAAAAACAAGAAAAACTACTCGTATGCATTCAAAAATGAAATAAATACACTTTACTAAATATTAACACAGAATAACTCAAAGTTTGATCAACTTTATCAGCAAGAAGGGAAAGTTTCAAGAACAATCTAGAAGATTCTCAATGGTTGTAACCTTGTAACCACCTTGACACGATCAAATTTGAAAAAAAGAGATATACGGGGTTCTCTGACGGCTTCTCTAAATGGATGGGCTCTGTAAGGATTTTTCTGTTGGAGAAAATCGGTGTTGATCTTTCTGAAAACTCCCAACCATTTTCATGATGAATTCATGCCATTTATAGCATTTCCAAAATATCCCCTTCCTCCCAAAAGACAAAAACTGTGAATGCACAAATGTTTGCCATGATTCTTTCGTGATTCACAGAATCAGATCTGTAAAAGTCTCCAGGTTTTCAAGGGAAAATATTTTCGATTTCCTCGCGCATTCAACTCCTTTCTTGAGAAAAACATGCCTCCATCCATTCACCAACAACTTTCACCCCATATCAATCAAATCTAGCCCATTGTGTGCTCAGGCGAAGAAAAATGGAAAACCAAATCAGGGCCGAGAGTCAAACATCTTTAATCACAAAAGACATCTCCAAATCTCTCCCACAAAACTCTAGATATCAAAATTAACTTGCTCCTCTATTTGGAATGTAAAAAACAACAATAAATCATGAAGACTCACACTCCCAGGTGTTTTAAAGAGAAAATTGAGGTAAAATTAGGTTTAGACACTTAGTAGCCGTTGATCCTTGATTTGAATGTGGTTCGTCCACGTGGAAGATGTAAAAATAGGCTCGAGGGCTTCCTTTGACCTTTTCTGACCCTTTTGAAAAAATGGAAAAATTTCCCATCTTGCCCGACACCTTCACTTCTGAAAATTTTCCTCACACGTGTCCTGAGGTGGGTCCCAAAAAGAAATGTGGAGAAATTCTACCATTTGACTCTTTTTTTGGAAAAAGGAAAATTTTCCAAGTTTTCCCCACATCTCCGCATTGAGAAATACTTTTGACATGTGTCCCAATGTGGGTCCCAGCAGAACTATGCTTCCCTTTTTACTTTCAACTCTTTTTTCTCAAAAGGAATATGTTCCAATTTTCCTCCATGGGTCCACACCTCTGCCATTGACTAGGGTCAAACATTGACTATTTCCCATCGTGCTCACAGGACATTTTTGTTATTTTAACCTCTATGAAGCAAAGAGGTGACAATTTTGAATTTCATCTGATAGTTAGCCTCCCCACCCCTATGACTTTTGAAATTGCCACATGTCACCATGGCGCACCTCGAGGAGGTCCCAAAAATTAGATACCTTGAATGAGCGTGGGCTCGCCACATGTCCTTCACTAGTAAAATTTGTTTTAAGGCTTAAAGCTCAGTGGAAGGTTCCACTTGTCAAGCTTCGAGGTAATCTCCTTTTGCCCATTGAAAAGTCTATGTAAAATGCAAAGTGAGTGGAGTGCCCCACATGTCCTCATGGCACTTCTTCAAAATTGTGCCCAAGTTGAAGACCTTGAATGAGCATGGGCTCAACAGGTGTCCTTGTTTCACCAAACTGTTTCCATCTATATAAAATTTTCTCTAAGTTTGGGAAAGCCACGGAAGCCTCCACATGTCCTCCCGGCGCTACTCCAAGGCAAAGCCCAAAAGTAGATCTTCAAATGAGTGTCATTCCTCCACGTGTCCTGGAATTCCTAAAAACCTTTTGAAATTTTTCTAAGTATGGGAAACCCAGTGGAAGCCTCCATGTGTCTCTTTCCTACCAACCCTCCATGTGTCCTCTCGGTGCTACTTCAAAGCCAAACCAAAAAGTTGATTCTCAAACGAGCATCGTTCCTCCACGTGGACACATTTTTGAATTGAGGATTTTCATGGAATTTTTGAAGTATTAAGTTGATCCGCGTCCAACCAAGAGGTGCCACGTTCCCTATTGACTAAATGATGCAAATTTGACCTAGAGAAATGCTTGTCAAACCGTAAAACAAAAAGAAACATCCATTTGAGTTTGTAAAATGACATTTTCTTCAAGGGTAAAGATTTTATAAATGTTGTAAGGCTCTATCATGATGCTTAGGGACACATCAATTCATTTTTCTTTGAGTATTTAGGGAGAAAATGGCTGGGGCAACATATCTTGACTATGGTAAATGGAGAAAAATGGGAAAATACAAGATCTGAAGGAACAGAGAACGATTCAAAATATATAGCTTTTCCGAGGAACAAAGGAACCATGAGACAAATAAAAACCCACACATGATCTTCGACCCGAGAATGTACTAAAAATTCCAATAAGATCGACCAAGCACCATACAGGGAAGGTGAAAATGACAGAGATCATGAATGAATAATCTTTCAAAGGTACAAATGGGGTGAGACCATTTTTGAGCAGCAACATTGGCTCGACTCAAGGGTGGGCACTCCTTATGAGTGCCACAAGAACAATAGTAGACCAAGTGCTAAAATATCCATTGGGTAGCAGAGTCATCTTGTAGAGCAGAGAAATGAAGCCATCTCCAAAAACAAACAAAGAATCTAGTGAAAACGGGTTACCGAGGACCGAACAAACCAAAACACAAAACAAGAAACAAACAACCGACTATACACTGTACAAGAGGTGTTTACCTTGATTAAGAGGAATCAATCTAAGAAATGCTTCAGATGCCTTCCATTAATAGGAATTTCAAGTAATTCACCATATAGATCTTTCAAGAAGAAGGTGTGTTTACTAATTCTGATGTCAATGGAGTAAGGGCCCATCCACAATGACTCGAACTTGCCATACTGGCCCTTATCGTCATGCCTTTATCCCATAATAGCACAAGATCTCCAATATTGAAGTCTCTAGGAGTGACCTTCCTGTCAAACATTTTCTTTAGCTTTTCTCTAAATTTTATATGCCTCTGGTGGGATGCCCTCCTCTGTTCATCAAGCTCAACAATCAGGTTGATGCGGTCATCATGAGGACTCACTTCTTGATCTTCCAGGTTGTTGAATGAACTAATATGAAGAAAATTTCATATGTAGGGGCATCGGGGCCGACTCCCTTTATACCAACTCAAATGAACTCTTTTCAAAGGTGGCTCTTCCGACGGTGATCCTATCAGCCCAAACAACAAACTTCATCTGCTCACCCCATTTTTTCTTTTTCAACTCCAAGGTTCTTTTTATAATATTTAGCAAATTCTTATTTCTAGACTCAGCTTGTCCATTTCCTTGGGGATTATAATCAAAGGCATATATCAAATTTATCCCATTTCCTTTACACATTGCCACTAGAGGTCTATCCTTGAAACTCATGGCATTATGAGCTATGATTTTGACTAGCACTCCAAACCTACAAATAATATTGTTTACCAAAAAATCCATGACAACTTGGTGTGTAGCCTTCTTGGTGGGGATTGCTTCCACCCACTTGGTAAAGTAATCAGTGGCTACAAGAATCCACTTATGGCCACCACTTGAAGGGTCTGAAATCTCACCAATGAAGTCTGTTCCCTATTGATTAAATGGGGCTTCAATGATACAAACCGCTGCAAGGAAGGGAACTTGAAGCCTTTAACCTTCCGGAGAAATGCTGGAAACTCCAACATCTTTTGACCAACATGGTTGCATCCTTGAAAATATTTGACCACCAATAATCAACCCTTAGGATCTTATGTGTTGTGAATCTTGCAGCAAAATGCCTCCCAAAAACTCCTCCATGGAGATCAGCAATTATCTCGAGGGATTCATCTTTAGTAATGCATCTTAAGAGGACTCCTATGGGTTCTTCCATGCCATTCCAAAATCAATAATTACATATTTCTGGGAAGCCAACTTAAGATCTCTTTTCTGGTTCTTATTCAAATGCTCAAGGAATTTTAAGTGTCTGAGATAGAACATCACATCCTTGTACCACTCAGAACTCATCAATTTTTCAAAAACAGTTGCCCTTTCCTCTTCAACCTCATTTACCTCAATGGTCTACAAGTTTCTCTTAGCCATAAGCTTAGCTAACCCCAAACCTCTCACCAACTTCATGGTTTGGATGTCCATATCATACTCTTACAACTTGTTCACCCATCTACATCTTCTACTTGAGACTTCCATCTCTGACAAGATGTCTTTTACCATGGTATGGGGAACATAAGCAACAACTTTTGAACTTAAAATATAAGGCCTAAAAACCTTTGTTTCTTTGACCAAGGAAAATTCCTGCTTTTCCATGATGGTGTATTTCAATTCTACTCCTTGCAAAGCCTTACTAAAAAGGAAATGGGCCTCTCATCCCCTTCATTATCCTTCTATAGTAAGACGAAGCAATAGTAGTTTTTCTAAGCGAAAGAAAACAACTAAAATGGTTTCTTGTAATCTGGGGCTGCCAAAATAGGGGCATCCTTTAGTGCCTATTTGATTCCATTGAAATCTTGGATGGCATCCTCCTCCCATTTAATGATCTGATCCTTCTTTAACATGGAAGTGATTGGGATAGTCAACTCAGAAAAGTTTTATATAAACCTTCTAATGAAGTTTATCTTCGCAAAGAAGGAATAAATTCTGTTTTGGTTCTTGGAATTGGGACTTTGCTTTGATGGCCTCCACTCTTTCTCGGATCAATCATCATTCCTTCTTGTTACATAATGTGACCAAGCAATTTTTCCTTTTGCATTATAAAATGTCGTTTCTTTGGGTTGAGTAAGATGTTATATTCCCTACATCTGATCATCATCTTCTCTAAGTGCAGCAAGTGGTCACTTCTCTTTTCTTGAAAACACTATTACATCATCTTGGTAAACAACAATAAATTCATTGATGTAACCAGCAAAAGCAACATCCATTTCTCTCTGAAAAGTGGCTCCAACATTCATCAGACCAAAGGGCATCCTGACATATACATATGTTCCCCATGGAGTAGTGAAGGTTGTCTTGATCCTTTCTAATTCTTTTACCATGACTTGGTTATAACCAGAGAAGCCATCTAAAGTAGAAAGCAACTCATAACTAGTCACCAACTGAAGCATGTGCTCCATGTTAGGTAAAGGATAGTTGTCCTTCATTGAGGCCTTGTTTAGATTCCTAAAGTCCACACACAACCTGATGTCACCATTCTTCTTTCTTACTGGCACTAGGTTAGAAACCCAAGAAGAATACCTTGTGGGTTGGATAATTCCTCCATCTCTTAGCTTCTTCAGCTCCTCTTGCATTTTGAGAGATAATAAAGGATTAATTGGCCTCTACTTCTGCCTGAATGATTTTGTACTAGGCTCCAAGGGAATCTCATGCTGGAATAGGTCTTCTTTATATGCTTTGAGCTCAGAATAGGTCCAAGCCATACAATCTTGGTATTTCTTTAACAACTAGATGTATGATTTCTTTTCATCTTTGCTGAGACTGCCACCCAACCAAATATTCCTTGGTTTCTCCTTCATGCCAAGGTCATGCTCCTCAACATCCCTTGAGGCTGCCATATGCCTATTAATAATGTAGTCAACATTATTAAAATTTGATTCAAGAGCAACTAGCCCTCTAGGAATGGTGTTGGTCTTTAGCTGGATGATGCCTTTGCCAAATAAGGTTTCCTTCCCTCTGTTATACAGACCATTGGCTCCCAATCAATGTTTTGATCAGCAAAATCTCCACCATTTTGTAGGAACCTTCTGATCTGAGCATCATCATAAAAACCTACCAATGTTTTATATTGTCAAGGATAGAGGGTCTTGTCACTACCTCCACCTCATATTCACAATAAGGGGATGTTGCAGAACTATCAAACTAAGACCCCAACACTACAAGATTATCTGCCAAGTCATTGAACCTTCATCATGATCCATAATGTTGAAGGATTCAAACATCTCAATGAAGTCCCAAACTGCATGCTTGTACTGTTTCAGTCGTTGATTCTTTGTGGCATATAGTTTTCTGACTTGCTTGATAACTAACTCTGAGTCTCCTTTGACAATGATGTCCTTGACACCATACTTCCAAGCAATTCTTAAACCTAAAAACAATGCCTCATACTCAACATTGTTGTTAGTACACTCGAAGTTAAGCGTAAAGGAAAAAACAAACCTTTCCTAGCTTAGAGAAATCAGGATAGCACCGCACCATTTCTAAATTTGGAGCAAGCTCCATCAAACAACAACCGAGGTCCAAGGAGAACCTACCCAGGCAAGAAACTTACAGTCCTCAATCTTGTGCTCTTTTCCATCAGAAAATCCCATAAAGTTGTTAGTATCAACATTTGTATACAATACTTCATAGGACGCATTTTTGAAATCCTCAATAAGGTGCAACATTTTATTCTCCCGTATAACCCGAAAAGGTCACCTTGAACTCGGTATGGTGGCATAATATATGTGCATTTGGACACTACCACCCACACTTTGTTGGTTGGATATTTTTTCAATCCAAAATATGAGGTTCAACCATAGTACATGGGATTAAATCCCTCCTCAAAGACAGGTGAGGCTGCCTATGTTTATTACTAATCTAAAACACAGCAGAAACAATATATACAGTATTCACACTAATCTAACCATTGGGGTTGGGATAGAATCCCGAGATCCATATCCACACGTTGGGAAGATGTTGTTTTTATAAATGGACAGGGTCGGAAATTATTACAATGGAAGAAACACAATGGAAAGGAAATGAGAGGAACGTATTTTCTTTCGAGTAAACACAGAGCATGAAATAATCATACGAGCTTTAGATAACAAATGTAATGTTTGAAATGATTAGGATCATCAAGATACTAAACAAGGAATAGCTTAAGATTGCGAACATAAGAACAATATCTTAAGAAAAACGCTTCTCACAACACAAAGTTTGCGAAAACAGCATCAGCTTCTATTCCTCAAATGATTAAAAGAAAACACAAAGTTTTTCTTCTTTACAATAGCTCTCAATATTCCAAAATCTTTCCCTTTTGGAATGTATGCACATCCCTTATTTATAATAAAAATAGTTGAGAGAAAATAGGACAAACCCTATAAAACAATCTTTTAACAAGAGTCCTATTTTTCTTGACTCTCACGTAGGAGACCAAGTCAAAATTTTCTTCCTATGTGACGAAACAGAAATGAAAAATACATGTCAATTTCAAGATTGAAATGACATGAAACATTATGCTTATTTTGTTTCATCATCCTTGTCTTCCTCTGGCGTAGCTTGCTTGTCTCAGAATTCCTAGAACTTCCAGATTGTGCCCTACATCTTAGCTTCATCTGGTGCATTGGAATGATTGCTAATACACCTCACTTGACATGTGTACCAACTACTAGACAACTAGACATTAATGACATGTCATCATGCTTGGAGCATCCAAAAACCTATAACAAAGGATTTGCTTCATTTCAGGTTTCGGTTTTGGGAAACATGAGACATGATGCATTTCGGGTTTCGGGTTTCGGAAACATGAGACATGATGCATGAGATGTTTAGATGCTTCTAAGTTCCGAAAACCTGACATGAAGGACTTAGGCAATTTGGGTTTCGGGTTTTGGGAAACATGAGACATGATGCATGTTTTGACGAAGGCATGTTCCGATGCTTGGAAGACCCGAAAACCTGAAACAAAGGAGTAAGTCGGGTTTTGAGTTTCAGGGAACACACGACATGAAGCATCCAAAACACATGTTGTCTTGCTCGTGAAACCCGAAAACCCGATTATCTCTCTGAAAGGTGATTCTTAGAAAACCAGCTAAAAAATTTCTTAGGGTTATCTCATTTTTGGCGTAAGCTCTAAAATGAGATAACAACTGGCTCTAGTTGGGGACTTTCTTTGTGATATCAAAGGAAGAGAACTCAAAATCTCTAGCTTTATCCATTGGGCTACTGAGAGTTAGAAAAGAAGAAAACCGAAAAACAAAATGAGGAAAGAAAGAAGACTAAAAGCAAACACATGACAGAAAATAAAGTATGTACAATGCAAAAGAGCATCTTGCATTAATGATGGAACAACTTCAGATGTTGACCACTGAAAGGAAAAGGGAGTAACTCTCCATCAAGATATGATAGATGGAAACTATTTTCACCACTCAGCTGATGGATCTTAAAAGGTCCTTTCCACAAAGAATCAAACTTTCCGTGCATTCCTTTCTGCTCCCTCCTCTTATCCCAAAGCAACACCAGGTCTCCAATTTGGAAATGACGTTGCCTTGATTTCTTGTCAAAAAATTTCTTTACTTTTCTCTGATGGTCTACAATGTGATCAACCACTTTGCTCCATTCCTCTTCTAGCCTAGCTAGGTACATAACCCTTTTCTCAATAGAATTTTGAAAAGTCACATCTTCGACTGCTTTGGCCAACTGTAAGGCTAGAAATTCTACTGAGATAGGTATCTCAGCATCAATCCCGTACAGTACTTGGAAAGGAGACATTCCTATAGCTCGCTTTGGGGTAATCCGATCAGCCCACAATGCATCATATAATGCTTTGTGCCATGTCCTCTGGTTTTCATCTACTAGCTTTCTAATTATGGTAACCAGGTTCTTGTTGTTGGACTCAGCTTGCCCATTTCCTTGGGGATAATAATTAGATGAGTGAGCCGAGTGATGCCGAATCCATAGAAAAATTCTCAACTCATGTGATGAGAAATTGGAGGCGTTGTCAGCCACAATCTTGTGAGGCACACCGAATCTGACAATTATATTCTCTTTAAGAAACTTGCACACAGCTTCTAAGGTTTCTTGCTTGATTGGTGCAGCTTCCACCCACTTGGTAAAATAGTCTATAGCGAATCGAAAGACGTAATTGTGTCCAACTCGGAGGCGGGATTCAACGTTCCAATGAAGTCAATTCCCCACTAGCGAAAAGGTTCTTCAATCACTACGGGCTTCAGGGGAAGAGCTGCTAGCTTGGGACAACCAACGAAATGTTGACAAGCTTCACACTTGGACACCCACTCTGCTGAATCCCGAAAGAGAGTAGGCCAATAGTACCTAGCCCGTAGGATCTTATAAGCTGTTACAGAGAGGATGAGAAATGTCGTCCGCATGTTAGGCTATGGAAGGATTCTAACAACTTTAATCAAGTGATTTATCAACACAAATACAGAAAACACCATCAATACCTTTCTTATATATTCCGTTATCCCACAGGAGGTATCTTGCAGATCTTAACTTGACTGTCCTCTTCTCCTTTTGGCTTAAATGCGGGGGGCATTCACCATAAGTCAGAAAGAAAGCAATGTCTGTGTACCATTCATCAATTGTACTCACGAAAAGCACCATGGGAAACTTTGAAGAAGTATCTTCAGTCTTTTCACATTCCGCTTTAGCATGGTTTCCTGTGATCAATTGGCACAGGCCCCTTCCTCGTTCCAATTTGTTAAGTCTAATTTCCAAGTCATAATCTTGAACTTTATCTATCCAGTACCTCGTTGACTCCCAAGATCTTGTTAAGTCAAAATGGATTTAACGGTGGTGTCGAACAAGAATGAGGGTATGGGAATTCAGCACATAGTACCTGAAATGTTTCACCACTCGTACCACTGCATAAGCATGCTTTTCAATTTGTGACATTTTTAATTCATGTTCCTTTAATGGACAGCTCATAAAAGTGATGGGAACTTAAATTCCCTCCCCGTTCTCCTGCATCAGGATGGCCGACCTTTGTGTGAGCAGAGGCATAGCTGTACATGATGAAATCTTTTTTGAAATCTGGACATACTAGGATAGGAGCACAAGCAACTGCCCTTTTGAATTCATCAAATGCAAGCTTCCCTTCAGTACTCCATCGAAATGGAATTTTTCCTTTCATCATCCCAAGGATATCCTTAGTTTTATCAGCAAAATCAGGTACGAACCTTCTTAGGAAATTGACCTTTCCGAAGAACGAATGAACCCCAGTCTTACTTGTGGGTAGGGTAAGGCTCTGAATGGCTTTTACCCTCTCTGGGTCGATTTTGGTTCCTTCTTTAGTCACGATATGACCCAACAACTTTCCTTCAGTCACTCCAAACATGGACTTCTTGGGATTTAATGAAATCCTGTGATGCCTGCATCTCAAAAGTACTTGCTCTAAATGATCATAATGATCACTCCATTTTTTAGAAAAAATGGTCAAGTCATCCAAATATACCACTATGAATTTTCCCATCAGGTCTCTAAATGCCAAGTCCATAGCTCTCTGAAAGGTGGCTCCGGCGTTGATCAAGCCGAAAGGCATCCTCCTGTAAGCAAAGGTCCCCCATGGGGTTGTGAAGGCCATCTTGTGTTGATCCTCCGCAGCTACCTCAACTTGATTATATCCTAAAAATCCATCGAGCATGGATAGAATTTCTGATCCAGTAATGGTCTGTAACACTTGATCCATGATAGGCAAGGGATAATTGTCTTTTAATGAAGACTGATTTAGGTTCCGGAAATCAACACAAATCTGGATTTCGCCATTCTTCTTCCTGACAGGGACGATGTTAGCAATCCAAGTGGAGTGATGGATTGGAAAAATAATTCTGGCATCTAACATTTTCTGAATTTCTGCAAGGATAGTCCCTGAGATCTTGGGATTGTAATGTCTTTGCTTCTGCCTGTATGGTTTCACATCAGGCTTCAAAGGAATACTGTGTTGTACGTCTTTGGGCTTGAAGGATTTTAAATCTGCATAAGACCAGGCTAAGACATCCATGTATCTCTTCAAGAGTGAAGTGAATTTCACTTTCTCCTCAGGGGAACAACATTTTCCAATATTCACCATCCGAGGTTGATCAGACGAACCTAGATTGACTTGATCTACTTCCGAGGAAGAAGCTCCTTCAACTTGTCTTTTGTTTTGAATAAAACGATCATGCTTGTTAAACAAACCCTCCAGAGAAACCATACCTTTAGGTATCTTGTTGCCTTTAAGCTAAATAAACTCACCATCAACCTCTTGATATGGATCTGAGATAGATTCATGGAAAGCTGATTCTGAACCTTCAAAGTATAGTTCACTAAAATTGTCAGCTTTTTCTAGAAAAGTCAACACTTGTTGATCATCGTTGAACACTTGCCAATGAGCCGCATTATCTGGGATACTGGGACGGTACACAATCTCAATGGTGTATGTATCTTGTTTGAACTAGGGATGAGGGAGAAGGAGGGATGTAGACACGGCCAAAGAATCAGCCTTGTCGTTATAATCTCTCAAAACTGCCTTAATGGAGAATGCATCAAAGCATTCTATATTATCCCAAACTTTATTCCTGTAATGTCTCAAGCGATCATTTTTCACTTGATAGATTCCCTTGACCTGGTTGAAAATCAGCTCCGCATCCCCTTGAACCTTGAGGTTTCGAATTCCCTTCTGTCTGGCCATTTCTAATCCTAGTAACAGAGCTTCATATTCAGCCGTGTTATTAGTATTATCAAACTACAATTTGAAAGCAGAGGGGAAGATCTCAGAATTAGGAGATATAAGAACTACACCAGCACCCGATCCGGTGGTTGAGCAGCTACCATCAAATTCGAGGGTCTAAATAGCATTAGGATCTTCTTTCTTGACATCCACACGGTATCTCTGATGTCATGAAATAATTTCTGAAGCTTGCATCTTCGAAAAGAATTTGAGCCTTAGGTTCATCTGATTTAGTTACCAAATACCTCACCGAGGCTCGGGATGAAGAACATGATAAACGTCATTGACTGGAATCCTTTCCTTGTACAATCCATATTAATCTCTCCTCCGACATCTTTACAAAAACCTCTACCCAAGAGGATACCGTAAGCTGTAGGAATGTCAGCAACTAGAATGGTCATTTTCACTCTCTTCTCTGGGAAAGCAACGAATGCAAACTGTGCATCTTTGATTTGACCAATCAAGGGAACTTGTTTAGTTTCCATGGAGTAACACTGTCCATATGACTTAGTCAAAGTAAGCCCAAGGGCATGGGCTACTTTTGCGGGCATAAAATTGTTGGAGGCGCCTGAGTCGATGATGCAATTGCTGAGTTTAAAACCATTTATTAGCAAAGACAAATAAAATGGTTCAATTTTTCCTAAAGAAGAAGCAGAGGTCAGATTGTTCTGAGGTGGGAGTTGAGTAGGATTTGGAAAAAGACTTTTGGAGGTGGGGGAATGGTGGCTTTACTTCTAATGAATTTGGCAAGTTTTTGAAACTGTTCAGGATTTGACTGAAGGTATTCTACTTATGACATTTGGATCTTGGTTCTTTTTACATGATCAATAATGTCAAAAGCAGTTTAAGAAGGGGTAATGGTAGGCTCGGTTCTAATCACGTGAGCTTGAGTTGGGGCACTGACCTTAGGAGAAAGAGAATGAGGAGAAGTTGTTACGTTTTGGGTGACTTCTCTTTCAGTTTGTGCTGAAATAGAAGTACCTCTCTTAACTATGGCTATGGGAGGTTCCTTGTTCTTCTCCTTGGGGCTTTCAAGAGGTTTTCTTGGATTCTGAGATTGGGATTGAGTGAAGACAGCAAATGACTGACCATTCGGCGCAGATTCATTCTCTTCATATTCCAAATACCCAATGCTGGAGTCACTAGCCGAATCGTCATAAGACTCATCAGCGTATCCTAAAGCTTCAAAAGCCTTAGGGGAATCTTGTTCTTCAGGTTCCTCCTCTTCTTTGAATATTTATACTGCTGCATTGATGGGAGGAGCTTCGATTGCCAGCCTCGGTTGAGCAGGGGTTAACCGCAGCCTATGTCTTGCAGGCGCA
Source organism: Taxus wallichiana var. yunnanensis (assembly GCA_018340775.1). Lineage (NCBI taxonomy): Eukaryota > Viridiplantae > Streptophyta > Pinopsida > Cupressales > Taxaceae > Taxus > Taxus wallichiana. The sequence goes on from CM031242.1 coordinate 451,416,778, forward strand.
CCATTGGTGTTATTGAAATTCCATCTAGGGATATCCTGATATGGAACATTTCTCACCTGCTGGTGTTGTCCACTCAAAATTTCCCCGCACTTAAAGTAAATTTTCGAAATTTCGAGTTTTGAATGTCTTCTCTGTCGTCTTTGAAAATGTTAAAAGTCAAGAAATTGTAACAGATCTGCATTCCTGGGTCATTTTGTGTGTTTCTCGCGTACTTCGCGTATTTTTGTCCCGCATGTCCCAGTTTCAAACGGGCCCCTTTGTTGCATTTTCGCCCGAAACGCCTGAGCCGCGTACTTCACGCATTTCTGTTCCAAATGTCCCAAACACTTCCGGACCTTCTGTCACGTTTTCGCCCGAATTGATCAAGTCGCGTACTTCGGAACTTCTTGTCCCAAATGTCCCAAGTCAAAAAGTGCAAGTCGTTCCAATTTCACCCGAAACACCCGAACCGCGTACTTCACGCGTTCTTGTCCCAAATGTCCCAATTTCAAAAGTGCGCTCTGTCCCATTTTCGGCCGAAATGCCCGAACCGCGTACTTCGCGCGTTTTCGTCCCAAATGTCCCAAAACGCATTTGTGCGTATTCTCCCTGCTTCGCCCGAATCGGCTGAGCCGCGTGTTTCGCGCATTCGCGTCTCACATGTCCCAAGCGAACCAAATGCCATTCATACTTAGTTTTTCCCGCTCTACCCGAATATGTTGCTTTTCAAATTGGTAGATATGAATTTAATGCGCATTGATTTCCTTTCTCTCTCCAAAATGGCTATATAACGAGCAGACCCCCTTTTACATTTTTCACACTGCTTCCTTGCTCGAACCCCTGCAAACTAATTTCTTGCGCACATACCCGTTCCCTACTGCAATTCCTTCCCAAGTCTAGATTGCAATTCTCTCTCAACTACTATCAGTATGAAGATCAAATTCCAGGGACAGGAGCAAGTTTCACCACTAGAGTCTGTCGTTCTCAACATTGGAGACAGTGAAGCTCGACATCTCGACTTCGGTGATTTTTGGGCGAGGGTGGCAGATACAAACCCTACTCCAATGGCAGCAATGATTCACGACAGCGGTTTGGCCTTTGCTGGCGGTTTCCCGATCTCGGTACAGTGTGCTGATACCGTGCTTTCATGCGGAGCTCACTTCGACCCCGCCTCGAGCGAATTGACCAATATACACGGGGAACTCATTGCCAAACTAGATGCTGCCGCCATTAGCACTGCTCTGAGGATCCCAGAGAGATAATGCCATAGTCATTTCCCGGGATCAAGCACAAGCCCTGTTCAATCAGGACAACGACAAATACAAAGCACGGGTTGCCAAGTCCTGGCTGAAGAACCCTAAGAAAGGAGCTTCTCGTCTGACCAAAACCCTCTTGCGGGCAGATTTTAATGAAGAGTTGTCTGATTTCATAACTCTGTTGGCTCGGGTTATGGGCTTGCCCTCCACCAATGAGTTCCATTTCTGGATGTGCCCGCTCATCAACATGGTATGCGAGGGAACACAGAATATCAACTGGGCGGAGATCATTAGCATGAATTTGGCAGAGCAGCTGTCCAACGTGCAGCAAACAAAGAAGTTCTATATGACTTCGTACCTGATGTACACTCTGGCAGCATCAAGGCAGTGGTTTGGTTTCTCTTACATAGATGAACACAAAGATGATCCAATATATGCATACTGCCCGCAGTTCACCCTGGAGACCAGCAATCGTAACTTCAGAAGGGTCAACGATGCTTTCACCATGTACGTGGTTAGGCTGCTCGAAGGCGATACTGCCAGGAGATTCTCTGATGAAGCTATGACTCTGATATCGCACTACGGTGCTTACTTCATCCAGTTCAGGAAATTCTCTTATATCAGGCTTGCCGGCTATGAGGGCACCCCTCTAAGACTGCCCATGTTCTGTAATGATAGGATGGCCTTGATAGAAATATGCAGGCAATTGGACAAATTGCACAGAACCTGCAGGGATAAGAGGATCACTGGTTTACACTTTCCCATCTCTTTGGGAAATTATACCTGCAAAACAGCCCTAGATGCACAGAATGTAGAAAGAGCCCTGGTTCCCATCACGGTTCACTTCTTCAAGCCAAGGACTTGCTTCGACTTGAAGAGGTTCATTGGGCAGAACATCAAAATAGTCTATTGTCACAGAGCTGATACAGAAGACTATTGGGCTGATTGTGCTGATGATTTTGAGGCTAGAAGGAGGCACTATGGCAGATTCTCCTTGCAATTAATTGAAGAACTCGGCCTATATCAAGTTCCTGAAGGGCTAAAGGATGACAACTCTGATCTATACTCGTATGAGTATGAAAATGTGGTTAAGCACACTCCTTTAGAGGACGTGGATTGGAACAGGAAAGAGAGGGACGACCTGGCTGAGATCCTTGCTCCAGTTTTAGTCAGGACTAGGGTCTGGTTTGACAGGAGAGTTCGAGAGTTCAGGAGGCATTCAGGAGAATCCTCTTCTAAGGACACTTCAACACCGAGAAGAGAAGCATCTATTCCAAGGTCTGAGACACCAGTGAAGACCCCTCCTGCCTCATCAACTCAGGGACCTGCAGAATCTACTCCTTCCTCATCCACCCAGGTATATAAGAAGAAACTCAAAGAAGTAAAGAAAGAACCTGTGGAAGAAGATCTCCAGGAAAAATAGGCAAATTTTCCTATAGGGCCAGAGAACATCATTGTTCTTAGTGAAAGTGAAGAAAGCGAAATGCCAACCCCTGCAAATGCTCCTGAAGACCCAGCTGATAGAGATAAAGAAGTCCAGAGCACTGAGCTTCCAGGTGCTGTAGATCCTTCTACCACAATTGCCTCCAGTGCCCCGCTCACATCTCAACTCGAGTCAACAGCTGCACAGACCTTGAGCGTCATGAGCTCCCTGTCTCTTGGTCCCCTTGCCCCTCCTGCTGATTCCTCTTCCTCTTTCGCGTGGGTGCAACCTTTGGTCGACAAAAGGAAGAGGAAATTCTCCTCTCAAAGCTCGGGATCAAATTTTGATGCTGTCGCAGCCTTGTTGGGCACCACTCCTTCTCATGCCAAGAGAGCCAAAGTCACCTCCAGAATAGTGTCTGATGCTCAAGGTCAGCAATTCCTGGAGATTGCCAAGCCTACAATGGATAAATCAGAGCAGGACTTGCAGGCATCTGACTTGGAGCTCTCGAGAATCCCAATGGGAGAGTCTACCCCTGAAGGTGAAATTCACAACCTCTAGGAAACAGTCACAAGAGTCATTGGGAGGGTAGAAAAGGGCCAGCACACTATTGAACAGTTGGAAGAACAGGCCCAAGTTCTCACAGGTTTCATCAAGTCCCTTTTGTCTAAGGACAAAGTTTTGGACCCTACCCCCTTGACTGCTCTCCCACCTCCTGTAATTCTAAGCCAAGATGAAGTGCAGAGTATTAAAGATATGCACAAGTATTCTGTCTATGGTAGAGCTATTGAAGCCATGGTGGATGACATGCTTGTTGCTGGGTTAAACTTCATCGGCGAAGCTTTCAAACTCCACGAAAAGGTGAGCAATATGCAACTGAAGCTCTCCTCCACTATCAATACCATGGATAAAGAGCTCAAAATCTGGAGCAGTTGCATAGTAGACCTTCGCCTTATGGGACAGACAGACGAGAACATTTTGCTGGCGAATAAAGTTTTTGATGATGCAAAGGACAATCTGTCGAAGTCCTGGGTCTACAGTGTGGATTGGAAGATCAGAGTCTTGGAGGAGGCTTTGGCAGAAATGAAGAACAGCTGGCAGAAGGGCGAAGCCTTCAAGACATTGGTTGTCTCGGCTTTCAAAGATATACACTGTCATCTTCAAGATGAAACTTCAGGTGCTTCCCTTTCCTTACAAGAGATCAAAGCTCAGTTCAGAACTTTTGTAAAAGACAATTTATTCAAGGAAAGCTCCATCTCCAAAGAAAAAATGAAGGAGATCTGCTCTCTTCAATCTGCCATTGAAGAAGCAAATAAAGATTATCATACTCATGTCGAGTTTGATAAAGAGATGGAGAAGTGTCTAGGGATTTTGGACTCAGTCTGCAGCCAACACGTCAGTTCCCCGTGGCAGAGACATAGCTGAGGCGTTGAAAAGATTCAGACAGCGGATTCTGAAGTCAGTGGGTCCCTCTCAGTGATCGGCCACCTGTCTTCTTCCCCATTCTTTTCTCTTCTTCCCTTTCTTTTTCGTTTTCTTTGTAAAAGGTTGAGGTATTGCGGTTGGCAGTCCTTAACTATTCTTGGTTAAAAGAAACGGTTACAAAGAAGTAACTGATTTGTAAGCTATATAATGGCCTTCTTTACGCCATTCTCGGGAGGAAGAACTTGGCATATTTTCTGAAAGTGTAAATAGATCATAAAGAAATCAATACAAAAGGGCTTTCCATTCATTGTCTATCTAATCTCTGTTATCTCTGTGTTTTCATTTAATTTTGTGAAGATCATTTGTTTCTAGTTCGTTAGTCTCACTGATTGCATATTTTCAAATATTGCGAGTATAGTGATCTTGTACAACCAAGAAGGAACTTTGTGTCCTTGATTAAAGAATCTGAAGAAGGTTATTTACAGAACTTTGTGTCTGGTAATCTTATCTTGTTCATCCAATGCAAACGATCTTGTTTTAAATTCACTGCAACTTCGTATACATAAAGGATTATTCTGCTATCTATAATTCTGCATGTTGCTCTTCTGCTCATCCTCGTATTCCCTTTCCTCAGTCCTTTTGTAACTGATGATCCTTGTGGAAAACACTTTCGTAATATCCAAGTTCAACCATAAAACCATGTTTTATATATTTGTAAATAATTTCATTTCGAATAAGGGAACCTCTCCCATTAAAGAGGAGGGACTTCTTGTCCCTGAATGTTGCTCTTCTTAAAAGTCCTATCTCGACGACCAACACTGGGACACTTTATTTTTAAAAGCAATCAAATCATTAGCCATCTTTTGAATCATTAGGTCAGATTACCTTGGGAAGAACCTTGATTTTTCAATTTGGGCACATCTTTAATGATTCTCCCAGCCAAAATGAGATCATCCTCTATTTCAATAGCTGTTGACTGAGTGATAGCCAAATCTGGGATAGCCGACCTTCTTAATAGAAATCTCACATCAGGAGGTTGGGCATTAATGAAGAAGCATTTCTGATTTTCCAGAGTTGGTACAACTATTTCCGAATCTTTCGGATCAGCTTGTTAAACTTTGCCACGAAGTCCCGCATGGGTTCATGCAATTCCTTCTTCATATGGGTAAGTTGTGCTAACAAAGCATGAGAATATTTGGCTAGTTTGAAACGTGCTTCGAATCTGGTCCTCATGGTAGCCCAATTTGTGATGCATGCATTCGGAAGGTGGTAAAACCATTCGGCTGCTGCACCGTGCAATGTTTCAACAAAGAGTCAAATAGAGACATCTTTGTGAGACATCCAAGGACACCGCATGCTACAAATAAAGATGTAATGTGTTCACCAGGATTCTACTTCCCGTCGCCATTAAACTTGGGAATGTTTTTACGTGATCCATGTGGTAACTCGTGCAATGGTGGAGTTAAAGAAAGAGGACCAATAGTTGCGCCCCAAGGCACAGGTTGTGCTGCCATCCTTCTGAAAAGAGTGCGTATAGGGATCCAAGTGTCGGACAAGAGTAATGCATGACAAGTTGCAGATGCTTCCCGTTCTACGGGGATCCAGTTTCTTCAAATAGGTGAAGAACTTCTGGTTCGGTTAGAAATGATGGTGTTGGGGGAAAGACTGAAATTGTGTCTTTGCTTGTGTGAACTCAAAGAATGGATCAATTTCACCCCGAGCTCAGGTGGGACCGAGTGAATATCTTTCTAGCCAGCTTGAACCGGGAAAGAGACCTTGTTGAAAATAAGGAAATTATGGAGTCGCCAGACACCAAGAGGATAAGCTTTACACTATAAATCCGTATTCCCAGCGGAGTCGCCAAAAATTGTTGGTTGGATATTTTGTCAATCCAAAATATGAGGTTCAACCATAGTACATGGGATTAAATCCCTCCTCAAAGACAGGTGAGGCTGCCTGTTTATTACTAATCTAAAACACAACGAAACAATATATACAATATTCACACTAATCTAACCATTGGGGTTGGGATAGAATCCCAAAATCCATATCCACACGTTGGGAAGATGTCATTTTTATAAATGGATAGGGTCGAAATTATTACAATGGAAGAAACACAATGGAAAGGAAATGAGAGGAACGTATTTTCTTTCGAGTAAACACAGAGCACGAAATAATCATACGAGCTTTAGATAACAAATGTAATGTTTGAAATGATTAAAATCATCAAGATACTAAACAAAGAATAGCTTAAGATTGCGAACATAAGAATAATATCTTAAGAAAAATGCTTCTCACAACACAAAGTTTGTGAAAACATCATTAACTTCTATTCCTCAAATGATTAAAAGAAAACACAGCTTTTCTTCTTTACAATAGCTATCAATATTCCAAAAATCTCTCCCTTTTGGAATGTATGCACATCCCTTATTTATAATAAAAATAGTTGAGAGAAAATAGGAAAAACCCTATAAAACAGTTTTTTAACAAGAGTCCTATTTTGCTTGACTCTCACGCAGGAGACCAAGTCAAAATTTACTTCCTATGTGACGAAACAGAAATGAAAAAGACATGTCAATTTCAAGATTGAAATGACATGAAACATTATGCTTATTTTGTTTCATCATCCTTGTCTTCCTCCGGTGCAGCTTGCTTGTCTTAGAATTCCTAGAACTTCCGGATTGTGCCCTACATCTTAGCTTCATCTGGTGCATTGGAATGATTACTAATACACCTCACTTGACATGTGTACCAACTGCCAGACAACTGGACATTAATGACATGTCATCATGCTTGGAGCATCCGAAAACCTATAACAAAGGATTTTCTTCATTTCGGGTTTCGGGTTTCGGGAAACATGAGACATGATGCATTTTGGGTTTCGGGTTTCGAGAAACATGAGACACGATGTATTAGATGTTTAGATGCTCCTAAATTCCGAAAACCCGACATGAAGGACTTAGGCAATTTGGGTTTCGAGTTTCGGGAAACATGAGACACGAGGCATGTTTTGACGAAGGCATGTTCCGATGCTTGGAAGACCAAAACCTGAAACAAAGGAGTAAGTTGGGTTTCGTGTTTCAGGAACACACGACATGAAGCATCCACAACACATGATGTCTTGCTCGTGAAACCCGAAAACCTGATTATCTCTCTAAAAGTTGATTCTTAGAAAACCAACTAAAAATTTCTTAGGGTTATATCATTTTTGGCGTAAACTAAAAATGAGATAACACGACAGTTTGTAGCCCATTTTCTTGACAACAAAATACCCCACTTGGCTAGGCAATCAACTATGAAAACATCAAGCTTTAAGTTTTTACCTAGGTAGGCCGCAAGCTACACCACCAAACCCTTCACACATCCCACTACTAGTACCTCTCTAGAATCCATGGAAATTCACTTCCCATATGCTACTATTACCTTAATATTCAGCTATTTCATGACCTCTAAAGGCATGACAGGGCATGATGCCCCCGAGTCAAACATGCGCTTATGGAGTATCCTATCCTCGATGATCAAAGTAGTGAAGAATGTATCCAAATTCAGCTGAGAGCCTACCAAATATGTCCCCAAATAAACCTCAGGTGGTTCAGCTAGCTCTTCCCGATGTTCACGGTGTCTCAGACTCTTCAATGGCTAGAGGATTCTCCAAAATGTTCACATTTCTTCCTAGCGCAGCCTTCTCTTCACTCAATCCCAAGTATTCAATTCTCTTTTTTGTGCTAAGGGATCCTAAGCAACTCAACAATTGTGACAAAGACTTTGACTTGACTTAAAAATTGGGCAATGTCATATGGGACATTCTTGGGCGGGGCAGTATTGGAAGGAAAGGCGATACATTCATTGGGTGGCACAAGAGTTCTGATAGCTTGAGCATGAGGAGGGGTGTGATTTTTTCTTGGAACTATAGGAATTTTGGCATATGGATCCTTCCTAAGAGCCTCTTTAGGAATGTTTCAAAGTAAAGGAGCTTTTGGCTTGGCTTGAGGCCCTATCCCTTGACATCGTTACTTCTTGTGTTGTATTCCTTCTCTAGAGCCACAACAACATTCATTAGTAACTATCTGTCTTCCTTAGATGGGATTCCTCCATCATAATTTTTTATCATTAAAGCACTTAAATATTCAAATTCATTATTGAAAAATTCAAAAGCTTATACATTATCTATTTCTAAAGTATGAGAGGAGGAGGAATCTTTACTCTTTGAATGAAGTCCCAAAAAGTGGCGGTAGTTCTAGCACTTATTACCTCAATTGAGGTTTCCCCTTGTTGTGAGCTGGTGGAGCATCCCTTCATGCAAACATCATCATCACTCTTATCATCAGCTTCATTTTCTTCTTGTTGATCTTCTTTACAAGGAGTATGGGACATGAAACATCTGTCACACTAATCAATGACTTCTATCTCTTCCACCATCGCACCTCTGGTAGCCATAGGATCAGTGCGATTCTACTTTCTCTACCTTGAGGCTACCTATTCCCAAATCTAATAGCTTGTTTTCCTTTGTCATTAGTTATTTGATTATTTGTAGGTCTATCTTGGCCTTGTTTCTGTGTTGTCCTTGGGAACTTTTCCCAACTCCTTTCTCGATTCGGGCCAATTTTTAGGAGATCTCCTTGATAGCCCTTGCCAAAGTTTTCACAACTTCTTCCAAATCAGCAGCCTTGCTTGTCTGATGTTTTTCTTGGTTAACCAACTTCACACCTTCCCTCTTAGGAGGTTTCCTAATTGCCTTGATATTATTCTCTATCTATAGGGCCATAGTGAATGCTTGCCTCAAGTTGGTAGGGTTCTTGTCCCTCAAGTAGTAAGTGGCCCTTTTATCAAATGCATCATTATATTTGATCAAACATGAATCATCACATGGCCTTATCCTAATAAGTAATCTCCTCAAGGTCTTATTGAACCTTGTATTGAGTCATGTAATCTTGACTCATTGGGATACTTCTTGATGTTTTCAAACTCTAATAGAAGAAACCAAGGGTTAGTCCTATCACCATATTGTAAGTTGAATGCATTTCTCATATCAGCCCAAGAGTCCATAGAGTTATCTCTGCAATGCTTGGTACCAATCCCTTGCATCCTCCTCTAGAGTGTGAACAAATAGTTTGATGTATACATATTCATCTTTAATCTCAAACTCTTCCATCATATTGAGGAAGATATTTAGATGTTAATCACCGATAATAGCATTGTTTCCCTAGAAATTTCAAGTCTATTCCTTACATCTTGAGGTACTTGTATTTGGATAACTTGAGCCATGCCCACAAACTTTATAGGTCCAAAAGTTTTTACAACAAAATGGGGTCCGGGTTGAGCCATATTCCTTTGAGGAGGTGATCCTGGAGGGTGGAAAATTGATGAGGGGTAAAGGGTCCTTGGAACATAGGAGTGTAGTTTTCAAAATGGAGATCCCCCAAAGGCCTTGCTTCTTTGAAATCTCTATCTACTTCGAAAGGACAAGTATAGAATGTGAAGAAAACCTTTCAAAGTCAAATGAAGTCCCCTCTCCGGTTGGAGAATTCAATTCCACAAAGAGGCTACCTAATTCGTGAGTCACTTGACTAGTAGTCTTCAATGATAGGCCGTTCACTTTCATCAATGGAGATATCTCTCCTTATCTGCCGATCTCCTACAACTCTCCAGGCTTTTCTTCCTTCTGATTTTCTTTTCATAGCTAAGGAAACAATGTGCTAAATAGGTCCCTAGTAAAGAAATATCTCCTTCCTTCCATCTTTGAAAATATTAGTAACAATTTTTTCTTGTGAGAGGCTTAAGACACTTTGGTCCTTATCGAGGATAAAATCAATAGGGATTTGCCACTAAGGATTTCCACCTTAGTTGTGCAAATGCACTAAAATGTTCAATTAAATGTATGTCAAAGCTAAAACTAGAAATTGAAATATTCTGACCTTTCTCTCCTCATATTTACCAAATGAATTCTAGTGCACTAGGTGTGAACACTGAAAAAATTACACATGCCACTTGGAGCATACAAGTAATATTTTTCCAGACTTGAATGTGGGATGTATTGGCCAAAATAGATATGAACGGCGGTGAATCGACGATTAGTCTTGATATTGCATTCTTATTTAGTACCCAAATTTGTTCTCATTTTCAAGCCAAGCGTAAACACAGATTCAATAAGGACCTTAGAGGTAGATAGATCATAATTTCATTTTGTACCAGGGAGAAATCTAGCTGTCCCTTTATTACTTGGATTTGTGGAGAGATGGATAACATCTCAAAAGGATGTGATCTAATCCTAACTAGTTTAGGTTGTGCCTTTCAACCAAGGTAAGAGAACCTATTTTGCAACCTATGTTGTTTGAAAGGAGATGCGGTGTGCCTTTTCATTTGCATAATTTTCATGGAGGAGGCCTTAGGGAAAATACGATCAACACACCAAATCTTACTCTCACGAGTTGTCACTTCCGAGATCATGGAGATATTTTCACAACAAGGCAAAGGTTACTAAAGACATTTGAGACCCTGATCTGTTCTACATATTTTAGTAAAAGGATTTTGGTCTTGTGTGGGTATACAAAGTAAAATAGGGGTAGTATGGGTAGGATTGGTTGTTGTTAAATGAATTTTGGTGGGAGGGGAGACAGGATGGACTAGAATCACCTAATCCTTGAGAGCTTATGTAAAATTCGTGGATTCAATCAACAAAATGCCACAAAAAGTTAAATTGTTACCTCAACTAGAATATGTGCTTCAATGGAGGCCCAGATCAGCAATATTTCACACAACCTATGGGATTCTATCATGAAGGCTCAAGTTAAAGGACCCAATAAAGCACTAAGATTTAAACTAAGTCATGCTTGAAGTACACCCAGATGCTTACAGAGAATATTTATCAACAAAATGAAAGAAAAGTGATTTTAAACCATTTATCCCACTCCCAAATGAAGGATATTACGAGGAACAAAATTACGATGCCACTAAACAATTCACAAGGATTGGGACTGTGTGATTGGACCCTATTTTGGTACAAGATTGCAATAAAAACAAGAAAAACTTCTTGTATGCATTCGAGACATGAAATAAATACACTTTACTCAAGATTAACACAGAATAACTCATAGTTCCATTGACTTTATTAGCAAGGGAAAGTTTCTAGAACAATCTCAAACCTTGTCAATGACCGTACCCTTACAACCACCATGACATGATCAATGTTTTTATACTAGAAAAAATCAGTCCCGATCTTTCAAAAAACTCCCAACCATTTGCACGATGAATTCACGCCCTTTATCACATTTCCAATAGATCCCCTTCCTCCCAAAAGACAAAAAATTTAAACGAACTAGTGCTTGCCACGATTCTTTGATGATTCGTAAAATCAGATCTGTAAAAGTATCTAGGTGCTCGACGGAAAATATCTTCGATTTCCTCCCATATTCAACTCCTTTCTCAGAACAACATGCCTCCATCAATTCACCAACAACTTCTGCCCCATATCAATCAAATTTGGCCCCTTGCACGCTCAAGAGAAGAAAAACAAAAAACCAGATCGGCCCGAGATTCAAACTGCTTTAATGGTGAAATACGTCTCCAAATCTCTCTCGACCAAACCGTAGATATCATAATTAACTTCGCTCCGCTGTTTTTTGTAAAAAAAAGGAAATCATGAAGACTTTCACTCCCGGGAGCTTTACAGAGAAAATGGAGGGAAAATCAAATTTTGACACTCAAAGCATTCATTGATCCTTGATTTGAATATGTGCCATCCACGTGGAAGATGCAAATACATGTTCGGGGCTTCATTTGACCTTTTCCGACTCTTTTGAAAAAATGGAAAAAATTCCCATCTTGCCCCACACCTCTGTTTCGAAAATGGGCACGACACATGTTCGAGGTGGAACCGAAAAGAAATGTGGAGAAATTCTACCATTTGACTCTTTTTTTGGGAAAATGGAAAATTTTCCAAGTTATCCCCACAGCTCTCGCCCTTGAGAAATACTTTTGACACGTGTCCCGATGTGGGTCCCATCGAACGACACTTCCCCTTTACTTTCAATTTTTTTTTCTCAAAGAGAAGATGTTCTAATTTTCCTCCGTGGGTCCGCACCTCTGCCATTGACCGAGGAAAAACATTGACTATTTCCAATCAGTCTCACAGGCCATTTTTGTTATTTTAACCTCTATGAAGCAAAGAGGTGAAAATTTTGAATTGCCTATGATGGTCCACCTCCCTGCCCCCTATGACTTTTCAAATTGCCATGTGCCGCCATGAAAAACCTCGAGGTGGTCCCAAAAATTTGATATCTTGAATGAGCGTGGGCTTACCACGTTTCTTGCTCCGGAAAAATTTGTTTGAAGGCTTGAAGCTCAGCAGAAGGTGTCACTTGTCAAGCTCCAAGATAGTCTCCTTTTGGCCGTTGAAAAGTATAAGTAAAATGCAAAGTGAGCGGAGTGCCCCACGTGTCCTCATGGTGCTTCTTCAAAATGGTGCCCAAGTTGAAGACCCTGAACGAGTGCGGGCTCGCCACGTGTCCCTATTCCACCAAACTATTTCCATCTACATAAAATAATTTCCTTGTATACGAATGCGCGGAATCCTCCACATGTCCTCTTGGCACTACTCTAAGGAAAATCCTTAAAGTAGATCTTTAAATGAGCGTCGTTCCTCCACGTGTCTTGGACTTCCCAAAACCCTTTTGAAATTTGTGTAAGTATGGGAAACCCAACGGAAGCCTCCACGTGTCCTCTCGGTGCTACTCCAAGGCAAAGCCCAAAAGTAGATCTTCAAATGAGTGTTGTTCCTCCAATTCAGATCATTATCAAGTATAGAAGGAATGAAAATCAAATTTATGTGAGGTTGAATCTCATTGTTATTAATCTTTTCCAAAGACTTCAAAACTAGCACCAATTGTTGCAAGTGTATCTGCATGCTTGTTTTCTGTTTAGGAATGGACTGGATATTTTTTATTAGATTAGGTAAAAAATAGATTTTGAAGGAATCAAAACCCTATACATAAAAGCAAAAAATCATTTAGGCAAAAAGATGAAGCAACACCAAACAGGACCCCCATGTCCAAGGATAAACAAAACAAACTAGAAGCACCCCGAAAAAGGACAACCCAAAAGGAAAGAGAGGACCCCACAGAATAAGACAGTCAAGACAACTTGACTCCTTACCCGAGGATCCCTACCTTCCAAGTGCTTTCCCATTATGAGATCGGAGGCACATCTTGAGAGGAAAGTTACCAGCTATACATTTCTTCTTGTTACTCACAACCTTCCAACCATCCCCCCCATTAGGATTTACATTCTCATCCAAGGGGACATAAAGAAAAAACTTCAAGAGACTCCAAAGACTATGAACTATGAGATTGCAAAGAGACCTGGGATGCCATCCCCTTACCAACAGGATCCAGAGAAGTATCTAGAGAAGGGATAGAACGAGAAGCCTCGCCCCCACCCTCCTCCACCATCCCATCCAAAATACCAACCTTCTCCTCAACTTGGTCATTGTCAGCAGTAGCATTATTGTCCACATGAGCCTCTACCACCAGGTTATCAGGATTAAAATCCTTCCACCATGAGACCCTCCCCTTAATCACTTTCTTAACGATATGGCAATCTGTAGCCAGGTGACCAAGGGAAAAAAAGTTTCGCATCTAAAGGGAAGGCCTTCAAAGTCCAGATTCTGAGTCCAAGTAGAATCCAAAACTTTCAGCTCCAATGTGGCCGGAAAATCAGCATTCATATCCATATCCACCAAGATACGAGTGAAAGTGGTATGATCATAAGATTCGGTCCGAGGATCAACAACATGAAATTTACCCACAACATTCCCCATGGCCCTACAACATTCCTCACTCCAGAAATGCAAAGGAAAGCAAGGCATCCTTATTCACACAGGTCTAGATGAGAAAAATTCAGTTACAGGGTTGAAGAGAGGGAACCACGGTTTCATGAGAAGGATATGCAATTGAAATTCCCAAATTTTTCCTAGAATCAAATCCCTTTCAATAGAATTATCAAACATTGCAATGAAGATACCCTGAGCCGATGGATAAATGTTAACTTTACCTTCAATAAAAGGGTGCCATTGATCAGAAATCCATTTGTGTAATGCTGGGAGGCTAGGACATCAGCTGATGAACCTATAAATCAAGCCACAGTTTTGATAAAAAATCCATACATTCCAACACCTCCTCTCGAAAGGAGACAATAGGTGTAGTTTTTGTATAAGCCATGGGCTTAGCATGCCCATTACCCCTAGATCTTGCTACCTTCGAAAGGAAGGGGCTCTCTCTCTTGTTCCTGGCCGTGAAGCTTGGCTCCCTTAGGCGCCCCTACCCAACATAGCTATCACCCAAATCGTAGCTAGATCCCCCAAAGACACCCGCCAGGGGACTTGGAAACACCGCCATAAACTTTGTTGGAGGAGATCCATCCCATGCTTGCTACGCACCAAAGGGGAGGAAAAAAACTCGATTGATCTAAGCCTCGAGCTCCAAAGTAGAACCAATGCCGGGAAACCAAGGCAACCCCCATCCTTTCGACAGCCAGAAACAAATCCATCGCTTTCGCAATAATTTTCACAAGTCGCCGTAGGGAAAGGCTAGGGCTAAAAATGACGTGGCTAGGGCCGTTGCAATTTTCTCGATCACAAGGCTAGGAATAGACACCAATTATTATTGGGCACATACAAAAAGAATTAACTCGGATATTAATAGTATTGAAATATTCGATTATGTTTGAAACTCTATGTCTATAAGAATTCATTAATGGATTCTTACAAACATTGAAATTTCTTACTTGATTGATAGCTAACTCGAGAATCACCAAAAATGTGTAACATGCTAACACCTCTCTTCCGACCCAAAGTAAGCCATGGATTAATGCCTCATATTCAACTACATTGAAAGTACATGAAAAATTGAGAGTCGAAGATGAGAAATACATTTCTTTTGAGGGGGAAGTGAGCATCAAACCTACTCATTGTCCTTTCTTGTTCTTAGCTCCATGAAAATGAAGCTTCCAAATCCCTTCTACTACATTTTCTATTTTTTACAAGAGGAAGTTGGTGTGTTTTCCTTAAGCGGGCATTACACACACAACCGATGTTCTTAAACTTATTTGAAAGTATCATGATTATGTTATCCATGTGTCTTTTCATCCATAAATAGATTATAAACACCATCTAGTCCTGAAACATGAGTTGTATTATCAAAATCAGACTGCTCTAATGCTTTGCGTAATTAGCTAATGCATTAGAAGTATGAGGTTTGATATGAAATATATCCAATGGTTCATAATTGATAGTAACTTTGGTCCCATAACATGTAGTGAAGAACAAAAAGGACCAATCTGAAGAGATATAACCTCCTATTTTTGTTTGTGAAATCTCTAGATAAGCATATAACAAATTAAGGAGGTAAATCCACAATAGTAACATCTTGCAAAATGGAAAAATTCGACAAGCATGTAATGTTACCTCTAGATTTTTGATGACACCAATTGTATTCATTGTAGTCCCATCAAGCTGTAGCACACTCTTCTCTGTAGGTTCATAATGCAAACCCAACTTTTCTACAATTACTTTTGGCATAATTGTGCTACTTGCACTATTATCAACCATGTAGTTATGAACAAGATGCTCTCCAATAATTAGAGAAAAATAAAATGGTGGTGGTTTCTTGATATCATGATCGTTTAAGACATTTTGAACCATCCATTTAACTTCTTTAATGCGGTCTTGTTCCATTGTTCCAAGGACCATATCTATTTTTGGTAGTTCCTTTTCTGTTGTTTCAAGAAATCAGAGCTTAGCAATTTCATGAGAAAGAAAATATTTTTTCCTTGAATACTTAGAGCATCCCATATTGAGATATTAACATTATGCTTTTTCATTACATCAATAATGTTAAAAGAAGCAATAGTTTTGGAAATAGAGTCTACTATTTTTGCATAGGATTTAGCGAAATTGATTCTGCTTCAGCTACTTTGGATATCTAAGGTATAAATAATCTTCTTAGATGAGGCTCTAACTATTTTTGATGTTCTTTACCAGCTAAAAAACCTACTTTTTTTTTTAACAACAAAACTGCTAGCTGATTTTTGCCATGTAGTTGTAGTTTTATCTGTGACTATGGGCGAAACAAGTCTATCTTTTTTTCCCCTCTCTTGGGCCTTTTCCTGAGCTCTAGTCGTAACTAAAATAAAATCAACCTCACTAAAACTAAGTAAGTTCTATTTAGGTGCTTCCTGAATATGATTTTCTTGCTGCCCACCCTCTATTTGACGCATGAACAATGTCTCAAGTTGAGGTTATGCAACAAGAATTATATTCAGGAAAGCATTTCAGCAATTTACTGGTGAATGAGGTGGATTACAAAGTTGACACCAATATTCTCGTAGCCATATTAACTGGTACGTGATGGGTCATTGTATTCTTCCAATCATTTAACTGACATAATTTATGTCAGTGTCATTCTAAACCAGGGTTGTGTCCTAGCCAGTATGCAATGGAGTCTAGGGGAACCAGGTTATCTTTTGGATCTGTTGGGGGTTTTTAGTTTAGTGGCTATTTTACGAGAAATGCAATTCAAATCTAGGGAATTTAAATACGCTTTTCTCGAATTCAACTATTTGTGATGAAAGGAAATATAACAACTAATCTTTTGCTGGAAAATGAAATACGCACACAATACTCTTAACAAATTAAATTACAACTATATAAATGAAACTTATTAGAAAGTGAGATTACTTGTTAACCATATTTGCATAACAAAAGCATCCAAATGAAATTAGTAATGAAGAAAATAGATACAGTTAATCAAAGCACGCATGTAAGATTTCTCAAATGACAATTGCAGTAAATCTAATCAAAGAACTGTATATGCATGAACTCAAAATAACCTCTTATCTCCTTAGTTGAGTGGGCCCTTGCTCTTCCTTGGGATAGAGGGATTAACAAATTCTGATTCTCAAAATTTCGTGGCTTTCATTAACTAAAAATAAGTTCATAACATAGACAGTAAAAAATATCAAGAACTGGATGCAGATAATCTCCTTTAGTATATCAAAAAGTGGTACTACCAAGTTCTGAAAACAAAGTCTTCATATAGATACTATTGGTTACAAGATCCACCATATCAGGTAGCATTAAACACTTTCCACCGAATACTAATTAAAACACATAAATTTCTATGGGCCGTTAGGAACAAGCCCAAACAAATAGGTCAACTTGATGGCAAAAGTCTTCGCAGCATGCTTCAACTCGGGCTTCATAACTACCGAGAAAATTCCATCATTTCCTATACACATCATCACGTTTGATCTCACAAAGACAGGTTAGTAAGAGGTTCATGTGATAATTGGTTTTCATAAACTATATCAAGGAGAATACATCAAACCTACTAAGATATAACTACACAAAAATCCCCATGCATTAATAAGTAATATCAAGAATATTTTCAGCCCGAAGAAATGATATTAATGAGCCAAACAATGCACTCATCATTTTCCCCCTGACTTTACATGTTGCATGTCCCTATGCAACTTATCTGTGTCCTACCCACCTACCAAGCTGCTCAGCCATGTCATACTCCTCAAATTGATCAACATATTGCTTTGTGGTGTTCTTGCAGCCCTGAGTGTTGGAGGTAATTTCTACCCATGTTGTGAAACTGTCATTTGACTATGTTGCATTGTTCTGCTAGGTAGTGAGAGGGCTCAAAAGGAGTGGTGGACGTACTTGGAGGCCTGCCCATTCATCATTGTACTACTGGCTGGTTTTCTCTATGGTTTGTTTGATAATGGTGATGAGGGCATCACCCCTATGCATGCTCCAGCTCAAGTTTTGGGGAGAGAGAACCTCCCTGCGTTTCAAGGGTAGACTCAGAGTATCCCACCTCCTATCACAAGCCTACCAAGCAGTCCCAAAGTTCTCCTGACTGTAATTTTCAAAATCAATGACACACTGAAGTAAAATCTGAGAAGTGTTTACCCCAACTCCTGCCTGATAGTAAAGTGAGTGAAAGTTTTTCCGCAGGGCTACATCTGTGTGATGAGTTGGGTGGATGTGGAATCCAATAGACTAAGCGGTGTGATTGAAAATGTTTGTTTGCTTTGACCCCAAATGATCTGATTCCATAATGTAGACTGAAAGGATTTAATTTGAAAATCACCCACAAATAAATTGATTAAGAAATCAAGGACATTGGTAACTATCATATTATGAAGATAGAATTCATAAAGAAATTTTTTGATTTCGAGTACTGCACTTGTAAACTGATAAAAAAGCGGCGCCATTGGGAAGTTCATGAGGAGCTTGAGAACACAATTGAAATAACTACAAGAAATAAAATTATTCTTGGAAAAACATGCTATAGACTGAAGAGGGTTTCCTACAGAAAGAATTTTGAGGGCCAAAGGATGCAGACATAGTCTAAAATAGATGTCACTTTTTGTTTGTCTTCTTGTATAAATTCCTTTTCTTTTTTTAATTTTTCATTTTCCTTTCACAATTTCCTTTCTGAAGGAATAACTGATGGAAAGTATCCAAGAGGGTAAACTCTTATCATGTCACACTTTAAACAACTTACTTCAAGTTACGTGGGTAGAAATTTCCCGAATTTTTCTCTATTGTTTGTTGTGTAAATTCAACTTGCAGTAAAAGGTTTGTTTCTTCCATACCTTGTAATTGAGATTTCAGTAGTGCAATTTCCTCCAAATAGTTGTGAGAAGGCACAACTTGGGTGTCAAGCACTTCAGGAACCACAGGGTGAATTTCCGTAGATGACGGAATAGTAGATACCGGAGTGGCCAGGTGATCCTCTACATGCTTTGTTCTTCATGAAGAGTCTCTCGATTGGGAACCACCATTATGTAAAAATAAACTAAGCCATTAAGACCGTAGTTGCATGGAAGAAGATAGAGCCATGGCGCACTTGCCTTTTGAATCAGAAGTGGAAGGGGATGGACCCTCAAGAGTACCAACTATGTCTGCATGCTCAGGAACATCGGCTACCTCTGCTTAGTTGTGTGAAGGGCAAGGGCTCGGTGTAAGGGTAGGCGAGGTCCGAAGAGAGACCATATTTCAATGGTTTTGGTCCAAACCCTTCACCACCAGCATGTCCCTCAAGCCTTTTCTTTGGTCTAAAGAAGACTTGGTGTGAACACAACAAATGAATCAACCGCGGGTGTTTAATTACAGACTTGCCTCCACCGGACTGGTATTTCTCAAAAATATTAATAATGGATTCTGCGAGGTATTCTGGAAGATTTACCTGAAGGGCCTAGTTAACACATCCTTTTTAAGGTGGATTAGCATTTTGAGTGCATCAACACCTAGAAATGCAGAGGCACGACCATTGCATATGAAATACCAGTTGACCCATTTCAAAATCTCGCTCCAAATTCAAGGTAAACTTGTCCACTTAACACCCTTTTGGACACCCAATGGAGTTAGGATGACTTTAGGCGGCCTCCCCTTCATCATGAAACAAAGCAATCAGGATTTGTAATGGAGCATTCGTCATAACTTTCAAACCAAAGTCTGGTAGGCTAGATAGGTCAGAAATGACCTGACTGGTAATTTCAACTGTCTTCCACCAACTTGTAAACAGGTGGACTCAAAATTGTTCAAGAATTCTTCCACAATGCCCTCATCAAACCTTCAAATTGCCAAATGAAATCCAACCATCCAAAATCATGAAATACCTATGAAAGGGCGGCATTCCGGAGTAAGAAATCTAGTCAATCAGGTTCTGATGTTTTTCATGGTCCCATGGTGAAGCCGAAGGTGAGTAATACCAGGTAGTAGAAAAAACTAGAATAGACCGTATCTCCCACTTCTGTTTAGTGAGTGATAAAACCAATCATGCTTGATGTGCATATAACAATGGTAAGAAGCAGTTGCAGAAGCATTAAATTTCAAATGGCACCATATTCCTTGGGTGGTGCAAAATCAAGCTAAGGTGGTGGCGAGAAAAATAATGAATGAGACCAGCCACCCATATGAGTTTAATATTTTTGCGGCATCGCATATCCCATGGTTGAGGAGCGAGTGCCACCCATCCTGAATTTGGAGAGTGTGACACATTCAAGGCATGCGGTGGTTATGAGCCATTACTCCTTTTATGCCGTCATCCATAGAACCATATTTGGAAAGAGATCCGAAATGAACATAGCAATCATTTCATGATGGCGTAATGATGACAAATGCGTACATGGGGAAATTTTTACATAGAAATATTGTTAGCAAGTTAGAATGCACTTACCCATGCTACATTTTTGGCTGATATCTATAGATTCCTATGCCCTTCAATTTGAGATGAAGCATGATTAGCAACTGGAGAAATAATGAAAAATTACTACATTTATTGGAAATAACAACAATAAAAACTACTAAGGGAAGAAGATCAAATGAAGGATCATCTTCCTTTATTGAATTTGCAAGAGATTGATTACTCCATGCTTGAGAGGCAAAGAGCCTCCTCAGCATGCATGTCTGTGCGTAACAGAATGTCATCGGTGAAAGTCTTCTTATCCAGCGAGTTGGTGATAAATCTAGAGCCTATGCCCATTCACTAGAAGAGTCCATTTGTCTCCATCAATCGGTATCAATCGAACAGAACCATTATCAAACACTTGATTTACCTAATAGGGACCCAACCAACATATATGTAACTTGCCTTTAAACTATTGATAGTGGGAATCAAAGAGTAAAACCCACTATCCCTCATGAAATGTCCTTTTTTGATGTGAGAATCATGCAAGGTTTTCCACTGATGTTGTAGAATTTTTATCTCCTGCTGTGCCTCCATTTTCATTTCATCTAATTCATTCAGCTGCAACACTTTTTCACATTGTGCTTCATTCCAATTGATCCCAAATTCCAATGTTGTTTGCCAGGTGCGCAATTCAAACTCAACATGTAACAGTGGTTTCTTCCCAAAGACTAGCTCATAGGAGAAAAACTAGTAATTGTTTTCCAGTGTCGTGTTGTAGGCCTAGACGGCCTCGAAAGCTTTGGTACCCAATTCTTTCTATCAAAATTAACCACCTTAGTTAGAATATTCTCAAGTTCTCGATTGGTTACCTCCACTTGCCCATTGGATTGGGGGTTATATGGTGATGATTTCCGATGCCTAATTTTGTAGATTTCAAGAAAGCTTCACTAATATTTGAAATAAATTGAGGACCTTGATAATATACAATGGCCCTTGGTGCTCCAAATCGCAGCAATATTTGATTGTAAAAAAATCAGCAACAACATCCTCGTTGGCGGATGCCAACGCTTGAACTTCATCCCATTTGGTGACGTGAGTCCAGGCATACCAAGAGATACTCCTTCCCGAAGATGGAGGATCAAATGGTCCAACAAAATCAATACCCCATTTCTCAAATGGTCCTAGAACCAGTGAGGATTGAGAGGCATTTCCGTAGAAAGTGTAGGTTTTTCCATTCGTTGGCATGCATCACACTGCCACACATCCTTTTGACAATCCTATGGAGGGAAGGCCAATAGTACCCTGCTCTAAGGACCTTATGAATTGTTTGTTTCACTTTGAATAATGTCCACCTCCTTGTTCATCATGACAAGCTCATAATATGTCGTGTACTTTATCCTCTCGAACACACCTACAAAGAACCATGTCGGAGTACATTAAAATAAGAATCATTACACCATTTATATGTTGCACTATTCTTAACCAATCACCGTCTTTCCTTATGAGTAAAATAGGTAGGAAACTTCCTGTTGTTAAATAATTCACGAGATTAATGAACCAAGGAGTGCAGTCGAGATAGAAAACAAGTTTTCATTAGGAAATTGGTCTTGGATTGCTTTTTCATCACCTAAAACATTTTTTATAGAAATAAAATCAGTAACAACGTTAGATTTCCCAGGCTTATCTATAATGGTGAGATTGAATTCTTGAAACAAGAGTAACCAGCAAATAAGCCTTCCACCAACCACTGGTTTTTTCATCAAATATCAAATGACAGAGTGGTCAGTGTAAACAAAAACTTTATATCCAATGATGTAATGATGAAATTTATTCAAAGCATAGACAATAGCCAAAAACTCTTTTTCCATAGTAGTGTAATTCCTTTCCGTAGGAGTCAAATTTTTGCTAATAAAATAAATTGCATACATATGATCTTCTGAGTCTTTTTGTCCAAGAACAACACCCATGGTTGTATTAGAAGCATCAGTGTGGATATGGAAAGGTTGTCCCCAGTTAGGGCCACATAAGACAGGGGCCGTCATCAGCTTTTCTTTGATAGAATCAAATGCCTATTGACACTGAGGAGACCATTCAAAAACACAATCTTTGGTTAGCAGTGAAAACATTGGGGCAGAAATTTTGCTAAAATATTTTATGAATCAGCGGTAATAACTGCATGACCAAGGAAACTTTTGATGTTAGTCCGATTAGCTTACGTAGGTAGTTGGGTGATGATTGATATCTTATTGGGATCCACCAGTATACCTTGGGTTGAAACATGGTGACCTAAGAAAATTCCTTGATCAACCATCATTAGACATTTTCATGACTCGAGAGATAGTTGTTGTTGTTCACATCGACCGAGTGCTTTCTCAAGATTATTCAAAGATTCTTCAAAAGTGGATCCATGGGCGGTGAAATCATCCATGTAAACCTCAACACGGTCATTAGCAATATCTGCAAAATGGCCAAGACTACTGCCGCTGAAATGTAGTAGGGAATTATAAAGCCCGAAAGGTAAGACTCAGTAGCGAATGTACCCCAAGGGCACATAAAAGTAGTCTTATCCTGATCATTAGGGCAATACTAATTTCATTATACCCACTAAACCCCTCCAAGAAAGAAAAATATTTCTTACTAGGCAAATTGTCCAGGACTTGGTCAATGAAGGGCGGGGGAAAATAATCCTTCTTGGTGGCTTTGTTAAGTTCCCCAATCAACACATATTCTCCACTTACCATTCTTCTTGGGAACAATAACTAATGGGGAGACCCACTGACTATTAGATATAGGATAAATGAAACCTACCTTTAGGAATTTTTCGATCTCGGTTTTGACTATGTCTCTCAATGCTGGATTGATTCTTCATTGTGGCTACCTTATAGGTTTGATGTCATCAGTGTAAATATGGTGTGTATAGATGCTAGGATGAATTCATTTCATATCAGTGTAATCCCAATCAAAATCATGTGATTTTTTCTTCAGAACCTCAAGCACCCTAGCTTCTTGATTGACCTCCAAGTCGTTACCTATGGTTAGCTCTCTTCCCATACTAACAAGCACTTGCTTGGTATCATTCACAAGAGAAAGCTCTGTACTAGTGATAAAATAATTCAATGGGAAAACATGGGGCTGAAGCATGTGCAAGATGGGTATGTTTTCAAAAGACAAAATCTTTGTTAAAGGACAATAAAAATAAGGAACTAAATGTTCGAATTATAAGCATAGAGTTTCCTACCAGAATCAACAAAGGAAATGTCTACCGGAGAAATAGCGAGAAGAGATGTCTAATGCCGGTATTCCGGATTCTCAGTAGCAATAGTGCTGATTTTTGTAGTCGCAAAGTCCTTAGAATCAGTCAGTGTATATGACTCCACAACTTCTCATATGATTGTGTACTCCAATAGTGGCCAGAAAAGAAGAACTCAAAGAGTTAGAATCCAAATAATCCACCCATACCGGTCATAATTGTTCATATAATGCTAGGTAGGAGGATATAATGTAACGTGTTTGGATTTCTACCCATTTAGAATTGTCATGTTACCTAACCTACAGTCAATGTATGTAGTAACTCTTGCCACAACCAGGGTCTTCCCAAGATGACTTGATATCCCAACTTCTAAGCTTTAGGTGCAAAACCATGAAATCAACCGGGTACTCCCATGATTCAACAAAGACCATTATAGCTTCAACCACACCATCGGTACATCAATGGATTGATCTACTAACTGCAGTAATGCAGTGTTAGTCAATTGAAGTCCTATTAAGGATAGTGTTGGTGTCGAATCACCGCACCCCTAAATGTCTGCGGCTTTGATGGGTTGAGACTCTCGATGGGATTGCATAACATGGAGCTTTTCCCAAGTGTGGGACCTTGCAAAATTGGAAAAGCTCTCCGGATGAAGGCCGGTTCCTATTCCTCTGTTCGGATGCACGCGTAAAAAATGTAGAGGGTTTACTCAAAACCTAAACTAACTTTCTAAGGAGACATGGTAAGAAGATGCATAAAATAAAACATAAACTACAAAGGTGATGCACCGAGGAATGAAGAACACCTGTCTTGACAATAAACACAAACCATTAAAATGTAATGCAAGATCATGCACAGATAACCAGATTTGCGGTGAAATATCAAGAGGATGAAAATGAACATAGAGAGGGTTGAGAATCATCCACATACACGCAAAAGATTTGCTCCAAAGATTGACACAATACTCTGAAAGTGCCAAGAGGCAAAGTTGCATTACGGTTTTAGATGGGAGGTTTGAACTCCACAAATTCACTTGCGAAAGAGAAGAAGGGAGGGGAAAAACAAGAATGTCCAACCTTGCGTTAATCCAAGATCCCTATGAAAAGTTATGGCCATCGAATATTTGGGTCGTGGTCTGCTTCTCGTCGTGCTCAAAATGTTGCACCTCCTGAAGGTGTGCCTTGGCGCATCCATCCCTATGTCGACATAATCTTACGTGTGCCAAGGCGCGAATTTCTTCATGTCGACACCTTATCTCACACGCCCTTTACTGCACCAAGGCACAAATTTCTTCATGTCGACACCTTATGTCGTGCGCCTTTACCTCGCACTGCAGGCGCGAATTTCTATTATTCCCATATCTACGCGAGGGGGAAGATATATATGACAAATAGTAGATTAAACATTTCTGTTGTGATGACATTAATAGCAGCACCAAGATCTACGAAAACATTAGATATTGACTGGTTGCTTATACAAATAGTAATGACAGGACTCCCAGGATCCCCATATTTTGGTGAGATAAGGGTGCTAGTAATTAAATCACCCAAATTCCCTTTGACTCTTACAGTCTTTGGGTATTTCTTTTTCCTTCCTGGTGTCTTTATATGCTTGTTTCTAATGGTTTGGTTTAGTTTAGCGATTTCCCTTATTTCCCACAATAGTGGGACCTCAATATGTACTTTTTTCAATTCCTAAACTATCTTTGTTTAATCTCCAGTTCGAGTGTCTTGTAATCACTCAGGAAAAGGGGCTGAAGTCTATTTGGGTATTTGATCATCCAATGTATCTAGTATTGGTGAAGAACCAATATTACCCTCAAGGTTTTTTTCCTTATTGGCATCGCAGGGTAGTTCTCACGATAAAAGCTGGAGGGTTTAACATTTTTCCAGGATCATAGTTGTAAATTACCAATAGTGTTAACCTGCATGGTGTTACCTAGGTTTGTGTCATCAATTGAAGTTGTCTATTGATTTTTAGGATTGGATCTTGGTTGATTTGGAAGGCTGTGTTTGTGTTACTTGTCCTTGATTTTGGTAGGCTTGAGGTGGAGGCATTAAAGCTTGTTGTGGCTGTTGGAACCTGCATTGTTGATTACCGTTTTGTGGTGGTGCCCAGGACTGATTTTGGCCAAAATTTTGTTGAGGACCCCACTACTAATTATGGCAAGGATTGGCTGCGGTGGTGGAGCCCAACCCGGCTAAGTGTAGGGATTTTTCCAAGGTGGTGGATATGGATAAGTCATCCAATTTGATTTTGTCCACTCAGGTTGTCCCCAAGAAGACTGAGAGGCTTGATTCAGCCATGACATCCTCCAGGGATTCTCAGTTGGTCTAGATGGGAACCCACCCTAAATGTTTGGTCTTTGGATATTTTAATTCAACACTTTTTGAGAAATGGCATTCAACCCTCCCTTCAATGTGTGAAAGTGTGCAATGCTTAGTGTCATGGTCGGTAACTTTGCGAGATTAAGCACATGTTTGTGACATCCAAAGGACATTCTCTCAAAGGGTGTATCCTCGACACTTAGGGCAATAAATGTCCAACAGTTCTTTGGTAGGGGTGGATTTTGCCTTGAGTCCATCTATGGTGGATGTTAAATGCAGCAAAATGCCTATTTTCATGTTGTCCATTTCTTCTAAAAGTTCGGATGTACACAAAGATTTGGATGTATGTTTTCTTTTTATTCCTCCACGTGTTCTAGAGTATCCTCTACATAGCTCGGTGATTTGTTCCATAATTATTTTATGCACATCTCCTCCTCCCATGAGATGGAGGGAATCCTTGGTTTCCTTGTCCAACCCTTTAAGAAAGACTGTTTTAGTGATGTCTACATGTAACTCATACCTACTACATTTATGGAGAAAGAGGAATCTATCCATATAATCCTCCAAATTCTCGTCTCCCTTTTGTTGTATTTGGAAGAACTCTTCCTTCCTATCCCTTCCCCTACAATAGTCTTTGTACTTATCTAGGAAGGTTTTTCCATGGCTTCCCAGGAATTAATCGAGTTAGATGGTAACCCCATAAACCATCTCATAGTAGAATCTTTGAGAGTGGAGGGAAACAATTTGAGTTTTTGATTGTCAGTTCGGTAATCATATGTCTAGTACAAGATTTTAAATTCAAACAAAAACTGATCAGGGTCTTCTTTGGTCATTCCTCGAAAGATGGGGAGGATGGATGGTGAGATGTTTTTCATGGGTGCATCCTCATCTACATCGAGGACAATGGGATATGTAAAGGTTCACCCTAAAGGTTGGTCTTCAACATTCCCAAGGTCCCCCATTACCGAGTGGTGTGAAGAGGATACAAAATGCTTAGAAGAGGTTCTAGGCATTGGGTTGGAATCTGTATCACTCTCAGTGTTTCTTCCTTGTGAAGTGTCTAGAGAGATTTCTTGAATATTGTGTGCTATAAATCTCCCTTCGTTATCTCGCAACCTATGCATCCAGGTTGGTTGGTTTAAAAGCGTCTGAGACAACTATTGGTTTCCAATATGAAATCCATTAACACCCATAGCATATGGAATAAAAACAATGAAGCTTATGGTTATGTCCCCAGAAACGGCGCCAAAAATGGTGGGTCATTGTATTCTTCCAATAATTTAACTGACATAATTTCTGTCAATGTCATTCTAAACTAGGGCTATGTCCTAGGTAGTATGCAATGGAGTCTAGGGGAATTAGTTATCTGTTGGGTCTATTGGGGGCTCGTTTAGTTTAGTGGCTATTCTATGGAAATGTAATTCAAATCTATGGAATTTAAATATAGTTCTACGGAATTTAAATATTTTCAATCAAAGGATATTTAACAACTAATCTTCTGCTGGAAAATGAAATACACACACACACTACTCTTAACAAATGAAATTACAACTGTATAAATGAAATTTAGCGAGAAGCGAGATTACGTGTTAACCATATTTGCATAATAGAAGCGTCCCAAATGAAAGCAGCAATGAATAAAATAGATACGATTAATCAAAGCACACATGTAAGATTTCTCAAATGACAATTACAGTAAATTCAATCAAAGAATTGTATGCGTGAACTCAAAATAACCTCTTATCTCCTCAGTCAAGTGGGCCCTTTCTCTTTCTCAAGATAGAGGGATTAACAACTTCTGATTCTCAAAATTTCATGGTTTTCATTAACTCAAAATAAGTTCATAACATAGATAGTAAAAATATCAAGAACTAGATGCAGATAATCTCCTTCAGTATATCAAAAAGTGGTACTACCAAGTTTTGAAGATGAAGTCTTCATATAGATACTGTTGGTTACAAGATCTGCCATATGAGGTAACATTAAACAATGTCCACCAAATACTAATTAAAACACATAAATTTCTACGGGCCATTAGGAACAAGCCCAGGACTAATAGGTCAACTTGATGGAAACAGTCTTCTACCATATGCTTCGAACTCGGGCTCCATAACTACTAGCAACTTCCATCATTTCCTACACACATCATCACGTTTGATCTCACAAAGATAGTTAGTAGGAGGTTCATGTGATAATCAGTTTTCATAAACTATAGCAAGGAAAATGCATCAAACCTACTAAGATATAACTACACAAAACATCCCCATGCATTAATAAGTCATATCAAAAAGAGTATTTTTGGCCTGAAGAAATGATATTAATGAGCCAAACAATGCACTCATTAGTACTAAAGTGTTAGATGAACTAGGAGCCTTTGGGTCAACTTGTCTTTACTTGATAAGGCTAACTCTAGTTTTGATTCTACTAATAACATTGCCTATTTTGTTGGTTTTTTGATAAGGAGCTGATAAGGCCTGCTAGGTAATTCAAGTCTATTTTTAATCGAAGTTAGCTTTTTCCCATAGTACATGTAAATATTTAAATACATCGTCTTATGGAATTGTAATAGTAGGTTCAATAATTGTGGTTAGATTTGGGATAGGTTCCAAATCTACTAAAAAAAAACATTGAAGGCCTTGGTCCTAACTTCCCGGGTTAAATAAGACTATTTTCAGCTCAAAGAGCGATATCATAGGCTCTTTGGGAGAGTTTTTCCTCCCATAGAATGAATTGTCTTGAGGCTTAACACTTGTAGGGATTATTTCCCAAGTTCTAGTGAAATGGATATTAAAACTGGCCATAAATTCATGGGGGTTCTTTTAATTGTAGATAGCTGCTCTATAGGGGATAAATGATATTAATTATCTTGATATTTTTTCAGCAATTTACCGCCTAACTCATCCCAAGTTCTGATTCTTCTACTCTCTAAATTTTTATACCATTGCAAGGCTTTCCCTTTAAAGGATGCAACTAAAATTCTCAAAGCCACATCTTCATGAGTAATATTATGGACTGCACATAGGGTTGCAACATCTTTGATGTGCTCTATAGGTGTAACCTGATTTTCACTAGTGAATGAAGGAAATATTTTCATGGCAACATTAGGGATATCATGATAAACTGGAATTACTAATGGGCTTCCATTAGTGAAGGTCACAAAATTCTTAGGTGGTTGAATAGCCATTTGAAAAATTGGGATCTAAATAGAGAAATTAATATGTGGTGAAGGAAGATTAGGAGGAGGGTTGTTAAAACTAGGCCTATTATAAGGTAGGGTGTTACCAAATCTTCTTCTTCTTACGGAATTCAAAGGTATAGAAATAAATTTAGAAGAAATTTCTCTTACCGATGATCTTGTAGTAACTTTAGGCATGGACCATGCTACAAAACTTGTCTGAAATCAGCCTTACGAGTCAACAAATAAATCTTTTAATCTTGAATAAATTACTGCAGCTTGTTGATCCAAAAGTAAATTTATTTGTTTTGAATCTTTTGTAAATTTTTGTAATTTTATTGAAGAACTGATTCGTTGTCCCACTGAGAGTGCCAAAACTATTATCTCTTAAAAGTGCACCACTGTAGAGATGGTTGCATGTTTTCTAATCTTGTAAAATGGATCTCTCTCTTTTTAGATACAATAGAAACACCTTAGGTCCGTGGGTATACCTATTGTTGAGGTGAGTATCCGGATCAAGTCTGGTTCCTTCTTGATGTATCCTAAACTATTTTTGGAGTTTTGAGGGTAAAAATATAAGTTTAAATGAATTAAAGAACTAGAGTGATACACAAAACTTGTTGAGGGATTTGACTAAGTACATTCACAAGTATCTGAGAATGAATTCTAGATACACAAACCAATTTTTTTCAGCCAGAATATTAAGGCAACACACTTGATGTATTTTGGGAAAACTTCACAACAATACTGATAAGATAAACATACACACTAATATCATGCACAAAATACTAAATTTACAATAGGGTAGGATGATTAACTAGGGAATTTGACATTCAAAAGGATTAATAAGACATACACAAGACTACCAATTTTTTTGGTAAGGAAGAATATAATTTTCATTCAAAAGAAAAAAGCTGAAACTGCTTCAACACTTTTGTGTCAAAAATTACTCCTATGCTTTTCCAATGCAAATAATTTATGGAAAAATTATCTATCCCATGCATCCTAAAATAGGCTAAAATTGTGCTCACCCATGCATCCTATTTTTATCCTTTATCGTGAATAAATAAAGGAATAAAAATAAGCATCTTGCTCTACAATGAGGCATTAATAGCCTTGGTTGCAAAAATACAACTCGAGTCAAATTTTAGTTGATTGTTCTATTTTTAATAAGGTTGGGTAAATAATTCTACAAATAATAAACTTTTCTTGATGATCAAGTCTTATCTAATTCTTGCAATATCTGTCTTCTTTTGCTTGATGTGACATATGTAATTTTGATCCACTTGCCCCTTTGGATGTACATGTAAAATAAAGTGTCCCTGTTTGTGAGTAAAAATAAACCCTTAATCAATAATACTTGGCAAAATATTCACCCCATGTATCCATATTATTGGGGACCACCTTTGGTTTTGATGTAGACATTTGTTTCATCTTTTAGTGGTCACATGAAGAATGTGCCATACTATTTTTGGCATTCTAAGACCTCCTCTATAAGGACGACGTGAACACTTTGTACCATTCTGATTTTGATGTCCTTTTGAATAATCATTGGATGACATTATTTGATGACATTACCCTTTTTATTTGACATTGGTATAGCCTAAGGTCAAGATATGAATCAATAACTACTTGATTATAATAGGCCACCTTTTGACCATTGAAATAGACTAAGGTTTTGTTACGCATATAAATATTTGATCATGATTTATCTTTCCAGTGATTATAGTCGTTTGAAATTTATATAAATATTTGACCTTTAATAGTTCAATGCAATGATTTTGTTTGAATGATGTGGCTTGGCCCCCTCCCATGGTGACTCAACCCTTCGCTACATACTTGGTCATGGTGGCTAACTCCGGGTGAGTTAACTCTAACTGTGAGTTTGCATTGATAATTTAAAACCAATGTTGGTCTTTGATTCTATGACTTGCTTCATCTCTGACCGTTGATTTTCTAATCTTTGATTAGGGTTTCGATTTGGCATTTAATGTGGTCGATGGCACTATAACCATGGTGATTTACATTTGAATTTGAAAGGATTTATCTCGATCATTTGATCTCATACTAATTGTTCCTCATCCATCAATTATTTAACTCAGGTTGAGTTAGATTTGGATGAGGTCGAGTTGGGATTGTTAAAACAACTCAAACCTAAATCATCATTTACTTTACATTTTTCACTTTGCATGGGTGAAGCCCTAGAAAAATTTCTTTATGTCGGCATGAGAGATCCTTTTGAGCTTCCTGAAACTTTGATTTTACTCATTTTTTGCCATTATTCTATTTTTTAGATTAGTTGTGATTCATGCAGAGCTCTTAAAAATCTTCGACATGAAAAGAAGTGAAGAAGTACTTCTATTTTCTTCTCTGTGACACATTTCTAAGGTGTTGGTTGCCATTGTTGACTCTGTGCAAGATTATTTTATCTCTTTGATCATTAGTCATTGGTCATGCTTGAAGTCTATGGTCTATATTTTTGATTCGTTCTCAAGCTTTGTTTTATGCTTTGGTTTTAACATGGCGTGATATAAATTGATCTTCATCTGTTTTCTTCGTGTTCTTGGAATCCCGAGTTTAAAACTAGTTATGGGTATTCATTTTCTTTTTTGTCTTTTTCTTTGTTAGATCTTAAGAGTAAGTCAGTTTTGAATGCCCGTTGCCATTCTTTATAGACTTCAAGATCGGTTTCTAAATACCATGTAGTCTTATGATATTTTGTGGTCATCGGTTTGGAGTATCATCGAGCTTATTTTTTTGAACACGAAAATGTTCTTGAGCCTAAAACATAACTGGGTATTCATTTATCTTTTGATGCTTCTTTGATGGTATTCTTTGCTCTTGGTTGTCTTCCAATAAAATGACCACTTTGTTTCAAAACCGTAAGCTCTATAAATATCTTTTGTATTATTAATTTTCTCAAGATTTTGACTGCTTTTTAAAGCTTTCCTTTCATATGTCTTCCTAATATTAAAACCATTATGGTTTCTTGTCATTTCCTATTCTATGAAACCTTCTCGAGCTTAAATATGGTTCTAGGTCTTCAACCTTTAACTCTACATTTGAGGTTTTGTTGCTTCGACTCCAACTGGTGAGTTTTTGTTCTATTTTCGAAACTCTATGCAAAATTTGTGAAAATATTTCACAGCCATGAGAGAATGAATCATTTTCTTTATCTGTACCTTACACTTCTTTGTTTGACCACATTCTATTTCAAGGAAGAAAAATGTGTTGTTGGATATCTACCATTGGCTCTATTACTGGTCATTTTTCTCTGTATCGGTTATTTCCTTTCTTCCTTTACCGTAAATCTATTTACTTGAATCAATGTTTTATTCCATTCTTTCATTCTGCTGATAGCAGATAGTACACTTGTGATGTCTACCTGAATCTTTGATACTTGTAGCTTCTAAATGTTAAATACAACTCCCATTCCTTGAAATAATGTACTTGCAAATAGTTCTATTTTTTGAATGGTATCTTTATAGTTATCATTTGTAACTCGAGGATGGTTTAATTATTGTTTCACTAAGATGATTACATTGTATACTTCTCTTAGTTGAACCCGAACTACGATCTACCCCGTGCATTTGAGATTATATAGAAAAGTGACTTCCAAACTTCCTCAAATTTGGAACAGTGATCACACAATCATAGTTATCTTTTTAATCTTATAAGATTTTGTTAGTACTTCTATGATGATTCTTATAAAATGCATATTGAAAGTCATAAAGAATAATTTACTACAACTATATAGATGTTCTTTTGATTTTTGATCATGTTTTATTTCTGTGAATGAAACCCACTGCTTTGTGAAATTGGAATTTAAGAAATAGTGTGCCTTTTATTGCAATATTATCTTCATTCTGAGATTTGGAACTCTTGCCATCTTGAGCTCATATTTGTGCCTTTTCTATTTAATTACATTGTCTATACTCCATATCAACATCTTCTATTTTATTGTTGCATTGAGCATAAGTTGTGACTTTTTCTTTATGAGTTGTAAATACTTGGTTATACTAATCCACCCTATTTACATGATCATTTGGATGTTGTACAAGAATTAAAATTTGTAGATGTGTATGTAGTTTCTTGATTTATTTATGTGCATTTCATACACCTTGTAGCATTTACTGGAAGTGGCCACCTTGATCTGTAACTCTAATTTTGTATAAGCTCTATCTTTATTTCTTCACTTTCTTCTATAACCTTTTCATGGTTTATGCAAGTCATTGATGTTTCTATACTTGTGCTTATCTTCCGCAATTCCTATTATTCTTTCTCTTCAACCAACTTTACTATGAGATGCTCATTCATGCACCTTTTGTTTTCTATCGTTGACATCAATCTGCTCCTTTCTAAGATCTCTTTTCCATGTTCAGACATCTTGTTTGTTTTTAATCCATTTCTGAGTTGATATCTGAGCATTACTTGAGCATTACCTAGTCTTTCTTGATGAAATTTGGAAAAGACTACATGGAAATGTGAATTTTTTCCTTTATTTCTTAGTTGTATTCGATTAAGCAGTAAAACTTCTTTTCTTCGAGTTGGTAATTGTATCCTTGATCTATTAAATTATGGCTTGTTGTTGGAAGTCAATTAAGTAATCATTATATTTGACCATAACATGCATTATGTACTTTCGCATTACTATTTTATTTATATATAACTTTCAAGCATGTATTATTTTGAAATAGCATGATGGAAAGATGTAAATTGTCCATTCTACATGGCGAAGCCCTATCAAATTTTTCTTATATTTCCTTTACCATTCCGCTTTAGCTATAATCTTGTCTCATTCAAGTTAAATCCAGCCTTTAATTTGAAGTGAAATAAATGTACTTACGTTATTCAAGTTAAAAATTTTATCACTTCTTTCTTTTTACCTATATCTACACATTTAGATAAACTAGTTAGAAAACATTAGGCTTTTGGCCTCTCTTTTATTCCATAGTTTTCTCTTTCTTTTTTCTGAGTGAATGAGTCATGTATGTTGCTGCAGAATAGTGATTTTATCAGTTGTGCCTTTGATCCTTATGTAATTTATACCTCATGATGTTAAGAGATCCACTTGCATGAATTTGGATAGTATAGGAATATGGATCAACCTTGAGCTCGAAATTGACAATCTTTCCTTTTCTTATTTTCAGGTATAGTGCCATTTGCTAAGAAGTGAGGATGAAGATGGAGCAAAGCTAGAGCTAGAAATGCATCAACCAAAATGAAAGAAACCCAAGGCAATGATGGGTTCTTTCATACTCCTTTACTTTCTTTTTCATGCATATGTACCTCTTACTTCAGTAGTTGTAATTTACTTTTGAGTTACATCCCACAGCTTGTGTGGGAACATTTGAAATTCCTTATGAATAAAACATTGAATTCTGAAACTGAGTTGTGTATTTCTTTCTACATTTCAGCTTTGTATATGGATTGTATAATGAATTAAACAACTCAATAACATAATTGAATGTATTTAATCATGAAGGAAAGAACTTTAAAATACATGTAACTTTAGCAATGAACCTTGACTGTTGCAATCTGCAATTATGATTGTTGTTCCAAAACTTAACACTTCATCTATTATGTATTTTCAGTCTTCATCAAGTTTACACATTTGT
Organism: Taxus wallichiana var. yunnanensis; assembly: GCA_018340775.1. Classification (NCBI taxonomy): domain Eukaryota; kingdom Viridiplantae; phylum Streptophyta; class Pinopsida; order Cupressales; family Taxaceae; genus Taxus; species Taxus wallichiana. The sequence goes on from CM031242.1 coordinate 451,451,430, forward strand.
CCTTTGGGGATTTGTGTTCTTTTGTTGAATATAATCATGAAATTGTAGACTATGTGATTTGTTACATTTTGTAACAACACACATAGCTACAGATTTCATGTAATCATTAATTAATCCAACAGAAACAATATTGAACTGAAAGAATCTCCCCTAGTTTAGGTTCACTTCACCAATGCCATCCATCGTAATAAAGTTTCTAGTTTCCCAATTTTACACAAGTGAAAAAAACTATCAACAATGCCTTTAAATCCTCAACCAATTGTTGGCTAAAATGATACTCAGGAAAACTAATCCATAAATTAAAAAATAAGGAAGAATATTTCAATGTTAAGTTCCTTCAAATACTTAGCCAATTATTGGGCATAACTATAATAAAACTATAATTGACGTTTTGATTTGGAAAGTTTAATTGATAGATGTTATATCATATGAAAATTGAAACATGATCTTCTTGGTAATGTGATCAAACCCTCTTTCTTTGGATAAAGATCCTATTTCATATATAATACTTATTGGGTATTGAATAAATCTATAAATGAGTGAAAGAAATACGACCCTAAATCCTTAAACAAAAAGGGTGAGATTCACATCATTTGGACTTACACTTGTCCCACATTGTGTAATGGAGGTATGATATAAGATCAAGATGCATGCCCTTATGAGTTAATCCTAGGGATAATACTTAGTAGCCTTGTTTGTAGACAAGTAGTTTGGCGTGTAAATAAATACCTTATTAACGAACGAGTAAATTAAAAAAGTAATTCAAATAATGTATATGATCCTTATTCAATGAGATACACCGTAAGTTAAGTGTTAAACATTATAATGGAAATCTAGAAAAATAAAAAGGAATGTATGATTCGGATATTATGAGCCCTTCTAGATCTTATGTTAAAGATTGAAACATGACTGTAATAAAATGTGTATTCCTAAAAATTTCATACGGTGGGATGATGTTATCTATATGTTTGTATTGTGGTTGTATCATTATGTTGTTCCTTGTCACATTGAAAAAGAAAAATTTATGTTAGTCTCGCATCATTTTTTTCATGTTATCTATGTGGTTTATTATTTGTGCAAACATATCTTACCTTGTATGTTGTCCTAAGTGATCTCCTATATTGTCGGGTATAATACAATGTAAGTAGGAAAAAAAATTGTTATCTCTCGAAAGTGCACACGACAGAGAGATGGTAGTAGGTTTTCTAATTCTGCAAAGATCTCTCTCTCATAGATCTGATGGGGACACCTCAGTCATGGGTATACCTATTTTGAGGTGAACCTACAGGATTAAAAGACCGGTTCCTTATTGGTGTACACTAAACTAATTTTTGGGAGTTTTAAGGGTGAAAGATGACTAGAAATGAATTAAATACTAAGGTGATACACCAAATTTTGTGTGAGAACTTGACTGAGTGAAATACACAATTGATTTGTGAAGGATTCTTTGGATGCACGAACCAATTAATACCTTTCTATAGAATATAAGGGCAAAAACACTTAATTTGTACTGAGGGAGAATCACAACAAAACTAGTATACTAACATGCACAATGAATTTTAGCGAGAAAGTGGTAAATTTTGCAGCGGGGTAAAGTGATTAATCAGATAATATTGATTCACAAGATTAATATTGACATACACAAGACTACGAATAAATTGGAAAGGAAAGAATAATTCACACTCGGAGGAAAAACTAGCATAAATTGCTTGGTACTCATATCAAAAGTTCTTTGGGAAAGTTCTCTGAAAAATCCCCTTCTTTGTGCTTTGCAAGAGCACACAATATATAGCAAAAGTTCACCCCCTTCCTAAAAATAGCTTAAAAGTTGTACTCGCCCATGCATCCTATTTTTACCCTTGAATAAAATAATATAGTCAAACTGAAGTTGACTATTCTATTTTTAAGAAAGAAAGGTGAATAATTTGCTAAAATTACAAATTACTTGCTAGGCAAGTCTTCTTTCTTTGCACATGCAAATTTTTCATCTTCTCTATTATGTCCTTTGGCTTGTGAAGTTTAGAGGTTGCCACCTTGTGGACTTAGGCAATTGTATGTGTATTTGATTAAAAGGGGACCACCCTTTGGCTAGCCCACCATGAGTTTGATCCGCCACCTTTGGTTTGGCACATAATACAAACTTTACCTTTTTCGGTGCTTTTGGCATATAATGATGTCTTGATTTTTGTGGGCATGCATAGTTTAGAATTTTTAAAGTCTTGGAAAATGATTATTGCTTTGTCCACATGGGCTGGCCCCCTCCACGATGACTTGACCCTTACGGTCTTAGGTGGTGGTAACCCTAACTAGGCTTGGTTAACTTGGTTTTTGTGAGCTCTTATAGCCCTTGATCTTCATCCTTGGTTTCTCACCACCGTTTGATTCTTTACCATGGTTTAGGATATTCCCCAGCATTTATTTGGTTGGTGGCATTTAATTTGGGATCATCACTTTGAACCCTATGCAGACCGATCACCGTTTGATCTTGTACTTGGGCATTTCTGGGCCATTGATCTCTAATCATGGGTTAGGGTTTTGGAACCCTAGTCTCGATGGAAGGTTAAAACATTTCGAGCTCACACTTGGTCATTTCATTTGGTTTTTAATTCATGGGTGAAGCCCTAGAAAATTTTTCTTGCTCTAGATTTTTGATAAAAGCATGGAGATCTTGGAGGTCTTTGAGCTTGTATTTTCATTTTGGAGACCTTTGATGCCATTTGATTATGACTGGGTGTGCATTTTTGAGGAACTCGAAGGTATTCTTTTGTATTTTGTTTCCTGTAGCTTGGCTTTTCTTTTTTAAGTATGATCTAAAGATCATTTAATCTATTTACTTGTTGTTTATCCTTTGTAGACCATTTGAATGACTACCTTGCTTTTGGTTTTCTGTCTAGTTTTTCGATTCAGTTGCTAATGAGCTCAAAAAACGAGCTAGCAGAGGGAAGTGCCACCATCATTTTGCTTGTTTGTTTTGTCTTCATCCTTGGGCACGGTGAGTTCTTTAACTATTTTCTTATCATAGCTTCTCCTTTTCGAATTTGAGCTTAACCTCTGTACCCCTAAAGGAAACGTAGAGATCTCTTGTTATTCATTTGATAATGAACTATTTCTGTGTGTACGAAGTTCATATTTCTTTTTGTAATGAATTTTTGAGCTTGACAAACCATTGACACTTGTAGAAGAACTCTTTCTGTGTTGAGGTTTTGGTATTTCACTTGTAGACCGGCCTGGTACTTGGAAGTGTTTCCTATTTTGGTTCTTTGTTTCGATATACGAGTTCTATTTCTTCATGTAGTAGACGTATGCTTGGTATTTGTCTAACTATGTCTGAAGATGTAGTGAGAGGAACCTCACTTCTTAGCATTGGTTTTGGTATTCCTTTTTATAGGACTTGTCACATTTCTTCTTCCTTTTGTAGATGTATACTTGACTTGTCGTTGTAACCTTGACTGTAGATGTACATTTAGTTTTTTACATGCTTTCTTTGTATACCTGTATCTTCTGATAAGTGAGCATTTGCGTTTCATTTCTTTACAAACTGAAAATTAAAACCCAGGCGATGTGTATGAGTTTAAGCTCCTGTAGATTCATTCTTCTTTCTGTAAATGCAACTCAATTTACTTTTGTGAGCTCTGTGAATGCATACTTGACTTGTTTATTGGATATTGCTGAGCCATATCTATAGATGAATACCTGGCACTAGTAGTCCACTTCTCTTGTGATTCATTTCCCTTTCTGATGTAATGAAAGAAAACTTTCACTTCTGAGCTTGGATTTTGATGCTCTTGCTTTGCCAACCTGTCTCGTTTTATTTTCCTGTAGATGCATATTTTGATTTGTGTTGAACTTTGTCTGGATATTCACTCCATTCTTGGTAGTTTGTAAATCATTTCCATTCTTGTGCAGACTAGTAAATTCCAACTAGACATTTGTAGGCTTGAAAAATAAGTTCTCCATTTTGTTTGCAGTAGTTGACCTATTGCAGCCTTGACTGGAAATGTTTATTTGATATTGTTAAGCTCTGTAGTTCACTTCTTCAGTTTAGAAGGTGACTGCCATCTTATGTGTTCTGTAGCTTTAACATTTTCACTCAGAATAATGACTTTCTGGAAGTTGTATGTTGTTTCTTTGTTGCAAACATGATTGCATTCCATTATGTATAATGAAATAAATGCTCCTTTACTAAAAAATGAAGAAAATACTTTTTTTTCTTTTCTGTAATGACTTTTCCTTTTTCAGAAGTAATGGTAGCAATTTTATTTCAATTTTTGCATTAAAATATCATTTATGTTTTTCTGAAAAGTCCATTTTGCAAGGAGACTCTGGCAAAAATTTTCCAAAAATCCTATTTTCTCTCTCCCTTTTCAGATTTCCAATCCTGATTTGCAAAATATGTCTTTCTTGACCCATTCTAATGCTTGATGCTTCCTGCAAATCATAAAACTGATGCTTATTCCCTTTTAGCCACTGCTTTCTTCTGAACCAATTAAACTAATTGTATTCAATGTTGTAACCTGTTCCTAAAAACTTTAAAAGTAAGTTAGAAATAAATAGGCTTTTTGGCCTCTCTTGTATCCATGTGGTTTATTTCTTCTTCTTTCCTTCTTCTACAAGTTGTTTTCCAACTTCTTTCATGTGTTATTTCTAACCCAATCCTTAGCTTATTTGATTTTCTCTTGCCATTCATTTCTCTTTATGTACTCTACTTTTTACTTTGCTACCAGCCTATCTGTATCTCTTTCTCATCCTGTGTCATGCATTTTTGTATTTCTTTCCTTCAAGTACCATTAGATACATTGAACTTAGAATATGTATTTTCTTTAGAACATGAGTATTGGAATAACATTATACCCTAAGCTCAAAATTTGACAGATATTTCTCTTTTCTTGCAGGTAAAAGGGGATGGAGATGGAAGCGGGAGATGGAAGAGTTGAGATGGAGATGGAGATGATGAAGAGTGGGGATAGAAGCCAGAAAGGCAATGATGGGTTCCTTTTTACTCCTCTACTCTTGTTCTTTAGCACATGCAATATTCTCATTTCCATGTATATGATGAGTTACTTAGTCATATCCCATGGCTTGTGTGGGAAAACTTATGATCTCTTATGAATAAAGCATTAAATTGAAATAATGAGTTGATTATCTCTTTCTGCATTCAGTTTTCCTTTGATTGTATAATGATGTAGGAAACTCAATATCTCAATAAAATGAATTAACATAAGGGATAATCTTAAAATGAATACCTATAACTTCCACTGGATAACCATTGAATGAAATGTGCCTCCTTGTATGTTGTTTAACTGTCTTAGCCTATGCCTTTCAACTTGACTCCTTCCTGCTACTTACATTTAGACATTATTGTCACCATTTGTTTGTCAGTATTTTCTTGACGTAAGTAGTAGGAAAGGAGTCAGTTGTAATCATTTATGACAGTGTAGATGGATGCAATCTCATTAATCACAAACAACTTTAATGAACACAGAGCAATAAATTTGATAGGCACCAAGATAATAACCGTGAATCTAATTACTTGAAAACTACCACTATGTCTGCTTTGTTCTAAAACTATACACCTCACATACTCTACAATCCAGTGTCTTCATCAAGATAACATAGCTGTCCTTAAGGGTTTGCATTCTTTTCTTGAGGATATTCATGAAATTGCAAACTATGTGATTTGTTACATTTTGTAGTAGCACACATAGCTGCAAATTTCACTTAATCTCTTTCACAAATCAACAGTAACAAAATAATCTGATAAAATTCCCTTAGCTTAGGTATACTTCACCAAGGCTATCCATCGTAACAAAGTTTTGAGTTGCCCATTTTTGCACAAGTGCAAAAATTGTCAACATTTCTGCGATCCTGTGGGAAAGCTACCACAACTTAGCTTGCGACTAGTGCCTTACTCTTGTCCATTGGGTATGGAGTCCAAATTTGTAACCAAAATCTGCCCTTTTCTAAAAGGTCCAACCCTTTCAAAACAATTAAAGCTAGGAAAAGGTCTGGCAAACTAGACCACATGCGAAATGCACTTATTGAAAATAAAGAATCGATGCAATGTGTAGAAACTGCACTTATTGAATGGGAAGTCCTACTCTAACCATCACTATAAGATTTTCAATAACAGTTTTTGAGAAACATACCATTCAAAGGAATGGGAAGTTCCTCTTCATTCAACTTTGAAAGCTGAAAAGCATTGTGTTCCTTATAAGCTGAAATCATGTAAGGACCACTCCATAGTGTATCAAACTTTGAGTGTCTTCCTGGCTTAGCACGATCAGCATCCCATTTCAACACAATATCTCCTTCATTGAAGATTCTAAATTTGACTTTCTTGTCAAAATTCTTCTTCATCTGTTTCTAATTTTTCTCCATGTTCAAATGAGCTTGATCTCTTAGCTCTTGTAATTCCATCAATTCTGCATAACGGACCTGCAATGGTTCACTTTCAAGTAACTCCATTTGATGCAGCAAATCTAATGTAGGTAATTCAACTAAAATTGGCATCCTCACTTCTTTCCCATACACAAGCTTGTACGGTGAGTTGCCAACTGATCTTTTAGGGGTCACCCTATCAGCCCAAAGTGCTGAATTCAACATTAGATGCCAAGCTCATTGATTATCCTTGAGTGTTCTTCTGATGATTCTTAACATATTTTTATTAGTGCTTTCAGCTAAGCCATTACCTTGTGGGTAATAATTAGATGAAGAGCTCAAGTAGATTCCATGGCTAATAGCCCATTCTGTTACTTTAGCACCGAGAAATGCTAGAGCATTATCTGATATGATAGTTCTGGAACACCAAATCTGTATACTATACCTTCATAGAAGGCTTGTATTGAAGCTTCATTAGCATCCTTCAAGGCTATTGCTTTAGTCCATCATGTAAAGTAATATGTAGCAGTCAAGATCCATTTGTGTCCTTGTGAAGAAGGTGGGTTAATCATTCCAATAAAGTCAAGACCCCACTTTGCATAAAGGGATAATCAATTGAAATAGGCTGCAAAGGTAAAGCAAAGCTAAACATTCTTTTAAACAAAAAGAAAGAACTTTTCTTGCACTTTCTAATCCATTTGAAACAGGACCTTAAATATGCTAGGCCAATAGTAGCCTACTTTCATAATCTTCAAAGTCAGTAGTACATGCCGAGAAGTGACCACCTTCGAGTCCTTCATGGAATTTTGATAATATTTTTTGAATTTTGTCATAATCGACACATCGCAAACAAGATTCCATTTATGTCTCTTTTGAACAATACACCATCAATGAAAAGATAAGGAATAGCTTGTAACCTAAAATACCTTCGTTTATTCTTATCCATACCTTCCAAATAGGTGTCATGTTGTAAATAGTCAACCAAATCAATCATCCATCTTGATTCCTTAATTTCTTGAGAAGGTTCGGGTTCTTTGGTTTTCTAGTTGCAACATAATATTTGATTGCTGATATGTGGTTTCAGCATGGTGTTCTAAAATTTTTGGTTCTATAGGCTGTTGTTTTTCCATATCGGTAATTAAATGCTCACATAAACCTTTACCTTGAACCTGTCTTGTAACTCGGATATCAACATCATATTTCATAACCTTCATTATCCAAAGTGTGTTATTTTCTCATTCAACTCTTTATTTAACAAGAACACGAATTCTATTGTTTGAAAGCATGTACTTAAAATTATTTAGTCCTCTCGACTCACCGAAAGTACTTGTTTTTCAGAAATGTGTACCTTTTTTCATAATCATGCAAACTCTGTCCAAAGAAAGCAATTGGTTGTTCAATATTCTCATCATTGACCTGAGTTAGAATAGCTGAGATTGTTTCTGCTCCTGCAAGTGCATACATTGTAAAATCTTTGCCAAAATTTGGATTTGTAAGAGTAGAAGCCTGAGAAATAGCTGTTTTAATAGCCTCAAAACCTTCTCTCCTTCGTTGGTCCAAGAGAATGTTTTCTCTTTCTTTAGCATGGCTGCCATGGCTTAACCAATGTTGCAAAATATAGAAATAAATATTCTAACAAAGTTGATTTTTCCCAAAAAGCTTTGTAATGCCTTCTTGTGATGAGGCAATGATAGTCGTGATATGGCTTCAATTCTAAAAGGATCAATTGCTAAACCTTGTTTAGAAACAATATGGCCAAGTAGCTTACCTTCATGTATTGAAAAGATAGACTTTTTGGGATTCAAGGATATTCCAAACTACCTGTAGATCTAAAAATTCTGTCTCAAATGCATTAGATGTTCATCAGAATCTTTTGAGAATATAGTGACATCATCTAAATAAACAAGTATGCATTTATTTAGTAGGCTACAAAAATCCATGTCCATTGCACGTTGAAATGTTGCACTGGCATTTGAAAGACCAAAAGGCATTCTTTTATAAGCGTAAGTACCCCACTTGGTGGTAAAAGTTGTTTTATATCTATCTTCTCCTCGGACTAAAATCTGATTATATCCACTGTAACCATCTAGAAGGGATAGCCTATCTAATCCTAAAATTGTTCTCAAAATCTGATCCATGTTCGGTAGTGGATAATGATCTTTTAATGATGCTTTGTTAAGATCTCTAAAATCCACATATAATCTGATTTCTTCATTCTTCTTCCTAACTAGCATAATATTTGCTACCCAACTTGAATGCTTCATTGGGAAAATAATTCTGATTCAATCAATTTTGATAATTCTTCCTCATAAGAGGTTCTATTTTGGGATTTATAGGCCTTTGTTTCTACCTAACTGGTTTAGAATTTGGTTGTAATTCAATCGTATGTTATGTTAAACTGGGGTCAAACCCTTTCAAGTCTTGGTATCTCCAAGCGAAACAACTTTAAATTCAAGTACAAAGCTTAATAAAAGACTATTTTTTGGATAAGAAATAAGTTCTTACCTTCATCAACTAAATCCTTTTCGTAATTATCAGCACGAGTAGACATCTTAGATTTGTCCTTTCTTAACTAGTCATTAGTGCTAAAGATGTCTTCCAATGTGACAAGTCCTCGAGGCAACTTGTTTGTCTTTAATTGAACAATCTGGTCACCATATAGATGTTGTAATTTGTCCCAATTTACTACAGAAAATTAAACTTCTTGCTGCAAAAACCTCACAATTAGATTCATTATTAGGTATAGAATGCACGACAATTAACTTAACATGAGGCTAAACTTTGTTATTTTCTATTTGTTCCAGCACTTTGAAACTAGCACCAACTACTGCAAGTCTATGAACATGTTTATTTTCAGCTCTAGGAATAGACTGAATATTAATGGCATCAAAATATTCCGTTAAGTCTAAAACTCTATGCTTGTAAGACTTCACTAATGGATTCTTACATACATTGAAGTTTTTAACTTGATTGATTACTAACTCAGATTTGCCAAAAACTTGTAATGTGTTGATTCCTCTTTTTCTGGCCTAAAGTAAGCCATGAATTAACGCTTCGTACTTAGCTACATTACAAGTGCACGAAAATTGAAGAATCAAAACTGTAAAATACCTTTTGTTTGTTGGGAAAGTGAGCATCAAACATGTTTCTGTCCTTTCTTATTCTTAGCTCCATCAAAATGGAGCCTCCAATCTGTCAAAGCTGAATTTTCTTCTTGCATGTAATATACACCAAAAAGATGTTCTTCAACTTCCTTAAAAGGATCATGCACATGTTCTTCATCTTTCTTCTCATCCATAAACATGTTGGAAACACACTCTAATGCTGAAACTTGAGCTACATCATCAAAATCAGATTTATCTAATGTTGAATAATTTGACCTTTGCATTAGGTGAATGAGGCTCAATGTGAAATATGGCTAATGAATCAGAATTGATGGGAACCTTAGTGCCATAACCTGTACTAAAAAATAAGAAAGACCAATTAGAAGAGAGGTAACCTCCAATTTTTTTTTCTGGAAAGTATCTATATAGGCATAAAGCAAAATATGGAGGTAAATCCACAACAGTAACATCTTGCAAAATGGAAACATTTGGGCAAGCATGTAATGTTACCTCCAAATTTTTGATTATACCAACTGTATTGGTTGCAGTCCCATCAAGTTGTAGAACACTTTTATCTATTGGCTCATCTGCGCAGCCCAATTTTTCAGCAATTCATTTTGGCATAATTGTGATACTTTGCACCACTATCCACCATGCGGTTATGAACTAAATTTTCCCCAATAATTAGGGATAGATAAAAAGGTGGTGGCTTATTTATGTCATGAGCATTCAAAACCTTTTGAACCATCCATCGAACATCCTTTACGTGATCTTGATCAAGTGTTCCAAGGACCATATCTGTATTTTGAACTTCCTTTACTTGTTGTTTTTGAAGAAATCTATAGTTTAGCTAGTTCATGAGAGAGTAAATCCTACTGTCCTAGAATGCATAAAGCATCCCACATTGAGATGTTAACATTGTGCTTCTTCATCACATCAACAATATTAAAAGAAGCAACCATCTTAGAGATAGATTCAACCATTTTAGCATAAGCCTTAGCAAAAACTGATTCTAGCTTCAACAACCTTGGATATCTGAGGGATAAACAATCTTCTTGGATCAGGCTGAAGCTATTTTTGTTGCTCTTTACCAGCTGCAACACTTTCTATTTTCTGAGGGACAACCGGTCTTTTGGCTAGTTTTGAGGCTATAGATGATAATATATCAGTGATAGTGGCTAGCACAAGTCTATTTTTTTTTTCTTATTCTCTGTAGCTTTCTCTTGAGCTCTAGTGGTAACAACAATGAAATCCTTCTCGTTAAAGTTGACCAAATTTTTTTAGGTGTTTTTGAACATGACTTTCTTGCTACCCACCCTCCATTTGAGGCATGAATAATGCTTTGGATTGAGGTTGTGCAACAAGATCCAGTTCGATTCCATTTAAACAATTTGCGGTTTGATGAGGCTGATTACAAGGTTGGAACCACTCTTCTATAGCCATATTAACTGGAACCAAAGCGTTAGATGCACTAGGAATGTTAGAATCAAACGCCTTTGCTAATAAGGTTGCACTGTAATTCTAATTCTATTGGTAAGGCTACCTATTCTCTTTGGTTTTGCTGATAAGGAGCTTGATATGGTGTATTAGCCAATGTAAGCCTATTTTCAATTGATGTCAGCTTATTTCCCATGGTTTGCAAGGATTTAAACATATCTGGGGATTGGGCTGCAATAGTAGGCTCCATGATTGTAATAGGTTGTGGGACAGGAGCTAAATCTGTGAAAATGGCATTGTAGGCCTTTGTGCTAATTTTCCATCCTAGATAACGTTGTTTTAAGCTTTTATAGTAGTGTCATAGGCCTTGAAGAGTAAAAGCTCCCATGGATTGGATCATAGTTGTAATATCACTATTCAATGCTCCGAGGTAATAAAGGAAATCGTGATCAGCTTGAGGCTTAAAACTTACTAGGATTCTTTCCCAAGTTCTAGCAAAATGAATGTTGAAACTATAAAAATATTCATGAGGGGCTCTTTTGATAGTAGATAGCTGTTCTATCAGGGACAAATGATCTGAATTGTCTTGGAACTGTTCCAGCAATTTCTCTCCTAATTCATCCCAAGTTCTTATGCTTCCAATTTATAAATTTTTGTACCATTACAAGGCTTGTCCTTTAAACGATACAGCTAAAAGTCTTAAAGCTATGTCTTCATGAGTAATATTGTGGACTACACATATGGTTGAAACATCTTTAATATGTTCAGTAGGTGTAACTTTATTTTCACCGGTAAATGATGGAAAAATTTTCAAAGCAGCATTGGGAATATAATGGTACACTGGAATTACTAATGGGCTACCATTAGTGAAGGCCACAAAATTTCTTGGTGGTTGAATAGCCATTTGAAAAAATGGGATATTGATTGAAAATTTTATATATGGTGAAGGAATATCAGGAGGGTTTTCAAAACTAGGTCTGTTATAAGGCAAATTATTACCAACCCTTCTCCTTCTAGCAGAATTCAAAGGTAAAGAAACAAACTCAAGAGGAATTCCTCTTACCGATGATCTTGTAGTCACTTTAGGCATGGAACATGCTACAATACTGGTCTGAAATCAGCTTTATGAAGTCACCAAAAGAGCGTACAATCTTTAGAATTAATTTTACGTAGCTCTGCTCACAAAAAAATACTATTATTTTACGTAAATCTACTTTTGATCTGCTCTAGAATCTAGGATTTGCATGTAGATCTGATTTGTGGTCCCACCGGATCATGCTAAAACTATTATCTCTCGAAATTACACCCGACGAGAGAGATGGCGGTAGGTTTTCTAAGTTTGCAAAAGATCTCTCTCTCTCTCTCGTAGATATAATGGGAAAATATTATGTATGTGTATATGTATTTTGAGGTGAACCTCCGGGATTAAAAGGCTAGTTCCTTATTGGTGTACACTAAAATATTTTTGGGAGTTTTAAGGGTGAAAGATGATTGGAAATGAATTAAATACTAAGGTGATACATTAAATTTTATGTGAGAACTTGACTGAGTGAAATACACAACTGATTTGTGAAGGATTCTTTAGATGCATGAACCAACTAATACCATTCTACGTAGATATAAGGAAAAAACACTTAATTTGTCTTGAGGGAGAATCACAATAACACTAGTAAGCTAACATGCACAATGAATTTTAGCAGAAAGTGGTAAATTTTATAGTAGGGTAAAGTGATTAATCAAGGAATATTGATTCAAAAGATTAATATTGACATACACAAGATAGCAGAATAACTTGGAAAGGAAAGAATAATTCACACTCAGAGGGAAAAACTAGGATAAATTGCTTCAGTACTCATATCAAAAGTTCTCTAAGAAAGTTCTCTGAAAAATCCCCCTTCTTTGTGCTTTGCAAGAGCACACAATATATAGCAAAAGTTCACCCCTTCCTAAAAATAGCTTAAAAGTTGTACTCACCCATGCATCCTAATTTTACCCTTTATTTAATAATAAATAAAGGAATAAAATAATACAAACTAGAGCATGTAATAAAATAGGCATTATCAGCCTTAGATACAATATAGTCAAACTGAAGTTGACTGTTCTATTTTTAAGAAAGAAAGGTGAATAATTTGCTAAAATTACAAATTTCTTGCTAGGCAAGTCTTCTTTCTTTGCACATGCAAATTTGTCATCTTCTCTGTTCGTCCTTTGGCTTGTGAAGTTTGGAAGCTGCCACCTTGTGGACTTAGGCAATTGTATGTGTATTTGATTAAAAGGGGACCACCCTTTGGCTAGCCCACCATGAGTTTGATCTACCACCTTTGGTTTGGCACATAATACAAACTTTACCTTTTTGGTGCTTTTGGCATATAATGATGTCTTGATTTTTGTGGGCATGCATAGTTTAGACTTTTTAAAGTCTTGGCAAATGATTATTGCTCTGTCCACATGGGTTGGCCCCCTCCACGATGACTCGACCCTTGCGGTCTTAGGCGGTGGTAACCCTAACTGGGCTTGGTTAACTTGGTTTTTGTGAGCTCTTACGGCCCTTGATCTTTGTCCTTGGTTTCTCTACCACCGTTGATTCTTTACCATGGTTTAGGATCTACCCTTGGCATTTATTTGGTTGGTGGCATTTAATTCTGCTCATCACTTGAACCCTATCTGATTGATCACCGATCGATCTTCTACTTAGGCATTTCTGGGTCGTTGATCTCTAATCATGGGTTAGGGTTTTGGAACCCTAGTCTCGATGGAAGGTTAAAACATTTCAAGCTCACACTTGGTCATTTCATTCTTTTTTACTTCGTGGGCGAAGCCCTGGAAATTTTTTCTTGCTCTAGATTTTTTTATGAAAGCATGGAGATCTTGGAGGTCTTTGAGCCTGTATTTTCATTTTGGAGACCTTTGACGCCATTTGATTATGACTGGGTGTGCATTTTGAGGAACTCGAAGGTATTCTTTTGTATTTCATTTCCTGTAGCTTGACTTGTAGCTTGGCTTTTCTTTTCTGAGTATGATCTAAAGATCATTTAATCTATTTACTTGTTGTTTATCCTTTGTAGACCATTCAAATGACTGCCTTGCTTCTGGTTTTCTGTCTGGTTTTTCGATTCAGTTGCTAATGAGCTCAAAAATGAGCTAGCAGAGGGAAGTGCCGCCATCGTTTTGCTTGTTTGTTTTGTCTTCATCCTTGGGCATGGTGAGTTCTTTAACCATTTTCTTATCATAGCTTCTCCTTTTCGAATTCAAGCTTAACCTCTATACCCTTGAAGGAAACGTAGAGATCTCTGGTTATTCGTTTGATAATGAACTATTTCTATGTGTACGAAGTTCATCTTTCTTCTGTAATGAATTTTCAAGCTTGACAAGCCATTGACACTTGTAGAAGAACTCTTTCTGTGCTGAGGTTTTGGTATTTCACTTGTAGACCAGCCTGGTACTTGGAAGTGTTTCCTGTTTTGGTTCTTTGTTTTGATATACGAGTTCTGTTTCTTCATGTAGTAGACGTATGCTTGGTATTTGTCTAACTATGTCTAAAGATGTAGTGAGAGGAACCTCACTTCTTAGCATTGGTTTTTGGTATTCCTTCTTTGCAGGACTGTCACATTTCTTCTTCCTTTTGTAGATGTATACTTGACTTGTCGTTGTAACCTTGACTGTAGATGTACATTTAGTTTTTTACATGCTTTCTTTGTATACCTGTATCTTCTGATAAGTGAGCATTTGCGTTTCATTTCTTTACAAACTGAAACTGAAAACTGGGTAGTATTGTATGAGTTCAAGCTCCTGTAGATTCATTCTTCTTTCTGTAAATGCAACTCAATTTACTTTTGTGAGCTCTATGAATGCATACTTGACTTGTTTATTGGATATTGCTGAGCCATATCTGTAGATGAATACCTGGCACTAGTAGTCCACTTTTCTTGTGATTCATTTCCTTTCTGATGTAATGAAAGAAAACTTTCACTTCTGAGCTTGGATTTTGATGCTCTTGCTTTGCCAACATGTCTCATTTTATTTTCCTATAGATGCATATTTTGATTCATGTTGAACTCTGTCTGGATATCCACTCCATTCTTGGTAGTTTGTAAATCATTTCCAATCTTTTGTACACTAGTAAATTCCAACTAGACATTTGTAGGCTTGGAAAATAAGTTCTCCATTTTGTTTGCAGTACTTGCCCTGTTGCATCCTTGACTGGAAATGTTTATTTGATATTGCTAAGCTCTATAGTTCACTTCTTTAGTTTAGAAGGTGACTGCCATCTTATGTGTTCTATAGCTTTAACATTTTCACTCATAATAATGACTTTCTGGAAGTTGTATGTTGTTTGTTTGCTGCAAAGATGATTGCATTTCATTCTGTATAATGAAATAAATGCTCCTTTACTTGGAAAATTAAAAAAAAAAAAATTCCTTTTTGTAATGACTTTTCCTTTTCGAAGTCATGGTAGCAATTGTATTTCAATTTTTGCATTAAATATCATTTCTATTTTTCTGGAAAAGTCCATTTTGCAAGGGAGACTGACAATTTTTCCAAAATCCTCTTTTCTCTCTCCCTTTTTAGATTTCCAATCCTGATTTGCAAAATATGTCTTTCTTGACCCATTCTGATGCTTGATGCTTCCTGCAAATCATCTGAAACTGATGCTTATTCCCTTTTAGTCACTGCTTTCTTCTTAACCAGTTAAACTAATTTTATTCAATGTTGCAACCTGTTCCTGCAAAATTCAGAAATAAGTTAGAAATAAATAGGCTTTTTGGCCTCTCTTGTATCCATGTGGTTTATTTCTTCTTCTTTCCTTCTTCTGCAAGTTGTTTTCCAACTTCTTTCATGTGCTATCTCCACATCTTTTCTTTTACAACTTCTTCAGATTCTGCCTTTTCTAACCCAATCCTTAGCTTCTTTGATTTTCTCTTGCCATTCATTTCACTTTATGTACTCTACTTTTTCCTTTGTTGCCAGCCTATCTGTATCTCTTTCTCATCTTGTGTCATGCATTTTTGTATTTCTTTCCTTCAAGTACCATTAGATACATTGAACTTAGAATATGTATTTGCTTTAGAACATGAGTATTGGAATAACATTGTACCCTGAGCTCAAAATTTGACAGATACTGCTCTTGTCTTGCAGGTAAAAGAAGATGGAGATGGAAGTGGAAGATGGAAGAGTTGAGATGGAGATGGAGATGATGAGGAGCGGGGATAGAAGATAGAAAGGCAATGATGGGTTCCTTTTTACTCCTCTACTCTTGTTCTTTAGCACATGCAGTATTCTCATTTCCATGTATATGATGAGTTACTTAGTCATATCCCATGGCTTGTGTGGGAAAACTTATGATCTCTTATGAATAAAGCATTAAATTGAAATAATGAGTTGATTATCTCTTTCTGCATTTAGTTTTCCTTTGATTGTACAATGATGTAGGCAACTCAATATCTCAATAAAATGAATTAACATAAGGGATAATCTTAAAATGAATACCTGTAACTTCCACTGGATAACCATTGAATGAAATGTGCCTCCTTGTATGCTATTTAACTGTCTTAGCCTATGCCTTTCAACTTGACTCCTTCCTACTACTTACATTTAGAAATTATTGTCACCATTTGTTTGTCAGTATTTTCTTGACGTAAGTAGTAGGAAAGGATTCAATTGTAATCATTTATGACAGTGTAGATGGATGCAATCTCATTAATCACAAACAACTTTAATGAACACAGAGCAATAAATCTGATAGGCACCAAGATAATAACTGTGAATCTGATTACTTGAAAACTGCCACTATGTCTCTGGTTCAAAACTATACACCTCACATACTCTGCAATCCGGTGTCTTCATCAAGATAACACAACTTTGTCCTTCGGGGCTTGTGTTCTTTTGTTGAGGATATTCATGAAATTGTAGACTATGTGATTTGTTACGTTTTGTAACAGCACACATAGCTGCAGATTTCACTTAATCTCTTTCACAAATCAACAGTAACAAAATAATTTGATAAAATTCCCTTAGCTTAGGTATACTTCACCAAGGCTATCCATCGTAACAAAGTTTCGAGTTGCCCATTTTTGCACAAGTGCAAAAATTGTCAACAAAAATTATTTTGGTATTTTTACCATGTTATATTTGTGTGTGTAAAATGTGGCGCTACAAATTATTTTGCGAGTTAGGCGGAATGAACGCGTTTCGGTGACGTACGAGGACTCATTCACCCAATGCACCTTTGACGTAAATAGTTTTGGAATGAATATATAGGAAATTTATGGTCATTCTTCCAACACACCTTTGACATAAATAGAAACCATTTCCGATACTCTCAATGTAGAAGTTTTTTTATTATCCTTTTAACAAAAGTAGGGCCTAGTAATATTTATGTTTTCTCACCATCTTTACTCCCTTAATTTATTTCTTTTACAGTGGTAAATCAATGTTAAACATCTTTTTAATGTAATATGGTGTGGAATACATAATTCCTATATTATTATTATCCAACGAAATTTTAGAAAAAATCGAATTCCTTGATTCCTTGATTCTCTGTCCCACTCTTGTCTTCAAATTCTACATCCATGTGTACTCAGTAAGATCCGCTTGGCACCATCTGCATTCACATCATCGTCTAGCTGTAATCTATTAATATAGTTTCCACGCTTTCATTACTCTATTCTAAAAATATCACATGTTCTTAGAAAACCAAAACCAAAGGAGAAGTATGGCTCTGTATATAGAAATTGCCTCGAATGTCTCTTTGTAGAAAACTGGTCCTAAAGCACCAGTTACAGTGGAACAGAGGGTCAATCCCAATCTAGATTATTGGATACCAAAGCTATCTAATATTATTATTTTCTATCATAAATTTTCGACCTTCACAACCCAAACCATCTAACATTCACATTGGAACAAGAATCGTGTTGTGGAGGAAACAACTTTGAATAACTAGAGTAGCCATTCACATAGGTTGAAATGTAAAAACTTTATGATTCGAAGTTAGTTAATGCCATGCATTCATTACTTAAAAAATGAAATATTGTTGTGTTCGCAGTGTGTTAACTGTCCATGTCCAAGGCAAATATCTTACCTCTAGAATGATTCTTCGGGGGTGTTTTTATCTGGTGGATAAATCTGACGCCACATGGGACAGATTAACGGAATCACAACATATGAATAAATCTTTGGTAGCTTTAGGGGAAGTGATTGCTATTCTTGCACGAAATAACTACCACGTTCCTTACCGAAAGATCAATCTCACACAGTTGCTTCAGTACTCACTAGGTAAAAAAATCATTCTTTGTGTATAGAAGAAACCCATTGATTTTCCTCTGTTTAACGAAGTAACAATTGTCAAATTCATTCTTCATGTAGACATGAAAAAACTGGAGAAGAGAAAAAATCAATATTAGATGGCTTTGGTATCGGATCAATGGCATCCACAACCGCAACTAGGGAGATTTTTCATCAGTGGAAATTTGGAGGTACTATTCTTTTTAAGGAATAAAAAATAATGCATATGTCAGCGTGTCCAATTTTTTTGGCTCGAATCACAACCGCAATATATTAGATTGATTTTTCACACAGCCAGATGAAGGAAATATTTTGTGACAAATATATTTGAATATGATATTTCACGCAACCATTTTTTAATTATTACGTCATTGAAGGAGTGTCAGAATGAATAACGTTCAACTCATATCTAATCTGACAGGAAACACACCTTTCTATATAATTAATAGAAATCTATTAACCATATTATTCTTCTATAACAAAATTTAATCACTAAATATTAAGTGTTATAACCTTTCATTCCATAACCAATATTGATATTTAATGAAAATGTGGAATTCAAGTGACCTTGTCATTTCCATAAGGAACATTGAGTGTTCCGAGGCATTTACAGATGTAATCAAAGTTTCTACTCAGATATCTCCTCGAAGTGATTTTTGGTGAGTTTTTTACTAAATGTTTCTTTCAGATATCACCAAGGAAACATCTTGTACACACTTGTTTTGTGCATGTATCTAAGATAAGATATCATTGTAGTGATTTCTTGTGGGAGTTTGACATTAAATTGAATTTAGTATGTGTCATAGGTAACATTTTGTAAGAATTTTATTCAAAGTTTTTTTTTGAGGTATCTCCTAAGTGACATATTATAGGAATTTGTTATAAATTTTGAACTAAGATATCAATACGGTGATATGTTGTGGTATTGTATCCGCATTTGCACTAAGATTTCACAACAATAAATTATATAAAATGATACAAGGATAATATTCCTTAATGCAACTCCCTTGTAGTGTGATCTTGAGTATATGTTATTAATAATCCAATTTGTATTTTTGAAGAAAAAAATCTATTACTTGTCATTTAAACCTTTCCAATTAAGTCGTTACCTAGATTTTTATTAAATATCGCACATACATCATGCTAAAAATAAATGATCTATCGTTTTTATTAACTTCCCATTATTCATAACATTTTGTTTCAAATTAGGAACATAATACATGGATGGAATGTGTTTCTTTTCACTTTTCCTAGTTTTAATTTTAATTGTTCAGCTACCCATTACAAACACTTTGTTATCATTTTCCAAATTTTTATTCTCACTTAGCAGACTAGATCATGTCTCGCAAACATATCTTTACTTATATTCAAGTGCTTACTACATATCCTATCTAAAAACAAAACATACTTGGTGCTTTCTTGTGCAACATTTAAAGTTATTAACATTTAGCCATAATTATCATTTTTAAGTCATTATAATCTTTACAAAATAAATTGCATTCTGTCTACTCGTGTCGAATTGTTCTTCCTATACTGATTTTGACAATGTCCATATTTTTATAGTAATTACATTCGTCATGAGGATTTTCACACCACCGATCATGCGAGTGTGGTTTTGTTTCTTCCTCTTCCTCTTGCACCATAAAAATAGAAATTTGTATTATTTTTTCCACCATCATAGGATGTGTTGGTTCTTCCACATCATATTTGGAAATCTCTTCCTTTATGTCTTGATTTTCATCTTTTGAATTGCCAACATAGAAAATTTATTTCAACATATGTTCAAGATATGAATTGCCAAATATAATCAATCTTTGTAGGTGGGATAATAGAGTATCCATTAAATCATCGACATGTGACTTTGTTAAATCCTTATATTCTTATATTGAAACTACAATGGAGGAAAATTTATTAAGAATTTTTTTTTACATTTTTTAATAATCCTTTGTTAAATTCTAGTGACTCCTATAATTTAATTAACCACATCAATTACTAGCATAAATTAAAAATTATCGTAAAATTTCACTCTTTCATTTGTATATTTTCAAAATCTCTCATAAGTATTTTAGATTTAGCATTTTAAAATTTACTAGTACCTTGATATGTAGGTTAAAGGGTATTCCATGCGTCTTGGAACTTTCCATGGTTACAAATCTGAAGATAGATGTTTCGATATTGGATTTTTTTAGTTTTTGTTGAAAGGAGATTTTTAAAGGGCCCTCAAACCTTTTACAACTTCACAAAATTGTGAAACAATGAAAAACATGTAAAAAAGCATGAAACAGATCAAACAAGATTGATCGAAACAAAATCGATTTTAAAAGGAATCCAGGAGCTTATAATAACCAAGATCTACGACTTATATATTTAAAAATTATTATTGTCTAATTACAGGTGTTGACATGCAAGAAATGTGAGGTGTGGTTGAAAATTCCTTTTCACCATCCCACTTATAACCCCGAAAGATTTTTCTTTCACTCTTCCCCTAACGTGAAACACCTTGTTCAAAAAAATTCCTCTAAATGTGTGGATTTTATTCTTGGAAAGCATTGAGTTGTTATTTCGCACAAAATGTTGCACTTAGAGGGGTCAAAATGCTCCTTCGGATGGGTCGTTCAAGAAGAGAAAGAAAATTACGCTACCAGTAGTGCCCATATTTTACACACACATGTTAGCAGAAAATACCGGGGTAAATTTTTTTGAGCTACATGCACGTTACACACAACATAGTAAGGGGCTCTAAGTATAGAAACTTGACTCGCGTATGACAATCACATAAGTCATCGACTCACATAGACTCAAGAAAACAACATAGGCATGTCGATGCCACACTTCTCGTAATGAACGAATACCAACAATGACCCAATCACAAGAAACATGACTTCAGGAACGGAAAACCCACAACACATCATTACTTTAAATGTATTTTAGTTATGATTAGCATCCCAAGAACATTGTTATGTAAGCATAATTTTCTCCCTTTTTCCATCTACAAAATCTTAAGTTCATTCCATTTTTTAATTTATAGTTCGTCCAATTTAGGTTGGCTTCCTTTATGCATCATGGAAATTTCCATAACTTACTGGCTTATTTGGCACAATTCAAATCACATATACAATACTTAATTATCTTGTTCTTATGTTAAGAATGTGCTTCTCAAACGTTTATTTAATGTTTAAAATTTACCCTTGCTACACAAGTGAATCTAACGTGATGTCAAGGTGAAATCTTGGTATTAAGGAAGACATAGATTCGAGATAGCTTTTTCCCCAAGAACATCCATCGATCACAGAATAGTTATTTCACTACCATAGTTGTTAAAGTTCAATAACTTATGGACTTCCATTTATATTTATATATCTTTTGTTTTCTCGAAGTTTGGTCACACCAAGGCAATTTATATTCTTTGCAATGCATGAAAATGTTTAATTAAGTTATAAAGACTCCAAGAGTGACCTTAATCCTAATCTCCAATCTCATTTTCATCTTATATGATATGCTCTTACATCGCACTATGGTCTCGTTATTAGCATTGTTTTGTAATCAGGAGTTACAAAAGTATTTGACTAACATCTTGAAGGGGTACATGATCGGAAGAATTGTAAACTATACATGAACCACAAGTGACACCTCCTAATCAGCTGAGGTTTGGTTTCTTCCAATATGCACTTAATGATCCATGCCTCAACTATATAAGAGTTTAAGGTAGGCGGACATATTTATACTAAACCACATTCAAGAAAATACCAAGATGTTATTTTGATAGAAACCAAGGTAGCATCGCTTAATTGTTCCTTCGAACAAGGACTCATAAGGTGACTTCTAAGGCGTCTTCAACACTCAACCCGGTGTCGGACTGAACAAAGGGCATTCTTCTCCCGATTAGAAAAACTAGAAGGAAACTGCATACTTTGGATAAAGTTGGACCATGTCATTCCTAAAATATGGGTTCACGAAAATGTCACTAGACATAATGACTATGATGGTAAACTCCAACTAGGGGTTTTATTTACCTAACCTAGGAGGTCTCATCGAGTGCAAATTTTAAGGTCGTTCTACGGTTTTAAATTTCTTATATGGTAAAAAGGGATCACACATGCAGGCAAGCTATGCACGAGTATTTTATTAGGGTTGAGTGTTTCCATTTAAAAAAAAAAAACTCTTTATTACGTTTGCAAGGTAAGAAGATAACCCAGTAATTAATTTAATCATTTATTGAATACTGAGAAGTTACTACAATATATTAACTTCAATTTCATTTACTATAGATAAATCAAACCCTTTTTGCCATACACAACTAAGAATCAAATTGAACCGGTGATTAGATGCACATTTCCTAAGATATCCCTAAAACTAGCATCTCCTACATATTAACAAATTTCAATTATAACTTTTCTGTAACAAGAGACTACATTAGACAGTTATTCATTTTACAATGACCTGTAAAAATTACAATAATAATAATTAAATTACACATCACCTTTTTCGTCGTCATTCTTCCATCCTACAAAACCCACGTGAGCATGATATCAGCGATAAATCGCTAGCATGGCATCCACCCTAATCAATCATAATTATCATTTTTCAGTTTCCCATTTACATAAGATAAAAATTAAAATTTTCAATCGAAACAAAAAGGTTTAGAGACATGTATTCATTACATTTCATTTTGCTTCTTTTTGTAACCCAGGAGAGAGAAAGAGATGGACATGTCATATGCAACCATACAAGTTGAGGGGAACCTTGTGAAGTTATATGGTGAAAAGAAAATGTTACATATCATTGAGGACCCTAACAATGCTTCTTATGAATTATTGTACACAGATGTCGATGTCGGTAACTTTGTGGGCTATGTTGATTGTAAGGAGCATAAAATTTATGAGTGCAAGTATCATGAGAAAGTTTGTTCTCCTTGGACCTTGATGTTTGATGGGGCTTTTTCTAGATCTGGTAATGGCATTGGTGTTGTCTTGATATCTCCAAGCCAAGAGGAGTTTAAATTTTCTTTTAAACTCAATTTTGAGTGCACAAACAATATTGTTGAGTATGAAGCACTACTCTTGGGTCTAAGGATTGCATGGAAATATGGTGTTAGAGACATTTTTGTTAAAGGAGATTCAAAGTTGATAGTCAAACAAGTTAGAAAGCTGTATGCTACAAAGAATCAAAGAATGAAGCAATACAAGCATGTAGTTTGGGACTTCATTGAAATGTTTGATTCTTTCAATATAATACATCATGATAAGAAGTATAATACTGTAGTAGACAAATTGGTAGTATTGGGATCTAGGTTTGAAAATTGTACAATGTCTCCCTATTGTGAATATGATATTGAAATATTGACCGCTCCATTTATCCCCGCAATATGTAGCACTAGTAGGTGTTTGAAGATGATGCTCATGGTCCAAAGGTTTCTACAAAATAAAGGAGAATTCAGCAATCAAAGTATAGACAACGAACCAATGGTTTGTGTAAATGAAGGAAAAAGACCATGTTTAGTAAAGACATTTTCCAATTGAAAACCAATACTTTTCTCGAGAGGTTTCGTTGCATTGGAATCAAATTTTGATAATGTTGTCCACATTGTTAATAGACATATGTCAACCTCAAGAGATGTTGAATAATATAACAGGGAACAAAGGGTAAACCTAGGAGAATATGGCTAGGAAACAACTTAACTATAGAATAAAAGCAATCATATGTCCAATTGCTAAAAGTTTACCAGATCGCTTGGATTGGTCATATTCAAAATTGAAAGCATACAGGGAAGACCTTTCTCAATATGAAATACCCCTGGAAGCTAATGCCAAGTTGCTTAGGTAGAATAAAATACCAATTAATCCACTCATTTCTCTAAAAATGCAAGAAGATTTGAACAAGTTAACGGATGGAGGAATCATACAACCTACAAGGTATTCTTCATGGGTTGCAAACCTGGTACCTGTCTCGAAAGAAGAATGGAGACATAAGATTGTGTGTCGACTTTAGAAATTTAAATAAGGCATCAATTAAAGACAAATATCCCTTTCCAAATATGGATAACATGTTGTAATTAGTTATAGGTTAAGAATTGTTATCTACTTTGGATGGTTTTTCTAGGTATAACCAAGTGGTTGTGAAGCAATCAGAGAGAATCAAAACTACTTTCACTACTCCATGGGGTACCTATGTGTACATAAGAATGTCATTTGGCCTGATGAATGTTGGAGCCACATTTCAAAGAGCAATGGATGTAGCATTCTCAGGATATATAAATGACTTCATTATTGTGTATCAGGACGATGTGACAATTTTTTCAAGGAAGAGAAGTTATCTCTGTAGCATTTAGAAAATATGTTGTTAAGATGCAAGGAATATGGTATATCACTGAATCCCAAGAAGTGCCATTTTGGGGTTCAAAAGGAAAAGCTACTTGGACATATTGTGTCAAAAGAAGGGGTCATGATTGATCCTGAGAGAGTGGAAGCCATTAGTAAAGTTCCTATTCCAAGAACCAAAAATGGAATTTAGTCCTTTTTCAGGAAAATAAATTTTATTAGGAGATTTATTTCCAACTTTTCTAAATTGACTATCCCAATCACCAGTATGTTGAAAAAGATCGTAGTATAAGATGGGAGAAGCATCTATTCAATCCTTTATCGGGACTAAGGAAGCATTGAAGAATGCCCCTGTTTTAGTAACTTCGATTATAAAAGGGCTTTGAACCAAATGTTTTCCTTTGCTTCGAGAATACTATTGCATTTTTTCTCGTTAAAAGGGATGATGAAGGAGCTGAAAGACAAATTTATTTCTTTAGAAAAGCATTACAAGGAGCGAGAATTAAAGTATACTATAATGGAGAAGTAGGATTTTGCTTTGGTCGGGCCAAAAATATTTAGGCCATATATTTTGAGTTCTAAAGTCATAGCTTATGTTCCCCATACCATGGTTAAGGATATCCTCTCATAGATGGAAATTTAAAGTAAAATATGCCGATGGGTGAATAAATTCCAAGAATATGATATGGAAATCCAAACTACAAAATTGGTCAGAGGATTTGGCCTAGGAAGGCCAATGGTAGAAATCAACTTTGTAGATAGTTGAGATAAATGAGGTTTAAGAAGAAAGATTGAATATTCTTGAGAAAGTGACAAATTCTTAATGGTATAAGGATATTATTTTTTATCTCAAACATCTACAATGCCCTGACTATTTAAGCAAGAATCAAAATAGAGAACTTAAGTTAGCCTTCAAGAAATACAACATCACCGATTATGGGTTATCTTAGAAGAACCCCGAGCAAGTTATTTTGAGTTATATCAATAAAGATGAATCCCCAAACATGATTGATGATTTCCATTAAGAATTTTTGGAGGGCATTGTTATCTCTCGAAAGTGCACCACAGAGAGATGGTTGCTGATTTTCTAAGCCCGTGAAAATGACCTCTCTCTCTCTAGATACAATGGAGACACCTCAGGTCTGTGGGTATACCTATTGTGAGGTGAATCTCTAGGATTAAAAGGCTGGTTCCTTGTTGGTGTATACTAAACTGATTTCTGGGAGTTCTAGGGTAAAAGATGACTATAAAATAATTAAGACTAAGGTGATACACCAAAAATTGTATGAGAACTTTGACTGAGTAAATGCACAACTGATTTGAGAAGGATTCTTGATGCATGAACCAATTAATTTTTTTAACAAAATATCTAAGGGAAAAACACTTGATTATAGAGGGAGATTCACAACAGTACTAATAAGTTAACATGCACATTAAAATTAAGCATAAAATACTGAAATTGCAGCAGGGTAAGGTGGCTGATTAGGGAATTTTCATTCACAAGATTAGTATAAACATACAAAAGACTGCAAAATAACTTGGAAAGGCATAAAATACTTCACACTCGGAGGAAGAACTCAAAGAAATTGCTTCAGTACTCCTATATCCAAAAATTCCTCTTTGTGCCTTGTAAGGGCACACAATATATAGCAAAATAAATTCTCTCCCCTTCCTAAAAATAGCCTAAGGCTGTACTCGCCCATGCATCCTAATTTTATCCTTTACTTAATAATAAATAAAGGGATAAAATAATACAAACTAGAGCATGCAATTTAAAAATAGGCATTAATGGCCTTAAATACAATACAGTCAAACTGAAGTTGACTGTTCTATTTTAAGGAAAGAAAGGGTGAATAATTTGCTAATAATACAATTTGCTTGCTAGGCAAGTCTTCCTCCTTTAAGCATGCAAATTCATCATATTCTCTGTTCTGTCTTCTTGTGAAGTATGCAAAAATATAACTCTCTGCATGTGAGCAAATAATTACAACCCTTAGCAATATTTGCAAAATAATTATTTGTGGGGACCACCCCTTATGTGCACATGTTCTAATATTTGCTTCTTTTCCTGAGTGGTCACATGAGTGATACTTTGCAATTTCACTCCAACCTCCTTGTGGGGACCACCTTTAATTCGCTTGGTTTGGCCACCTTGTGGACTTAGCAAATTTATGTTTTGAAATAATACAAGGGGCACCATACTATACTTGGCCACCATGTGGACTTAGGCATGTTTATAAGGTTTAGACTTTTAAAGTCATGGCAAATGATTTGTTTATTTCACCTTTTCGGTGTCCCATTCTCCATGGTGACTCAACCCTTCGCTCTCTATGCTGGCACTTTGCATTTAATACATTGGCCAATGATCATTGCATTTAATGTGGTCATTGTCACTTCTCCATGGCGACTACATTGGCTAAGCATTTATTGTGGTCATTGCATATGACCATGATGGTTTGCATTGATAATGGAGATCTATTCTTATCCCTCGATGTTTTTACCCACCGAATGATGATCTTGATCCTTGATCATGGTCAAGTTAGAGTTAACCTACTTCTTCGGTTCGGTGGTAAAGAGAACTCGACCCCTAAGCACATTTCATTTGATTTTTTGGTCGTATGGGTGAAGCCTTGGAAAAATTTTCTATTCGACACCAATGTTGTAAGTTCAAGATTAGCCTTAATTATTTCCTTACTCGGTGGGGCCTCGTAAATTTGAATCCCATATTTCCACCATTTCATTCTTTCTTATTGAGATCTCTATGCAAGATTATGAAGGTGGCTGCATTGTTGTAAGTTCTTGACCTATGACCTATGAGCATGGTAAATAATTGTTGTTTCATTTCTTCCACTTGTATTTCTAGAAATAATGATAATTGTTCTCTCTCTCTATGTTTGGGTGTTTTTACGGATTGGCCTTGGTCATTCTCAAGTTTAACTTGCTTTGTCCGAGTTTCCCGATGAATTTCTAAGATTTGACAAACCAATAAGTACCTGTTTCTTGTTCTAATTGTTGACATGCAATAATGTGTCTCGCGATTAAAACTAAGATTTGTTCCTTTCTTTGAGGATTTATCTGTATATCATTTTGCGCTTGAGTTTTTTTTTTTTAAATTCACTTGAACACTCTTATTTTAAGAAAACATAAAGTTATTCCACTCACTCTTATCTAATAGCATGATGAATGATTTCTTGAGTCCCCATAACTATTTTCGATTGGACATCATTATTGTAGTTTCTGAGTTTGGTTCCTCTGAATGTCTTGGTCTTCTGAGACTCATTTTTCTCTGTTTGGGGTATTTATTTGTTCTCGAACACGACAACTGTGGGTATTTCACCATTGTATTGAACCTTGAGCTCTGTGTACTTGTGAAGTATGATTTCTTTTCCCCAAGCTTTCAAAGTGAAACATTGTGGTCATGGCCATGTTCTCTTGTGAACTTCAAGCTCATTTTTACTGTGAAAATGGTTCCCTGTTGTTATCAAGCATCTGTATCTTCATTTTTTGATCAAGGTGGTTGTGGATTTTATCTCCATTGTCATGATCTTCAAGCTTTGTGGGGTTTTATTTTCTCTCGAGATCTTTGTTTGGTCCCTTGGCTGCCATTGTTGAATTCCTTTGAGCTCGGGACTGTGTAACCATTATACTGTTTGATGAGGGAAGGTAAGTTTCAACCTTATAATTACCACTGCTACTTTGCTCTTGCCATTTCAACTTCAAAATACTGATAACCATTTTTCCTTTGCATTTTCATGTGATCCATTGGTTTGACCTTGGTTATTTCGACCTGAAAATCATTATAGGTACTCATGTTTTTGGCTCTGATTTGAACTTGCGACTCTGAGTTCCATCTTGATTCACTGACATCTACGGAGAAGGTAAACCTATGGATTCTATTTAAATAATTACCCTTTTTATTGATTATTGACTTTCAAAACCGTAGATATGTGTATTTCGAGTTGTGTGTATTCGGCTTCATCACCCCATTTCTCATTTCTTGAATTGATGCACTTTTCTGAAAAGACAAATATACTTTAAATATGGGATATCATAACTTTTCATGGCCCTTTTATAGTTGTAGATGTTACTTGAATTGCTCCTGGTATGAACTTCATGAGCTCGCTTGAATGATGTTTTGAACTGTAGTCATGGAAATCTATCCTCACTGAAATATTTTATTTGTATCATACAGAGTTTGTACATAAGGTTTTTTTACATTTTAACCGTGACTCTCTTCTATACTTGCTGCTAATATGTTGAATATAACTCCATTCCTTGAATTTGTACTTTGTAGATAGTTACATCTTTTGAACTGTATTTGATAACCATAATTTGTAACTCAGAGGATAGCCTAGTTGTTATTTCATCAAGATGATTACATTGTATATTCCATATCATCATCCTTCTCTATTGTTGTTGTGTTGAGCATAGGTTGTGACTTTATCTTTATGGGCTGCAAATACTTGATCCTCACTATTTGGTCCTCCTACGACTCTTTGATATCTGAGTAATATAAGTAATACTTGATCTATTTTGACGTGAATATTAGGTGCAATCCTTAATTCATATACTTTACTCTATTAATTTCACTTTATTCTTTGATTTCAGCTTGATATAGATGTTGGAAAAGTTGTAAATGTTGGTTTTATAGGGCGAAGCCCTGCCAATTTTTTTCTAGAATTATCTTTCTTTCAAAAACCTTTTCAAACTAGAAATGTTCCTTCCTTGCAAGTATCCTCTATTCTCGAGAAGTTGAGCTCATGAAGACCTGTAGCTTAATCTGGTCGTTGCTTGTATAGCTAGTATATGATGATCTTTAATGCACATTGTGTCTTCTGTAGCTTATTTCAAAATGTCATCACGAGATAGATTTGTTCACGTGTAATGGCTTCGATTATGTTGTAGATGAGTACAACCTTGCTTGAATGAATGTATTTCATTGATATTATAGTAATTTTTGCTCTTATATATGTTTTATTCTTAAAATTACAACTTAGAAAGACTAAAATTTATGAGATTATATTGGAATTAAAATTACTACTTTTCCTTCATTAAAGCTTTGATGTGTATGTTGAAAACTCTAAAATGTTGATTTTACAGGGCGAAACCCTGGCAAAATTTTCCCATAATCTTCTCTCTCATCCTGTTTCAGCTATAATACTTTTACTTTTAACTTCATCCTGTGAAATCTGATTCTACTTCTTATTTCTAAATTGGAAAATGTACTTCTATCTTCCATTCTCTCTTCTAATCTCTAACCTCTTCCATTTGCAAAATGTTTGCTGAACTTTCATCTGCACTCTTCCTTCTTCATAGCATGTACTTATGACTTGTCAAATTTACATGGCTGTAATCTGTACCTGCACACTTAAGAAAAGAGTTAGAAAAATAATTAAGCTTTCTGGCCTCTCTTATATCCATGTTTTTTTTCTTTCTTTCCTTTCCTTTTCTTCTTTCGAGTGAAAAAACATGCATGCAATTTGTCCTTGAAGTAGAATACATCTCCTTCTCAGGATAAGATTCATATGCACGAAGTAGGATAGTGTAGGAATATGGTTTGATTCCCGAGCTCATGATCGATGGATGACTTGTTTTTCTTTTAGGTACCATGACTTGAGGATTAAGGATCTGACATGGAGATGCTCTACACAAAGAAGAATATACAAGGCAATGATGGGTTCCCCTCATACTAATCTCTCTTTCTCCTTCAAGCATGTGTATCTTTCTTTTCAGTTTTAATTTTCGTTACATCCCATGGCTTGTATGGGAAACATTTGACTCTCCTTGTGAATAAAGCATTGAATTATGTAAATGATTTGTATATGTCTTTCTACATTTCTACTTTCTGTATGGATTGTATAATGAACTAAACAACTCAGTAACATAATTGAATGTCTTAATCATGAAGGAAAAGTTTAAAGAACCTGTAACATTCAGTAATGAACTCTATTTTTGTATCTGTACTTATTTTTGCTACTTCAAAATAAACACTTCACCTATTCTATAATTTGGTGTCTTCATCAAGACAACATAGCTATCCTTCGGGATTTTGTGTTCTTTTTCTGAAGGCATCATGAAATTACAGACTATGTGATCTGTTACGTTTTGTAATAGTACACATAACTACAGATTTCATGTAATCTTTATCAGCAGTAACGATATAGTTTTGATATAATTTCCCCTAGCTTAGGTATACTTCACCAATGCTATCCATCGTAACAAATTTTTGAGTTTCCCATTTCTACACAAGTGCAGAAATTGTCAACATTTCTAGCGATCCTAAAGGGAAAGCTACCTGCTAGCTTGTAGACTAGTGCCTTACTCTTGTCCATTGGGTATGGAATCCAAATATGTAACCAAATCATACCTTTTCTGAAAGGTCCAACCCTTCCAAAACAAAGTGAAGTTGGGAAAGATCTAGTGAACTAGATCACGTGCATGAATTACACTTATTGAAATAAAGAACAATGCAATGTGCAGAAACTACACTTATTGAATGGAAATCCTACTCTAACAATCACTGTAAGATTTTCAATAACAGTGTTTGAGAAACATACCATTCACAAGAATGGGAAGTTCCTCTCCATTCAGCTTCAAAGCTGAAAAGCATTGTGCTCCTTGCAAGATGATATCATGTAAGGGCCACTCTAGAGTGTATCAAACTTTGAGTGTCTTCCTAGATTTGTATGATCATCATCCCATTTCAACACAATATCTCCTTCATTGAAGACTTTTAATTTGGATTTTTATCAAAGGTATTCTTCATTTTCTT
This sequence comes from Taxus wallichiana var. yunnanensis, assembly GCA_018340775.1. NCBI lineage: Eukaryota > Viridiplantae > Streptophyta > Pinopsida > Cupressales > Taxaceae > Taxus > Taxus wallichiana. Next base: position 451,482,719 of record CM031242.1, read on the forward strand.
CTTATTCTTTTCCATATTTAAATGAGCATGATCTCTTAGCTCTTGTAATTCCATTAACTCTACATAACGAACCTGCAATGGTTCATATTCAAGTAGCTCCATTTGATGCAAAAATCTAATGCAGTAACTCAACCGATACAACCATTCTTGCTTATTTTCCATACACAAGTTTGTACGGTGAATTACCAACTGATCTCTTAGGAGTCACTCTATCAGCCCAAAGTGCTGAATTTAACATTAGATGCCAAGCTCTTTGATTATCCTTGAGTGTTCTTCTGATGATCCTTAACATATTTTTGTTAGTACTCTCAACTAAGCCATTACCTTGTGGGTAATAATTAGATGAAGAGCTTAAATAGATTCCATGGTTGACAACCCAATCTATTACTTTAGCACCAAGAAATGCTAGAGCATTATCTAATATGATAGTTGTTGGAACACCAAATCTGTAAACTATACCTTCATAAAAGGATAGTATTGAAGCTTCATTAGCATCTTTCAAGGCTATTACTTTAGTCCATCGTGTAAAATAATCTGTAGTAGTTAAGATCCACTTATGTCCTTGTGAAGAAGGTGGGTTTATCATGCCAATAAAATCAAGACCCCACTACATAAAAGGTTGATCAACTGAAATAGGCTGCAAAGGCAATGAAGCTAAACGTTCTTTTCCAACAAAGAAAGCACATTTCCTACACTTTCTGATCCATTCAAAAATAGTATTTAAATATGCTAGGACAATAGTAACCTAATTTTATGATCTTTAAGGCTCTAGTACGTGCTTTGAGAAGAGACATCTTGTAGGGCCTTCATGGAGTTCGACAATATTTTCTGATTTTATCATAATAAATGCATCGCAAAGAAGATTCCATTTATATATTTTTTTAACAATACACCATCAACAAAAAGATAAAGAATAGCTTGTAACCTAAAATACCTTCATTTATTCTTATCCATACCTTCCGAATAGGTGCCATGCTGTAAATAGCTAACAAAATCAGTCATCCATCTTGATTCTTGAATTTCTTGAGAAGGTTTAGGTGCTGATTTTCTGGTTGCACCATGATATTTGATTGCTGATAAATGATTTCAGCATGTTGTTCTGAATCTTCAGGTTCTACAACTTGTTATTTTTCCATATCAGCAATTAGATGCTCGTATAAAACTTTACCTCAAACTGTCTTAGTAACATGGATATCAACATCATATTCCATAACCTTCATTATCCACACTACTCTTTTCTTGTTCAATTCTTTATTTAGCAAGAAATCTTTCACACTTGAATGAGAAACAAGAACATGAATTTAATTGTTTGAAAACATGTACTTAAAATTCTTTAGTCCTCTGACTACTAAAAGTACTTGTTTTTCAATGAATGTTTACCTTGTTTCATAATCATGCAAACTATGTCCAAAAAAGTAATTGCTGCTTGATATTTTCATCATTGATCCGAGTTAGAATAGTTGAGATTGTTTCAAACTTCCGCAAGTGCATACATTGTAAAATCTTTATCAAAATTTAGATTTGCAAGGGTAGTAGCCTGAGAGATAGTTTCTTTGATAGGTTCAAAACCTTCTCTCCCTTCATTGGTTCAAGAGAAATTTTTCTCTTTCTTTAACATAGTTGTTAACGGTTTAACCAATGTTGCAAAATCTTGAACAAATCTTCTAACAAAGTTGATTTTTCCCAGAAAGCTCTATAATGCTTTTTTGTGATGAGGAAATGATAGTGTGATATAAATTTGATTCTGAAAGGATCAATTGCTAAACCTTTCTTAGAAACAATATGGCTAAGTAGTTTACCTTGATGTACTTAAAAGATAGATTTTTTGGGGTTCAAGGGTATTCCAAATTACCTCGCATAACTGAAAACTCTACATTAAATGCATTAGATGTTCTTAATCTTTGAAAACATAGTAACATCATCTAAATAAACAAGGATGCATTTATTTAATAGGCTATGAAAATCCATGTCCATTGCACATTGAAACGTTGCACCGGCATTTGAAAGACCAAATTCATTCTTTTGTAAGCATAAGTACCCCACTTGGTGGTAAAATCTATTTTGTATCTATCTTCTTCTCGACTAAAATTTGATTGTATCCACTGTAACCGTCGAGAAGAGATAATCTATCTGAATCTGAAACCATTCTCAAGATTTGATCCATATTCGGTAGTGGATAATGATATTTTAACGATGCTTTGTTAAGATCTCTGAAATCCACACATAATCTGATTTCTCCATTCTTCTTCCTAACAGGAACAAGATTTTCTACCCAACTTGAATGCTTAACTGGAAAATAATTCTTGATTCAATCAATTTTGATAACTCTTTCCTCATAAGAGGTTCTATTCTAGGATTTACAGGCCTCTATTTCTACCTAACTGGTTTAGAATTTGGCTTTAATTCAATGGTATGTTGTGCTAGACTGGATCAAATCATTTCAAGTCTTGGTACCTCCAAGCGAAAACATCTTTAAAATCTATGTAAAGATTAATAAAAGACTATTTTTCAGATAAGGAACATATCTTTCCAAGGAATAAATTCTTTCCTTCATCAACTGAAATATCTTCGTAATTATCAGCATGAGTTGACATCTTAGTTTTGTCCTTTCTCAACTGGTCATTAGTGCTAAAGATGTCTTCCAATGTGACAAGTCCCCGAGGTAATTTGTTTGTCTTTAGTTGAACAATTTGGTCACCGTATAAATGTTGTAATTTATCCTGATTTACTACAGAAAATTCAGCTTCTTGCTGTAAAAACCTGCAGATTTGATCATCACTTTCAAAAACCTACCAATTTGATTCATTATCAGGTATAGAGGGCTTGACAATTAGCTTAATATGGGGCTGAATTTTGTTATTTTCTATCTGTTCTAGCACTTCGAAACTAGCACCGACTGCTACAAGTCTATCTGCGTGCTTATTTTCAATTCTAGGAATAGACTAAATATTAATAGCCTCAAAATCTTCCATTAAGTCTGAAACTCTATGTCTATAATATTTTATTAACGGATTCATACAAACATTGAAGCTTTTTACTTGATTTATAACCACTCATAATTGTGAAAGATTTGTAATTTGTTGATACCTTTTTTTCTCGCCCAAAGCAAGCCATGAATCAATGCTTCGTATTCAACTACATTACAAGTGCATGAAAATTGGAGACTCAAAGTTGTGAAATACCTTTCGTTTGTTGGGGAAGTGAGAATTAAACTTGCTCCCTGTCGTTTCTTGTTCTTAGCTCCATCGAAATGAAGCTTCCAAATCCCTTCCACTGAATTCTCTATTTTGGACAGCAAGGGAATTGTTGCATTTTCTTCATGCATACAATATACACCGAAAATATGTTCTTCAACTTCCTTAAAAGGATCATGGGCATGCTCTTCAACTATTTTTTCATCCATAAACATGTTAGAAACACCCTCTAATGCTGAAACCTGAGCTACATCATCGAAATTAGATTGATCCAATGCTGAATAATTTGCCACTGCATTTGGAGAATGAGGTTCAATGTGAAATCTAGCCAACAGTCTTCTGAATTGATAGTAACCTTAGTGCCATAACGTGTGGTAAAAAATAAGAAAGACCAATATGAAGAGAGATAACCTCCTATTTTCACTGTAAAATCTCTAGATAAGCACAAAGCAAAATATGGAGGTAAATCCACAACAGTAACATCTTGCAGGATGGAAACATTTGGGCAAGCATGTAACGTTACCTCTAAATTTCTGATTATACCAACTGTATTAGTTGCAGTCCCATCAAGCTATAAAACACTCTTTTCTGTAGGCTCATACTGTAGGCCCAATTTTTAGCAATTGCTTTTGGCATAACTGTGCTACTTGCACCGCTATCCACCATGCAGTTATGAACTAGATTTTCTCCAATAATCAGCGATAGATAAAATGGTGGTGGTTTCGTTATGTCATGAGCGTTTAAAACTTTTTGAGCCATCCATCTAACCCCTTTCAAGTGGTCTTGATCAAGTGTTTCAATGACCATATCTATCTTTTGAACTTATTTGTCTGTTGTTTTGGAAGAAATTTACAGTTTAGCAAGTTCATGAGAGATTAAATCATGATGTCCTGAGTGCTTAGAGCATCCCACATTGAGATGTTAACATTATACTTTTTCATTACATCAATGATATTAAAAGAAGCAACCATTTTAGAGATAGATTCAACTGTTTTAGCATAAGCCTTAGCAAAAACTGATTCTACTTCAGTAGCTTTAGATATCTGAGGAATAAATAATCTTCTTGGATCAGGTTGTAGCTATTTTTGTTGCTCTTTACCAGCTGTAACATTTGTTGTTCTTTGTGGGACAGCAGGACTGCTAGCTGGTTTTGGGGCTGTAGATGTTGAATTATCAGTAATAGTGGGCAGCATAGGTCTATTTTGTTGTTTTTATTTTCAGTAGCCTTCTCTTGAGCTCTAGTGGTAACTACAATGAAATCTTCCTCATTGAAGTTGACCAAATTTTGTTCAGTTCTTTCTGAATATGACTTTCTTGTTGCCCACTCTCCATCTGAGGCATGAACAATGCTTCAGATTGAGGTTGTGTAATAATATTTAGGTTTAAGAAAGCATTTAGGCAATTTGCGGTTGAATGAGGCTAATTAGAAGGTTGACACCACTCCTCTGTAGCCATATTAACTAGGAACCAAAGCATTAGATGTACTAGGAATGTTCGGATCAAATTGCCTTTGCTGATAAGGCTACTTATAATTTTGATTCTAGCTAGTAAGGCTACCTATTTTGCTGATTTTGCTGATAAGGAGCCTGATAAGGCCTGTTAGGCAAATCAAGTTTGTTCTCAATTGATGTCAGATTATTTCCCATGGTTTGCAAAGCTTTGAAAATATTTGGGGATGGGGCTACAACAACATGATCTACAATTGTAATAGGATGTGGAATAGGGGCTAAATCTACTAAAAATGGCATTATAAGCCTTGGTGCTAATTTCCTAGCCTAAATAAGGTTGTTTTCAGCTTTTATAGCAATGTCATAGGCATCGGAAGAGTACCACCTCCCATGGATTGGATCATAGTTGAAATATCACTATTTAATGCTCTGAGGTAATAAAGGAAAGCGTGATCAGCTTGAGGCTTAACACTTGCTGGGATTCTTTCCCAAGTCCTAGCAAAACAGATGTTGAAACTAGACATATACTCATGAGGGGCTCTTTTGATAGTAGATAGTTGTTCTATGAGGGATAAATGGTCTGAATTATCTTGGAACTGTTTCAGTAGTTTTTCACCTAAATTATCCCAAGATCTTATGCTTCCAATCTCTAGATTTCTATACCATTGCAAGGCTTGTCCTTTAAAAGATGCAGCTAAAAGTCTTAAAGCTACGTCTTCATGAGTGATATTATGGACTACACATATGGCTGCAACATATTTAATATGTTCAGCAGGTGTAACTTGATTTTCTCCAGTAAATGATGGCAAACTTTTCATGGCAGCATTGGGAATATCATGGTAAACTGGAATTACTAATGGGCTGCCATTAGTAAAGGTCACAAAATTTCTGGGTGGTTGAAGAGCCATTGGAAAAATTGGGATATTGATTGTAAAATTGATATGTGGTGAAGGAATATCAGGAGGACAAATTATCAAAAATAGGTCTATTATAGGGTAATGTATTACCTACTCTTCTCCTTCTAGCAGAATTCAAAGCTAAAGAAACAAACTCGGAGAAATTACTTTACCGATGATCTCGTAGTCACTTTAGGCATGGAACATGCTATAATACTTGTCTCAAAATCAGTGTATGGAGTCACCAAAAGATCATTAAATCTTTAGAATAAATTGGTGCGCTTTTCTCCTAAAGAAACTTTTATTTGATGTAAATCTGCTCTAGATCTGCTCTAAAATCAGAACTTCTATGCAGATCTCGATTCATTGTCCCACCAGGTGTGCCAAAAACTATTATCTCTCAAAAGTGAACCCTGTAGAGAGATGGCTGTAGATTTTCTAAGCCTGCGAAAATGATGTCTCTCTCTCATAGATACAATGGAGACACCTCAGGTTTGTGGGTATACCTATTGTGAGGTGAATCTCCGAGATTAAAAGGTCGGTTCCTTGTTGGTGTATACTAAACTGATTTCTGGGAGTTCTAGGGTAAAAGATGACTGTAAAATAATTAAAACTAAGGTGATACACCAAAATTGTATGAGAACTTTGACTGAGTAAATGCACAACTGATTTGAGAAGGATTCTTGATGCATGAACCAATTAATGTTTTTTACAAAATATCTAAGGGAAAAACACTTGATTGTACTGAGGGAGATTCACAACAATACTAATAAGTTAACATGCACATTAAAATTAAGCATAAAAGACTGAAATTGCAGCAGGGTAAGGTGGTTGATCAGGGAATTTTCATTCACAAGATTAGTATAAACATACACAAGACTGCAAAATAACTTGGAAAGGCGTAAAATACTTCACACTCGGAGGCGAATCGGCATAAATTGCTTCAATACTCCTATATCCAAAATTTCCTCTTTGTGCCTTGCAAGGGCACACAATATATAGAAAAATAAATTCTCTCCCCCTTCTTAAAAATAGCCTAAGGCTATACTCGCCCATGCATCCTAATTTTATCCTTTACTTAATAATAAATAAAGGGTTAAAATAATATAAACTAGAGCATGCAGTTTAAAACTAGGCATTAATGGCCTTAAATACAATACTGATCAAACTGAATTGATTGTTCTATTTTAAGGAAAGAAAGGGTGAATAATTTGCTAATGATAAAATTTGCTTGCTAGGCAAGTCTTCCTCCTTTAAGCATGCAAATTCGTCATCTTCTTTGTTCTGTCTTCTTGTGAAGTATGCAAAAATATAACTCTCTGCATGTGAGCAAATAATTGCAACACTTAGCAATATTTGCAAAATAATTATCTGTGGGGACCACCCCCTTATGTGCACATGTTCTGATATTTTCTTCTTTTTCTCGAGTGGTCACATAAGTGATACTTTACAATTTCATTCCAACCTCCTTGTGGGGACCACCTTTAATTCACTTGGTTTGGCCACCTTGTGGACTTAGGAAATTTATGTTTTGAAATAATACAAGGGTGCACCATACTATACTTGGCCACCATGTGGACTTAGGCATGTTTACAAGGGTTAGACTTTTAAAGTCATAGAAAATGATTTGTTTGGTGGACACGTGGGATGTCCCCTTCTCCATGGTGACCCACCCCTTCGCTGTCTATGCTAGCACTTTGCATTTAATACATTGGCCACTGTGATCGGCCATGATCTTCAATTTTGGTACCTGGTTTAATATTGATCGTTGATCCTTCATTTTTGGTTAGGGTTTCGGGATGAGCATTTAATGTGGTTGGTTGCATCTGACCATGATGGTTTGCATTGATAATGGAGATCGATTCTTATCCCTTGATCTTTGTACCCACTGAATGATGATCGTTGATCCTTGATCATGGTCAAGTTAGAGTTAACCCACTTCTTAGGTTCGGGTGGTAAAGAGAACTCGACCCACAAGCACATTTCATTTGATTTTTTTGTATGGGCGAAGCCCTGGCAAATTTTTCTGTTTGATGCCATTTTTGTAAGTTCAAGCTCGGCCTTAAGCATTTCCTTAGTCAGTGGGGCCCTACGACTTTGAATCTGGTATATTTCCACCCATTCTTTCTCTGTTGAGCTCTCTATGCAAGATTATGAAGGTGGCCGCCATTGTTGTAAGTTCTTGACCTATGAGCACGGTAAATAATTGTTGTTTCATTTCTGCCACTTGTATTTCAAGAAATAATGATAATCGTTCTCTCTATGTTTTGGTGTTTTTACGGATCGGCCTTGGTCATTCCCAAGTTGAACTTGCTCTGTCTGAGTTTCCTAATGACTTTCTAAGCTTTGAAAACTAGTAAATACCCATTTCTTGTTCAGATTCTTGACATGCAATAATGTGTCTAAGATTAAAACAAAGATTTGTTCCTTTCTTTCAGGATTTATCTTTATATCATTCTCGTCTGCGAGGTTTTTTTAAAAATGCACTTAAACAACCTTGTTTTAAGAAAATAGAAAGTTATTCCACTCACCATTATCTAATCGCATGATGAATGATTTCTTGAGTTCCCGTAACTATTTTCAATTGGACATCATTATTGTAGTTTCTGAGTTTGGTTCCTTTGAATGTCTTGGTCTTTTGAGACTCATTTTTCTCTGTTTGGGGTATTTCTTTGTTCGAGCATGGCAGTTGTGGGTATTTTTCTATTGTATTGAACCTCAAGCTCTGTGTACTTGTGAAGTATAATTTTTTTGCCTCGAGATTTCAAAGTTAAACATTGTGGTCATGGCCGCGTTATCTTGCGAACTTGGAGCTCAGTTTTTGACTATGAAAAAGGTTCCCTATTATTATTAGGCATCTATATCTTAATTTTTTGAGCAAGTTGGTTGTGGATTTTATCACCATTGTCGTGATCTTCAAGCTCTGCGGGGTTTTCTTTGTTCTTGACATCTTTGTTTGGTCCCTTAGCTGCCATTGTTGAAGTCCTTTGAGCTCGGGACTATGTAACCATTTTCCTTTGCATTTTCATGTGATCCATTGGTTCGACCTTGGTTACTTTGACGTAAAAAACATTATAGGTACTCATGTTTTTGGCTCTGATTCAAACTTGTGACTCTGAGTTCCATCTTGATTCACTGAAATATACGGGAGAAGGTAAACTTGTGGATTCTCTTTAAATACTTGCCACTGTTTATTGATTATTGACTTTCCAAAACCGTAGATATGTGCATTTCGAGGTGTGGGTATTCGGGTTCATCATCCCATTGCTCATTTCTTGAATTGATGCACTTGTCTGAAAAGAAAACTATACTTTAAATATGGGATATCATAACTTTTCATGGCCCATTTATAGTTGTAGATGTTACTTGAATTGCTCCTGGTATGAACTTCATCACTCGATTGAATGATGTTTTAAATCGTAGTCATGGAAATTTGTCTTTGCTAGTAATATTTTATTTGTGTCATACGAGTTTATACATAAGGATTTGTTTTCTGTTTAACCATGACTCTCTTCTATACTTGATTCTACTATATGTAAAATACAACTCCATTCCTTGAATTTATACTTTATAGATAGTTACATCTTTTGAACTGTATCTAGATAACCATAATTTGTAACTCAAGGGATAGCCTATTTGTTATTTCGTGAAGATGATTACATTGTATATTCCACATCATCATCCTTCTCTATTACCATTGTGTGTTGAGCATAGGTTATGAGTTTGTCTTTATGCGCTGCAAATACTTGATCCCTCACTATTTGGTCCTCCTACAACTCTTTGATATCTGTAGTAATTTAAGAAATACTTGATCTATTTTTACGTTAATACCTTGATTCAAACACTTTACTCTATTATTTTCACCGTATTTCTTTGATTTCAGCTTGATATAGATCTTTGGAAAAGATGTAAATGTTGGTTTTATAGGGCGAAGCCCTGCCAATTTTTTTCTAGAATTATATCTCTTTCAAAAACATTTTCAAACTCGACATGCTCCTCGCTTTCTTCGAGTATCCCCTCTATCTCGAGAAGTTGAGCTCATTAAGACCTGTAGCTTAATCTGGTAATTTCTTGTATAGCTAGTATATGATTATCTTTCATGCACATTGTGTCTTCTGTAGCTTATTTCAAATTGTCATCACGAGATAGATTTGTTCACCTTTAATGGCTTTTTCTTATCTTGTCGATGAGTACAACCTTTCTTGAATGAATGTATTTCATTGATATTGTAGTAATTTTGTTCTCTTATATCTATTTTATTCTAAAAATTGCAACTTAGAAATACTAAAATTTGTGAGATTATCTTGGAATTTCAATTCTTCTCAGCCATGTAAGCTATAAAGAACTCTTTTATGCAAGTATATACTTGCTTTTCCTTGAGTACAACTTTGATATGTATGCTAAAAACATTGAAATGTTGATTTTACATGGCAAAGCCCTGGCAAAATTTTCCCATAATCTTCTCTCTCATCCTGTTTCAGCTATAATACTTTTTACTTTTAACTTCAGCTTGTGAAATCTGATTCTGCTTCTTATTTGCAAATTGAAAAATGTACTTCTATCTTCCATTCTCTCTTCTAAGCTCTAACCTCTTCCATTTGCAAAATGTTTGCTGAACTTTGAGTTGCACTCTTCCTTCTTCTTAGCATGTACTTATGACTTGTCAAATTTTCATGGCTGTAACATGTACCTGCACACTTAAGAAAATAGTTAGAAAAATAATTAAGCTTTTTGGCCTCTCTTATATCCATGTTTTTTTCTTTCTTTCTTTTCCTTTTCTTCTTTCTGAGTGAAAAACATGCATGCAATTTGTCCTTCAAGTAGAATACATCTCCTGCTTAGGATAAGATTCATATGCATGAAGTAGGACAGTGTAGGAATATGGTTTGATCCTTGAGCTCGTGACTGATGGTTGATTTGTTTTTCTTTTCAGGTACCATGACTTGAGGATGAAGGAGCTGACACGGAGATGCTCTACACAAAGAAGAATATACAAGGAAATGATGGGTTCCCCTCATACTCCTCTACTTTCTCCTTCATGCATGTGTATCTTTCTTTTCAGTAGTTATACTTTACTTTTCAGTTATATCCCATGGCTTGTATAGGAAACATTTGACTCTCCTTGTGAATAAAGCATTAAATTCTCTAAATGAATTGTATATCTCTTTCTGCATTTCTACGCTTTCTTTATGGATTGTATAAAGAACTAAACAACTCAGTAACATAATTGAATGTCTCAATCATGAAGGAAAAGTTTAAAGAACATGTAAAATTCAGTAATGAACTCTAATTTTTGTATCTATACTTATGTTTGCTGCTTCAAAACCAAACACTTCACCTATTCTACAATTCAGTGTCTTCATCAAGACAACACAACTGTCCTTCTGGGATTTTGTGTTCTTTTGCTGAAGGCATCATGAAATTATAGACTATGTGATCTATTACGTTTTGTAACAGTACACATAACTACAGATTTCATGTAATCTTTATCAGCAGTAATGATATAGTTTTGATATAATTTCCCCTAGCTTAGGTATATTTCACCAATGCTATCCATTGTAACAAAGTTTCGAGTTGCCCATTTTTGCACAAGTGCAGAAATTGTCAACATGCATTTTGCAGGAAGAGTCACAACTCATAAGATCTTAAGAGTTGATTACGGTGGCCAGCACTTATTAAGGGTACAAATTTGTTGGTAAGAAGGTGGGAGAGTTGTAAACATTTTTCGGGAAGATTGAAAGTTTCGAGGATCGCTCCTTTACAACTAGAGTCAATTGAAGCTCCGTTTAGGTAGTGGGAATGGACTTCATTGGTGAAATTTCAAATTCTTCAAGTGTAGGCCATAAGTGGATATTGGTGGCCACTTATTACTTCATGAAATGGATGGAGGTAACTCCCACTAAGAAGGAACCCACCAAATTTTCATGGATTTCATTGTGAATTATATCATTTTTAGGTTCTAAGTACCTACCTTAATAATTGCTGATGTAATGCCATGAGCTTTCGAGCTAAACCTTTGGTGGTTATATGTCAAGATTGTGGGATAAATTTAGCATATGCATCCAATTATAATCCCAAAGGTAATGGACAGGCAGAGTCGAGTAAAACAAATTTATTGAAAATAATCAGAAGAACTTTGGAGATAAATAAAAGAAAGTGGGGTGAGCAATTGAAGTTTTTTGTTTGGGCTAATAGAATTACTATTAAAAGAGCTACTAGAAAGAGCCCATTTGAATTGGTGTATGGAACTCAAGCTCTACTTCCCCTGCATATGTAATTATCTTCATATCAATTCATCCGATAGTTAGAGGACCAGGAGGTTAGTCCCTATGATGCACAAATCAATCAAATTGTTGAACTAGATGAAGAGAGAAGAGAATCCCATCAAAGAAATGTGAAGTTTAGGGAGAAAATGAAGAAATTATTTGACAAAAAGGTTACCCCAAGGGTTTTTCAGTGTAGGAGATCTGGTGCTACTATGGGATAGTAGACATGAGGATAAGGGAAAACATGGAAAGTTTGACGCATTATGGATGGGCCCTTATTCTATTGATATTAGGATCGAAAGCACACCTTCTTCCTAAAATATATAAATGGGGAATTTCTTGAGTTTCATGTTAATGGAAAGCACTTGAAACATTTCCTTTATTTAAGGCACACATCATTGTACATTATATAGTCTTTTAGTTCTTTTTTGTTTCTGCGTTTTTCTTTTTTGGTTTGTCCTGGTCCTTGGCAGTTTGTTTTTGTTGGTTTCTTCGTTTGTCCCTAGAGTATTGGAAATTGTTTTTCTACTTTACAAGCTTGTTCTTGACTCTGTTACCCAATGGATTTTTTGGCACATGGTCTGTTATGTTTTTCTTGCGGCACTCGCTTGGAGTGCCCATCCCCGAGTCAAAGTTGAAGTTGGTGCTCAATGGTAATATCGTCCCTTTTTCATTTAAAATTTATTAGTCCGCATGATTAGAAGTATTTTCTATGTGTGAAAACTTTCTCCCTCATTTAGTTTCTGTTATCAGTCCTTTCCTTGGGTCATGGATCACATTGAGTCTTGCTATTATTTACAGTCTTCTCTTCACAGGGAAAATTTTTGTTATTGGGAATCTTCCATGATTGTGTCTCCTCTGTAAATCCTTTCCCAACATCCATAAACACCTGGTCATATTTAATTGGACACGTCACAATGGGTTTATTTTGTGAACTTGTCATTTTTGTCACAATTGTAAAAAATGCCAAATTGGTGTCGTGGCCCCAAAAGTTTCTAATTGGCTATTCAACAATGTGAAGTGGCAAAGAAATTTTCTTACTTTGACCCTGAAGATGTAGACATTTCATAAGAAAAGTGATTGCGGGAAAGAGGGACCTAGTGGAATGTTGAGACATTATGATGAAAGGCATAAAAGGAATGCCTAGATCCCACAAATGGACCCATGGCCACTTTATTTAGTTAAAAGTGGGGAGACAGTCACCAGAGGACTTTAGAACTTTTATCCTTGTTTTTAAAAAATAAGGTATAAAAGTGAAGCACGACCCCACTAGTTCATAGATAAAGCTACATGTTGAGCTAGCATCGAAAGTGGATGTGCAACTTTCTTAGAACCTAGACATGTGGAGGGCCCGTGCTCATTTGGGGACATGCTCCTTGATTTTACATTTGAAGTTGCAATGAAGAGACACGTGGAAGCTTCCACTAGCTCTGTCCATGCTCAGAATTTTCAACGGATGATGTAACTCTCTCGGGTTTTGATCACGTAGAGGGTCTCGTGCTCGTTTGCGGACCTTCCCTTAATTTTTAATTTTGAAGTTGTGCCGAAGAGACACATGGAGTTTTCCACTAGATCTTCCCATGCTTAGAATTTTAAAGTGACCGATGAAACTTTCTTAGACCCTAGGCACATGGCACCTTCCGCTAGTTCTTAAGCTTTTTCAATGGCCGATACAACTTTTCATGGCCCAAGAAATGTGGATAGCTTTGTGCTTTTTGGGGTCTCCGCTTTTGGGCACCATATCAAAAGGGCACCGAAGAAACACATGAAGGATTTCACTAGATCCTCTTTATACTGAAACCCTTTCAATGGCCAAGGCAACTTTCTTGGGCCTAGGGCACATGGAGATCCTATGCTCTCATCGAGGTCCCTGTCTCTAGACTTCATTTTTGAAGTTGTACTAAACAGACACGTGGAAACTTCTGCTAGACCTTCCCATGATCAGAATTTTCAGGGACCAAAGTAACTCTCTAAGGCTGTTCGAACACGTGGAGGACCCGCGCTAGTTTGGGAACCTTCCTTTGGACTTCACCTTTGCAGTTGCACCAAGGAGACACATGGAGGCTTCCACTGGATCCTCTTTACACTTGGAAAACTTAGAATCATAGCAAAGATATGTGGCATAATCCATGTGAGGAAACTCATTTATGAGTGGCACAAATGCAGGTATCTATTCCTCAAGGTGTATTCTCAAAGTTGAAAAGGATTTCTTGTCAGATCAAGCCATATGGACCCACCTGAGAATTATTGAAAAATGGATTTCTTGGATGAGAAAATAAAAGAATGATTAAAAATATTTTCAAAAGTTACAACATGGCATCACAGTCATAGTTGAGGAACTAAGAAATGTGATCAGTTCATGATTTATCCACCTAGCAACAAAAAGTAATATATTTTCAAGGGAATAAACATGTTTAAATGGTATGTTGTAAAGAAGAATATTCTCTTGAATATTTAGACTTTTGGGGAAGATTTTTGAAAAGTGAGTGAGTGAAATTATATAAATGGAATGAGAATACTCTTGCATAGGTGGATTAATTTTTCTATTATAGTTTGAGAAAACCATTTTCCCGAGAGACTGCTCTTAGAAACTTGTTAATTTTCCCGTGTTTATAGATTTAGTCATGTCAAGATGGTTGCATGTGTACAACCATTGACAAGGTATAAGATTTTTGAAGAAACTCTCCCCTGAAGATGAATCTAGTGAACCTTGAATGAATTTTTGTTCATGATGAGCATAATTGTGTTTTCTTTTATTTTAGAATGTTTTCAAATAGTTTTTCATGTTCCTGTTGCAATCTTATGTTAAAATCCCTTTGAATCACACAAGATCTTATCCACGTGGTAGTATTGTGGCATTTTTAATTTCATTGTGAGGAGAGCTTTCATCTTGTAATGAAATAAACAATTTAAAATCACTTTACTTTTAGTGTGTTGAAAAGATTGTTTGTTAGCCTATGAGTGTATCTTAGGTGTGACTAATCAGGGATGTCCAATGTTTAATTGACTATTTAACATGAGCCTTTGTGTTGAATTCTTGAAGAGTGTATGAAATCATGTATCTCTGGGCCTCCACTCGATACACACCTTCTGTTGAAGGAATATTTTTGATATTTTGAAGCATTTTGTCTGTGAGTGTTCCAATATTTTTAAAGGCTCTCAAATATTAGATATAATCAACTTTATCTTTCTTAACTTTGTACCAAAAACTTATCAACCGATAAATCCTACATGAACTACCTCGTTTTGTATTTTGTATCCACAAAGATTTAACAAATTTCACTACTAAAATATGTAGAGACAATTAGGTTTCAATTATTGTCTTTAGTAACCCGAACCTTGTCCAGAAACATCTCCACTCTCTAGTGTGACAACTCATGAGAGTTAGATTGTGTTGTATTGATCATATTTTCTCAAGGTTTTCATGAAAATTGTGCAAAGAAGGATCTCTTGATATCCTTCACCAACACGGGTTACAGAACGGGTCCTCTCACCCTGGTTGAAGGCACAACCTAAAGTAGTGAGGGTAGATCAAACCCTTAGTAAGGTGATATCCATTTCTCCAATGCCTGAGTGACAAAGAGTCAACTGAATCCCCTCCTCAGCTACAAAACAACTTATATAATGATTTGTCTGTCTCTAAGCATCCTATCTATTTTGCGATGTTTCTCATCCCTCGTAGGAGAATCAATTTGGACACCAACACACCCTAATCTCCGTAATATTTTATTCTTATTTTTCTAATCTATCCTTTATAAGGGTTTTTTTGTAATTTCTATATATTTTTTTCATAAGCATTTTAAACCAAAAATACCCATTTGGGTATTCTTCATTTTCCCAAAACTCCATTTTCTTTCAAGTCAAAGTTGAATTTTTTATCTTTTCTTATGTGAGTAGATATACACAAATAAATTTCTTATATATCAATCTATAAATGTATATTTCTATATATAAGTCAAAATTTCATTAAGATATTAAAATCCAAATTTATTAATATAAAATTATATATATATATATATATATATATATATATATATATATATATATATATATATGTATGTATGTATGTATGTATGTATGTATGTATGTATGTATGTATGTATGTATGTATGTATGTATGTATGTATGTATGTATGTATGTATGTATGTATGTATGTATGTATGTATGTATTAAAAGTAATTTGTTTGAGACGTGGTCATGGCCAAAGTGGAAGTATAGACTATGGGTGTAAAGTTAAAGCGGGTTTTTACATAACCTACAGTCGCAAGAGGGTATAAGTTGGTTGCAGGGTATTAATTACCCATGATATTTTTATTTTGTAATGAAAACAAATTTTTGTGGGGGCTCACCACTACCGGTTTTTATGATTACAATTTTTGAGGGGTGGGGAGGGGTTGGGGTCACCGACCCTCCCCACCCCATTTTCTAATAACATTTCAAACAAAACCAAAAGCCACAACTTTATACTTATGCCATTTACTTTTTTTTTTATTTATATATATATATTTTTTTTTCTAAATTTATTTAATAAATTTTAATCCATATAAATTTCAAAGATAATTATTAATTAATATTTGTTACTAATAACTATAATAATAATTGTATTATTATTATATATATATATCTTAATATATATATATCTTATTTGTGTTATTCTTCATTTTGTTAACAATTTATAACAAAAAAAGAACAACAATATTAAGATATTAATTGTATTAATATATTAATAATATTGGGACAGATTAAATTCCTTTTGATTTTTTATTTATAGAGGTATTAAAAAGGAACTAAATGGGTATAATTTTCACAACAAATTTATAAAGAAAATACAATTTAAATTATGAGTACATAATTTTTACAATTTGGTTTAATTAATCAATTAAACAAGTCACTTGGAGCATGTCAAGATAAAGTAAGAATGATAAGGATTTTTTTTGAAATACTATTCAACAAAAACAATTTCACAAGTAAATGGAATCTAATAAGATAATCATTTCTTTCAAAATGGAGTCTAACCA
This sequence comes from Taxus wallichiana var. yunnanensis, assembly GCA_018340775.1. Classification (NCBI taxonomy): domain Eukaryota; kingdom Viridiplantae; phylum Streptophyta; class Pinopsida; order Cupressales; family Taxaceae; genus Taxus; species Taxus wallichiana. The sequence goes on from CM031242.1 coordinate 451,499,542, forward strand.
CTTCACACTATTTTAGCAATGAAGGTATATCAACTTGGTTATATTGAAAAGAACTTAAATAAAATAAGTGTATATCCATTTCTTCCACATTAAAATCCTCCTTTCACCCAAACCATACAAATCTTGATAATTTCTTTTCACAAGACTAATCACATTTGAAATTTTAATTTTCTCAATCCACACTTTTAAAGGAGTTTACAAGATAAATAATTTCCAAGAGATACAACAACTTTATCACAACTTACAATTTTACAAGGCATCCAATCAAAGTGGGAGTGTAAAATTTAAATGAATTATAACAAGGTTACCAACAAAGCCAAATTTTCAAGTGTTCAAAATGTAGCTCCTCTCCACAAAAGTAGCTCCAACTTTGGCATGCTTCAAATTCTCAATGAGATCACAACACAAGGAAGGGGGAGTAAGCAAATCTCTCCACCCAACCTAAAATCCATTGAGGAAATAATTCATTCCCTTAATGGCCCCCAAGCCCCAACCAAGGAACCATGAAGGGCATTGAGCAACATTAACAATTGTCACAAAGAGTCTTCGCAATAAAACACAAATACAAGACAAGCAACATCACCAAGTTCACATAACCAACAAGTTTACACATAGACATAAAAACCAAGTAGAAGAAATGGATATGGGAGACCACCTCTTTATACCTCCCAAGTGAAGTGGGAGTATTTCCCTTAGCCTCAAAGTGCACAAGAATAATCACGCAATTCCTTATCTCTCACTTGCAACAAGCAATGATTCCATGAAACCCCTTTCTCTCCCCATAGGAAAGATTCCCTTTCACACTCCCACCAATTTGCATGCCGCACATAAAATCCATATTCATTCCCCAATAGTCCCATAAACCCTTCTCATCACACCCAACTAAGGCCAACTACTAAACCAACCCACACAACACCATAAAAAAACAACATATACTTTTAACAAGCACAACATTGCTTACAACAACAAAGTAACATAATAATAAAAATGTGGAGAGCCTACATCTCCATCAAGATCCAAGAATAAAATTCACAAGTATCCCCAAATCCAAGCCAAGCACTCCTAAAATATCCCATATCCAAAATTGCACAAGAAGTAAAATAAGCAAGTAACCTCATTCCAACCAAAATTCAGAAATAAATAGAATTGGGAAGTGAGGATGATGACGTGGATCCATGTAGGATGTCACTTCATCATCCTCCATCCTCACACTCAAGTCAAAACATCAAAACCAAGAAACATCAATGCACAAGCAAGGACTATGACAACCCACATGGCTCAAAACTTGCACACCATGCTTTCAAGGGACAAAAATAAATTTGGGAAGAAAGAAAGTGCAATTATTTTCCTTCTCCTATACTCAAAGATGGAAAAATAAGTCAAAATTGAGCTTCCCAACCCATAGGTAAGGTTTTTGGGCCAAATTAAGAGGCATGGGACAAGCCTTGCTTGTCCCACAAGTCTCCAAAAGTGCCCCCAAGTCAAAATCCGAATTTTGAACTTGTGGTGGAGTAAAATACTCCCAAATCAACATAAATTCTTTTTACAAAAGGAAGTCGATCACATCATTACTATAAGTCACATCTCTACTTTGGTTAAACTAGAAAAGAGGGTTTTAGTGTAATAAACACACATCTACAGATGCTAATAAAGTGAGAATTTTTTTAAATTTAAATACACAAAACATAAATAAACACATACAAAAATTAATGAAAGGGACACAATCCACCCCATGGCCACATATGTGAAATCACCCCCATGGGAGACTTCCAAACAAGACAAGCAAAACACTACACAAAACAACATTACACAAGTTGTCAATTTGGCCTTGTTGCTCAATGCTCGACATCCTTCCGTGGTTGGTCCCCTATCCCCTTCAATGTTTGTGATAAAATTCTTGCACAAAATAAATACCTCTTTGACTTTTGGCCATACTACCAATATCGAGAAATCACATATATATATAATCCAAATTCATCATTCAACATTTAAAAATTCTATTATCCATCAATATGCCAAAATCTAACCCTAACATTCATGAGATTACAAATATATTCCAACATCTCGAAACATAACATGTCAGTGTAAAATCCATATCCTGAAATCAACATGCATCTAACTATCTAACATCACTATCTAGTGCATCATGATAAAACATAAACATCATAGTGTCAATAATCCACATATCAGTATAATCTAGCATCTACTAATCAATGTATCATAATCAAATGTCTAAACATCAGTCCAATAGTATCAATATCAAGATAGAAAAATATCTAACACGAGTGTGCACTACAACATTGGCACCATTAATTCTATGGTTTGCATATTACACCATTTATCTTAACTCGAGGTGATATGGTGGTTGAGTTAGGTGTAGAAAAACATTATAGAACCCTAAATTGATCATTTCATTTTTACGAGCTCAATTTCGAGCTACGAGGCTCTACAAAAAAAAAATTGTGCCACCATGAATGAATTTTTCAAGTTTTGTTATATTTGCAAACTAGAAGGAGGGTCACCTTGAATGAAAAAAAATGTATTTGTATTTTGATGAATGACTTCCTTGCATTTTTGGTTCTTTTGGTTCTTTTCTCGGTTTAGTTTTGGGTTTTCACCAAGACCGACTTTGATCTGTTCACTCGGTCTCAATTTCCACATGACTATGATGAGGTTCATGTTGAGCTCTTATTTTTCCTCGTCACATATATGTGGACACTACTGAGATTTATTCACTCATTGTTTTTTCACACTCAGTTTACATTTGTTGTAGGGGTTCTTCCATTAGAGTTTCAACTTGTTATTTGGCCATTCATTTGATTTCTGGCATGCTTGAAACTAGTAAGGCTTTTTGACCTTTAGCTCTTATTTTCAGTAACTTAAGGCTACAAAAATGAGTTGCCATTTCTTATTGTTTGTATCGCCACCATTACTAGACTCATTAATTCCCTTCCCATAGCAAATTGTGCCTTCTTGCTCTTTGGTCTTTTATTTTTCGTTACTATTGGCATATCAAACTCTCTCGAATGACTCGTTGCTTCATATTTTGTGTTAAGGGTTTAAAAAAATAGTTGACTTCACTAGGTTTGACTCACTTTTCCTACATCTATTTTTATTTGTAGTCATCATTTGTTTGTGCTTTTATATTTTGTCTTGTGTTCTTTGTCTGTGGCTTTATTTTCCTAGAGCATGAACCTTTTAGATTTGAACTTCATGGTTTCATTGATCATTATGTTTTATTCACTATGTATTGTCCTTTTTAAATTCTATCATGCTCTAGTCCCACATTATACCCCGAGAACTATGAATTTGTTTGTACTTAGGCGTGTTTTGTGTTTTCCACTTCCTGAAAGGTAAATGAATAACTTGAGTGCTTCTAGGAATGGACAGATTTAATTAACATAAGCATGTCCATAAATTGAACTTCATTATGATTTCTTTACTTTTCCATTGATATTGAATTCATATTGGACTTCTAAAGAGATCTATATGACTTTCCTCCTGAAACTATGTACCTATTTTCATGATTGTAACTTTTTGATTAAGAGCTCCTTCTCATTTAATTTGCAAGGTTGTACATTTGCATGAAAATATCATTTACCTAGACTATACAAATCTCTTATCTCTTTCCTTTGGTATGAACATTACTCACATTGTTTGTTGAATGCATTGTTTTCCGATCTCTTTGAATTTTCTAGTTTACAAAACTATCTCAGTAAGTAATTATAAATTTGTATTTTTCTTCATTCATCTTTTCACGTACAAAAATATGGAGCTCTTGAAACTACTATATCTTATACAAGAGGAATCTGAAAGAATTATATTATTGTTTCTATTGTAAGGTTGTTTTCTCTTTATCACAATCTAAAATCTGATACTCAATTCCAGGGAATATATGTTCTAGTTGTACTTGACATTTACTTGCTCACTCCTAACTAGTCTTCAATGCAAGAAAAAATTGTACCTACATATCTGAAAACAAAAGTTATAAAATTGGAATGCAATAATCCTCTCCTTTTATCTTTCAATGATTTCCTTCTAATGATATGCTTCCAAAAGTAGTACTTTGATATGGATATTCTGGCCCACCGATACTTTGCAAAATGAAGAAGTTTATTGGTTACTTGAAAAAAGGAAATTGTACCTGAAGCCTAATCACAACTAGCTTGTAATTCACATTCTTTTTGTTATGAGCTTGTTGTTTTTACTCAATTACTTGAAAATATTCGCTTACAATAGAATATGTGTTTCTATAAAAATTTTGAAGACAACTTCATCCATATTTGATTTCTCAATACTCTTGTAGCCATGTTTTTTTCTCATTAGGATTCACCCTTCTATAATAGTAATGGAGGTTATGTACCCTAAGCCTGATCACAACTAGCTTGTAAATTCACATTCTTTTTGCTATGAGCTTGTTGTTTTCACTCCTTGAATTACTTGCAAATATTCGCTTACAATAGAATATGTGTTTCATAAAATTTCAAAGACAACTTCATCCATATTTGATTTATCAATACTCCCGTAGCCATGTTTTTTTCTATTAGGATTCACCCTTCTATAATAGTAATGGAGGTTATGTTTGTTTTATAAACATAAGAAAATTTATAGGTTCTTTTTATTGCTTTAGAAATGCGGCTATCTTTGACTATATACCAATTTATTTAAAATCTTGTACATTATTCCAGTCTTGACTCGCATGGATTCTAAAAAAGTTTTGAAGGAAAAATTTAGAGCTTTGTTTGACAAAATGTAGATGTAACGACCCAAAAATTCACACACGAACAACACAGTAAAAGATAGGATATATTTGTTTTTGGCTTGCTTCCACACATAACATGACACAACATGTCGTCACAAAGTTAAAACCAACTCTGGGAACCACTTGTTACGGGGATGACCACAAGGTCAAGACGGAAATGTTCACACCCAAAAAGATAATACACTTCTTTTTTTTGACGAACAACATAGAAGTCCAACCACATGACACTCTCACAACTAGGGCAAACCACAGTAAGAATTGATTGAAGGTTATTTATTTTGATAAAACACCCTTTAACTCATGACTTATGTTTTCGGAAAGATTCAATATATGATTCGCACAAATTCATCTTACCAACTGAGTTATTTTCTTATACACTTTGTAGAGTAGTTCACTTAAAGTCTTCTCCTACTTGCTAAATCTTATTATCTTCTAGAAACTAACCATTATTTTCCTTTAAGCTTGTTTAAGAGTTCACCCAAAAGGGTAGTGTTCACTAGTTTAGCTAGGGATATCAATTTATAAAATTTTACTTTACAAGGATAGTTTCACCTTTGAGTACTTCAGGAATCTCTTGTTCTCAAGTAAGTCATCTCTACATTAATTTATCTGAATATATATATTTTAGTTAACTTCTATAAGGGTTAACCACTCCATTTAATTTTACTTATATCACATCATTACAAGGTGTCAGAGAGTTTTGACTTAACACTTTATTCTCAAAATCAAGGTTTTACAATACTTATGCCAATGTAATGATTGAATATCATTTCTCACCAAGGTAAGTTACTAGTCTAACAACAAAAGGGAAAGAACACTTCACCACGTAGTTTTCCGAACATACCAAGACAAGAGATCTTCTAAACTCCTTGCAAGAAAAGTTACAAAATTTACAACGCATTGAACTTTCTACAAAGAACTTCATAATTTGAACTGATGAAACTTTTACACTCTTTTCCTTTAATCTACTCTCATAATCCATTTGCACAAATATTTACTAGAGTCAGTTCGCTAGAACTGAGCATGATAAGATATAAACCTCACCTAATAATTTATGCCATCTAGCATATAAATAAATGAAAGTTTGCAATACTCCTTATCAAATAAATTTCTAACATACATTTAAAACTTAACTGCACATCTCATGATAATACATTTCATACTCATTAATGTTCACTTCCTTAAGATCTGCTTACATAAGAACACAATTCCAAGTGACTAGATATACAACCTTAACCATGCAATCAATCATACTTAAATTACAGTAATAATAATAACGCTCACCTAATACCCTCGACCTACTTCACATATATAAGTATCCAACAATATTATCTTTCAATTAAATAAAAGCACCAACAACATTAAGTTTATATAATAAATACAAGTATCAATCTTATATTATTCATCGATATTACCCAAGTATCAAACCTTCATAGATAATCAGTGATATGTAAGTATAATTTGGATATTTATCTCACAATTTTAAGAATATACTTATGTTAACAAAGATTCCACCAATCCACAAGTTCATATATTATTTAGGTATCCTTTTGGTTGCTTATTCCATGCCTTTATATGTTTCTATTAGTATAAGGGTCCAACTCATTGGAATGAGTTACGATCAACAATATTGTCATATTTTGCTAATATGTCAAAGATACATTTGACTAACTAAGATAAGTAAGCGCGGTCCAAGCCACTATAAATACAAGTATCAACATTATCTCAACTCCCAATTGAGATGCAAGTATCAATTTTTTTAGCTAACATAATAATCATCGTAAATGCCAAAAAATATTCCACTCATTAACCAAGTATTGAAATAACATATTTATCCTTACTGGTTACCTGATAACATAATATACCCTATTATATAATTTAACCTCCACTTGCATACCCCAATTTATGGGTATTAATTATTGTTCTATAAAATGAAGTTAAATAATTTCAGGTGGACTTATATCCTTACTGTCATACATGGTATGCACAGTCCCATTATGGTAGCTATCACCTTTACTTAAGGCTATGCATGACTCCATTTTAGGGTAGTTATCTTAACTTCCCTATTCATCTATTTTCCTACCAAAAAGTCTTTCGACAAGCTTCAAGGTCAAAGTATAAGATAAATTTATAATTTCATATTCAAGCATTGCCTGAATTCATATGCATGAGGACATCACATATCAATCAAACTTGAAGAATGTCATTCATGATGTATCAATATATTACTTTAATCGATTCAAAGATCCAAGTAGTGCCTCAAAATTAAGCCAAAGAATTATCCACACAGGATAATGACTTGCGTGCATAACATATTCGTAAAGGTCATAGAAAACCCATTAACGCATGCTTTAGGAGGGTTCCAATCTAATAATAAGCTCATAGTAATAATAATAGCAGAGGGCCTAGTGAGGGGTTTTCAATAATCCCCAAGGTAAATGATAATCGAATGACTCAGATGGAGCTATCTAGAAAGACCAATTAAACTAGTATGACTCTTCCCAAATAGAAGCCCCCAATCCTAATGGGAGTTTATATTATTATAAATCCACAGTAAAATCCAAATACAGTCATATCGAAATTCCCTTTTTCAAGCCATGTTCTACATAATATAAACAATACAAGAAAAATTATAAACCTCATTCACGCTCCATAATATTTTCTACAGAAACCATCATTCAAAGGAATAATCAAGGCAAAAAGATAAACCAACATTATAAGATCAGTAGGCAAGAATCGATGTAGAGATTTCTTCTACTCAAATAGTAAATAAGATAAACTGTAAAGGAGGGGAGAGATCAGTTCATGCAATTATGATTAAAAGTCATTTGAAACCCATCTCTTTCTGGGCATCTCTTTCAAGAAAGAGTCAATATATGTAAATGCATGTTATATAATATCCAGAGTCCAAACGCTATTTATTTAGTAAAACAAAAACACATCAACATTCCAAAAGAAACCCATATCTACAGCATTCGAACAAAATTGCAAAGATCGATTTATCCAAATGCTAAAGGAAATAAATCATTAAGAGAGAGGGTTAGTCTTATCATGCCTGTTTTAAATGCATCCACCAGCAACATATCCAGCAGGGACTGCATAAGCCACACGTCCCACTGATCCACTTCTTGGGGTTTCATCAATACTATGGGTTTGATATAACATGTTTGACTCTGTCGACCTATCTTGAACTGGTGAAAAAAAAAATCTTATTGTTTGTAATAACTTGTCCATCTACCACTGAATGGCAAATAGTACTATTGGAGTCTGCAATTGGAAAAGTTGAATTACGAGCAACCGGAAGACCATTAGATTCCCTACCTTTTGTTTCAACTACAATTGCAACATCATTTACAGATGGTAAATGAACACCATTAGGAGTAAATGTAGGCAAGGAACCAGGTCTATTATGCACATTAGCTCCTCCAGGCAATCTTTCACCCATATCCTTCAGCTGTGGATCTAAAAGCCCACCTAAGCCATGGATGGAATAGGTGCAGGAAACCAAGCAATGGAAAAGTGGCCATTGACGAGGCGCCTGCTCAAGCCGAGCCCCAAAGGTGGCTTCGCCACTGCAAGACCAACTTATCATCCGGATCATAAATAGCAATACTGCGCCTAAAAAAAAAAACCTCCCACCTCTTCCCCACACACTGCAGAATCGACCAACCCTTTAAAATATAGCTTAAATTGCCTCTCCTCTGTAGCTTCAAAGGTTTTCTCATAGTCATTTCCAACGTCTTCCCACTCCCCTTCCGCCATATCTTCAATACTGCGCGCAAATTGGGCGTCATGGTTTCTTCTGCGGTTTTCTTGTGATAAGCGGCGCATTTCTTCGGTGGCCTACTTGTGATCAATCGGCGAGTTATTGTTGGTATTTCTCGAACTCGAGCACCTGCATTTTTAGTAACAATTTCATCTCATCTTCTTCTTCACTATGAGCAGGTTGTTTGCCATTGAAAATGGTATTCGCAATGTAGAGCGTAGGAGCAGAAGAAGAAGGAGAAGCGGAATTGTTTGGTCATGTCTTGCTTGATTGCGAGTGAGAGACGGCGAGGGCCTCTCTGAATCTGCGGTGAAAGGCATGATCGAGGTCGCTGCAATATGCAAATTGCACTTCTGCACTTAATTCCATGTGCTAAAAAGAAGCTGTGTTTACGTCAAATTCGCCATCGCTCAACTTAATTCAGAATGGCTCAATGTTGGCAGGAAAGCAAAATTAATAAAGAAGGAGAAACGCCTCTCCTGAAGAAGCTTCTCCGATAAAGCTTCCAAACTAACCCCGAAGCCACCGGAATCAAACACACGATGGAGATAGACCCTCATCTACGGGGCAGAGTGGAAGAAATGAAACAGCAAGGCAATTTGTGCTTCGTGAATATTCTGATATGAAATAGATCCGCCTCTATGAGATACTCTTCCATGAGTTACATCATAAAACAAGTAAGATCTCAATAGAGAATCTTTGTAATAAATTTCATCAGGTCCCCTGGTAACACTCTCACTATCACATAGTCGATTTTGATAAAATATCTTGAAGGAGAATCCCGAATTTGAGGATGCATTCGATACTGAACAGATAACAACATAGTTGGACAACCTGCTTGTTGGAAGCACTCAAAAAGGCTTCGCCATACTGCAACATACATGCCATTGCTTCTGCTATTTACTATTATTGCAAGTCAACATGCTTGGTCATGGGATCCTCGATAAGAACACACCTCGCAGCACCCAATGAAAGTGGAGGTAACACGCCTACCTCACTAGCTTGAAGCTTCATCAAAAACCCACCATATCGACCCATTCATCGCGCCCATACGCATTCGCAGCAAAAACACTTGGCATAGGCAGGAGTTTTGTGGCCATGGCGAGGAGGGAATACAAAAGGAGGAGCTCCCAAAACATGCGACTCCATTAGATTGGGGTTTTAACACCCTTCTTCACCAAATCTAAACAATAGACTCTCCCTCCACGTATGCGCGCAAAAGCAGAAAAAAAGGTAGATAGCAATTTTCAAGGGATTAGCAAGTCAACATTAATGAATGCAGGGAAGTGCGGCCACCTACAAGGGAGATTTCAACACGCCAAGTAGGATGCAGTTTTTTTAATGCAATGGCAGGTGGCTATTAAAGCCACCCACCTCCAGCCAACCAAGGAAACAAAGTCAAAAGACATTAACATTCCCTTCCCCACGCCAAATGTGGTACACAAGGAGATCAAAAGGGAGAGACAAGGTAGGTTGGGGACATAAAAATCCATATTTAAAATTAGTAATTTAAAACAATTCTAAGATTGAGGGATCGGTCGACCCAGGAGGAGAATGGGGTTGAGTACTTAAATAAAATATTTACATGAACGCCACCCCCATCTGTGGTGCCACCACAAAACATACTCTTCCTCATTTGCGTAAAATCAGGCTCGATTCGTTTGCGGGAGCGACAAACAAATCAAAAGGATAGTTTAACGATAACAGAGGATGATGTCGATAACAATCGACATAAAGAAAATAATAACAAAATACAATCGTTGATCGATAATACAATCATAATGTCATTATTATTATTATTATTATCATTATTACTAGCAACCAACAGTTAAACTCGACAAGGTGAAACACTAACGTTTCAAAGGAAAAGCAACAACGTTCAACTCTAAGAAGCACGGTCATCGCAGAAGCAAAGGAGCAACGATGAACGGGGCATTACATTCTCCTCCCCTTAAGAAAGCATCGTCCTCGATGTGACATTACACAGAGGAAAGGAAATGGTACGCAACAAGGAATAGATAAAGAAGAAAACACACCCTATGGTTTAAAATTTTAGTCGATTAAAGCACGGCCACAAGGTAGCCTTAGGAACATTTGGTAGAAATTTTAACTTTCAAGGTTCTGTGAAGATTGGCAGTTCCCTCTTATTTATTATTTCATTAGTTCCTTTCCATTAGCATTATTCTTAGTTTAATTTCTTTTAAAATTTCATCATTGAAGAGTTTTGGTTTATTCCTTATTGTGGGTGCCCAACATGAACTGCTAACACAACACCCTATCAGGTTCAAAAGACACTACAGATTCACAAGCACACAAGTATATACTTCATGATTGTATTACACCACAAAAGGTTACTCAAATATGGAATGGAATAGGCACAGTCCACATAACATAGTACTCATCACACATCTATGACTGACATATTAAATACTTGAACAAAAGAGTACTACAATCCACCAGACATTTCCTCAATTTGCATCGATGAAAAAAAATTCACATAACACCAAACAAATGCTACAGGTACATAGTGTCCACAAGGGAATCAATGACATATCCACAACATCACAACACATATCCATCTGACATGAGTAACACATACATCAAAAGACCACTACCAAAACATCACAATAACTCAACATATATCCCAAAACATCAACCATACACACAAATATCATATGCCTCCCTCAAACTCTTATGCCTCCCTCAAGTCCTTATGCCTCCCTCAAGTCTCTTATGCCTCCCTCAAACTCTTATGCCTCCCTCAAGGAGGCCGGTTGACCCTATGGCCCAAGACACATAGAGTTTGAACACTCCTAACCCAAGTGACATAATAACGCGTGGTTCAACAACCCGCTAGTTATATGTAACTCCTTGGGGCGTACCCCCATACAACGAAGCGGGTCCATAGGTCCAACCATTCCATGGTGCATCCTATGACCCTATTCCACACATCACGACAATAGAACCAGCACAACAATCCAATCTAAGTGCCAAGTGGAAAAGTACAAGCCTTGGGCAAGGTGGTAAAATCTTAAAATTTAAAATAAGATCCAAAACAAGCAAAATAAATGGCCAAATAGCCATAGTTAGTATCAAAATCCACATGTTAGTGCCACAAACCAAGGAAATGCCCAAAATTGTAAAGCATGGCAATCAAGAAAAGTTGTTGGTCCTTACAAAATAAAGTAAAAAGCTCAATTTACGAATAAAATCAACTTATAATAATGTCACATTACGATAACTGTGTGGCCTTATCTGGCCACTAAAGGGGTACTCAACGAGTTGCTAGCACTCGGAACATCGAGCCTCAGCTCGTAAAATACATATCAATAATACAACTGTCATCACCTCCATCTGAATCATCCCGCCACCACTTCGACAAGGCTAAACATAGTCATAGATACACTAAGGTTGTACCCATAAAACAACCACATAAAGAGAGAGAGAGAGGAGCACGGTCCACCATCTACTAAGCCTAAGGTTGGCTCTATTGATTGGTCAACTGTACACCTTTCCTCACTCTAAACACACACTTTACCGATTCCCTTTAGGGTCGGTTAGCGTAAGGTTCACAACATAACATACAACAACATCACTAACATAATGGTGGCACACACATAACTACCATAACGTCTTACATATGGTACATATACAGGGTAGATCACGATCATACATTCACTGAGTGTAACACATCACTTTACCACTTTCTGCACCCAAAGTGCAATCACCATACGATAGGGTTCATACACTCACCGTATGACCCCAAATCACAACATGAAGCATTACATATTTACAAATCATACATACGATGAACATAGTACATCACAACATAACATCCATTGCTACATAACAAGGTGGTACACACATTTCTTCAAAACATGGTAAAAACATCATGATACAACTCATTTCTTTTAACATCAATCTAGTCATACAACACATTGATACACCTACATATCACAATATGTCACAATGCTCCAACACTATGTCATCCACATTATAATTCTTTTCACACATCACAAACAATAATTCACACGTGAACTCTTCATAGAATCCACAAGAAGGAGAGAGAATACTCCCATCCCCAGCACATCAACATGATGACAAACACGCACTAAGTGACATACACATCACATGCATTCACAATATCACAATTACGACAATAATCACATCACGCTTATACCACATTACTCTTCCAATATAAATCATCATCATGCAATACCATCATCTCCATGAAACAATATCATGTAACACCATCACCATCATGTAACATCACCATACAACACCAATCCGGCCCATAGGTTCGAGAGCATGAACCTACGCTCTGATACCAAGTGTAACGACCCAAAATTCACACACGAACAACACAGTAAAAGACAGATATATTTTTTTTTTGGCTTGCTTCCACACATAACACGACACAACATGTCGTCACAAAGTTACAACCAACTCTGGGAACCACTTGTTACGGGATGACCACAAGGTCAGCACGGAAACGTTCACACCCAAAAAGATAATACACTTTTCTTTTTGACAGAACAACATAGAAGTCCAACCACATGACACTCTCACAACTAGGGCAAACCACAGTAAGAATTGATTGAAGGTTATTTATTTTGATAAAACACCCTTTAACTCATGACTTATGTTTTCAGAAAGATTCAATGTATGATTCGCACAAATTCATCTTACCAACTGAGTTATTTTCTTATACACTGTAGAGTAGTTCACTTAAAGTCTTCTCCTACTTGCTAAATCTTATTATCTTCCAGAAACTAACCATTGTTTTCCCTTAAGCTTGTTTAAGAGTTCACCCAAAAGGGGTAGTGTTCACTAGTTTAGCTAGGGATATCAATTTATAAAATTTTACTTTACAAGGATAGTTTCACCTTTGAGTACTTCAAGAATCTCTTGTTCTCAAGTAAGTCATCTCTACATTAATTTATCTGAATATATATATTTTAGTTAACTTCTATAAGGGTTAACCACTCCATTTAATTTTACTTATATCACATCATTACAAGGTGTCAGAGAGTTTTGACTTAACACTTTATTCTCAAAATCAAGGTTTTACAATACTTATGCCAATGTAATGATTGAATATCATTTCTCACCAAGGTAAGTTACTAGTCTAACAACAAAAGGAAAGAACACTTCACCACGTAGTTTTCCAAACATACCAAGACAAGAGATCTTCTAAACTCCTTGCAAGCAAAGTTACAAAATTTACAACGCATTGAACTTTCTACAAAGAACTTCATAATTTGAACTGATGAAACTTTTACACTCTTTTCCTTTAATCTACTCGCATAATCCATCTGCACAAATATTTACTAGAGTCAATTCGCTAGAACTGAGCATGATAAGATATAAACCTCACCTAATAATTTATGCCATCTAGCATTTAAATAAATGAAAGTTTGCAATACTCCTTATCAAATAAATTTCTAACATACATTTAAAACTTAACTGCACATCTCATGATAATACATTTCATACTCATTAATGTTCACTTCTTTAAGATCTGCTTACATAAGGACACAATTCCAAGTGACTAGATATACAACCTTAACCATGCAATCAATCATACTTAAATTACAGTAATAATAATAACGCTCACCTAATACCCTCGACCTACTTCACATATATAAGTATCCAACAATATTATCTTTCAATTAAATAAAAGCACCAACGACATTAAGTTTATATAATAAATACAAGTATCAATCTTATATTATTCATCGATATTACCCAAGTATCAAACCTTCATAGATAATCAATGATATGTAAGTATAATTTTGATATTTATCTCACAATTTTAAGAATATACTTATGTTAACAAAGATTCCACCAATCCACAAGTTCATATATTATTTAGATATCCTTTTGGTTGCTTATTCCATGTCTTTATATATTTTATTATATAGTATAAGGTCCAACTCATTGAATGAGTTACGATCAACAATATTGTCATATTTTGCTAATATGTCAAAGATACATTTGACTAACTAAGATATGTAAGCGTGGTCCAAGCCACTATAAATACAAGTATCAACATTATCTCAACTCCCAATTGAGATGCAAGTATCAATTTTTTTAACATAATAATCATCATAAATGCCGAAAATAATCCACTCATTAACCAAGTATTGAAATAACATATTTATCCTTACTCAAGTTACCCGATAACATAATATACCCTGTTATATAATTTAACCTCCACTTGCATACCCCAATTTATGGGTATTAATTATTGTTCTATAAAATGAAGTTAAATAATTTCAGGTGGACTTATATCCTTACTGTCATACATGGTATGCACAGTCCCATTATGGTAGCTGTCACCTTTACTTAAGGCTATGCATGACTCCATTTTAGGGTAGTTATCTTAACTTCCCTATTCATCTGTTTTCCTACCAAAAAGTCTTTCGACAAGCTTCAAGGTCAAAGTATAAGATAAATTTATAATTTCATATTTCAAGCATTGCCTGAATTCATATGCATGAGGACATCACATATCAATCAAACTTGAAGAATGTCGACATTCATGAGAGTTCGATGTATCCAATATTACTTTAACCGATTCAAAGATCCAAGTAGTGCCTCAAAATTAAGCCAAAGAATTATCCACACAGGATAATGACTTGCGTGCATAACATATTCGTAAAGGTCATAGAAAACCCATTAACGCATGCTTCAGGAGGGTTCCAATCTAATAATAAGCTCATAGTAATAATAATAGCAGAGGGCCTGGTGAGGGGTTTTCAATAATCCCCAAGGTAAATGATAATCGAATGACTCAGATGGAGCTATCTAGAAAGACCAATAAAACTAGTATGACTCTTCCCAAATAGAAGCCCCCAATCCTAATGGGAGTTTATATTATTATAAATCCACAGTAAAATCCAAATACAGTCATATCGGAAATTCCCTTTTTCAAGCCATGTTCTACATAATATAAACAATACAAGAAAAATTATAAACCTCATTCACGCTCCATAATATTTTCTACAGAAACCATCATTCAAAGGAATAATCAAGGCAAAAAGATAAACCAACATTATAAGATCAGTAGGCAAGAATCGATGTAGAGATTTCTTCTACTCAAATAGTAAATAAGATAAACTGTAAAGGAGGGGAGAGATCAGTTCATGCAATTATGATTAAAAGTCATTTGAAACCCATCTCTTTCATCTCTTTCAAGAAAGAGTCAATATATGTAAATGCATGTTATATAATATCCAGAGTCCAAACGCTATTTATTTAGTAAAACAAAAACACATCAACATTCCAAAAGAAACCCACATCTACAACATTCGAACAAAATTGCAAAGATTGATTTATCCAAATGCTAAAGGAAATAAATCATTAAGAGAGAGGGTTAGTCTTATCATGCCTGTTTTAAACGCATCCACCAGCAACATATCCAGCAGGGACTGCATAAGCCACACATCCCACTGATCCACTTCTTGGGGTTTCATCAATACTATGGGTTTGATATAACATGTTTGACTCTGTCGACCTATCTTGAACTGGCTGAAAAAAATCTTATTGTTTGTAATAACTTGTCCATCTACCACTGAATGGCAAACAGTATTATTGGAGTCTGCAATTGGAAAAGTTGAATTACGAGCAACCGGAAGACCATTAGATTCCCTACCTTTTGTTTCAACTGCAATTGCAACATCATTTACAGATGGTAAATGAACACCATTAGGAGTAAATGTAGGCAAGGAACCAGGTCTATTATGCACATTAGCTCCTCCAGGCAATCTTTCACCCATATCCTTCAGCTGTGGATCTAAAAGCCCACCGAAGCCATGGATGGAATAGGTGCAGGCAAGCAAGCAATGGAAAAGTGGCCATTGACGAGGGCGCCCTGCTCAAGCCAAGCCCCAGTGGCTTCGCCACCTGCAAGACCAACTTATCATCCGGATCATAAATAGCAATACCTGCGCCTAAAAAAAAAACTCCCACTGCTCTTCCCCCACACACTCGCAACTGACCAACCCTTTAAAATATAGCTTAAATTGCCTCTCCTCCTGCGTAGCTTTGAAGGGTTTCTCATAGTCATTTCCAACGTCTTCCCACTCCCCTTCCGCCATATCTTCAATATTGCACGCAAATTGGGCGTCATGGTTTCTTCTGCGGTTTTCTTGCGATAAGCGGCGCATTTCTTCGGTGGCCTGCTCGTGATCGGCGAGTTCTTGTTGGTATTTCTCGAACTCGAGCGCCTGCATTTTTAGTAACAATTTCATCTCATCTTCTTCTTCACTATGAGCAGGTTGTTTTCCATTGAAAACGGTATTCGCAACAGAAGCAGGAGCAGAAGAAGAAGGAGAAGTGGAATTGTTGGGCTGTTGAGTTTTTGCGAGTGAGACGGCGAGGGCCTCCTGTAACTGCAGCTGAAAGGCATAATCGAGGTCACTGCATGCAGATTGCGCTGCACTTAATTCCATGTGCTGAAAAGAAGCTGTGTTTACGTCCAAATTCGCCATCGCTCACCTTAATTCAGAATGGCTCAATGTTGGCAGGAAAGCAGAATTAATAAAGTAGGAGAAACGCCTCTCCCGAAGAAGCTTCCCCGATAAAGCTTCCAAACTAACACCGAAGCCACCGGAATCGAACACACGATGGAGACAGACCCTCATCTACGGGGCAGAGTGGAAGAAATGAAACAACAAGGCAATTTGTGCTTCATGAATATTCTGATATGAAACAGATCCGCCTCTATGAGATACTCTTCCATGAGTTACATCGTAAAACAAGTAAGATCTCAATAGAGAATCTTTGTAATAAATTTCATCAGGTCCCCTGGTAACACTCTCACTGTCACATAGTTGATTTTGATAAAATATCTTGAAGGAGAATCCCGAATTTGAGGATGCATTCGATCTTCGAATGATAACATCATAGTTGGACAACCTCTTCTTGGAAGCGCTCAAAAAGGCTTCTGCCATACTGCAACATGCCTGCCGCCTGGCTATTTACTGTTGCAGGCTGTCATTGCTGTGGATCCCGACAAGAACACACCTCGTAGCACCCAATGAAAGTGGAGGTAACACACCTACCTCACTAGCTTGAAGCTTCATCAAAACCCACCATATCGACCCATTACTGCGCCCATACGCATTCGCAGCAACACTTGGCATAGGCAGGGAGTTTTGTGGCCATGGCGAGGAGGGAATACAACACAGGAGCTCCCAAAACCTGCGACTCCATTAGATTGGGGGTTTTAACACCCTTCTTCACCAAATCTAAACAATAGACTCTCCTCCTGCGTATGCGGCCAGAACAGAAAATAGAAGGCAGATAGCAATTTTCAAGAGATTAGCAAGTCAACATTAATGAATGTTGGGAAGTGCGGCCACCTACAAGGGAGATTTCAACACGCCAAGTAGGATGCAGGTTCTTTAATGCAATGGCAGGTGGCTATTAAAGCCACCCACCTCCAGCCAACCAAGGAAACAAAGTCAAAAGACATTAACATTCCCTTCCCCATGCCAAACGTGGTACACAAGGAGATCAAAAGGGAGAGACAAGGTAGGTTGGGGACATAAAAATCCATATTTAAAATTAGTAATTTAAAACAATTCTAAGATTGATGGATCAACATTACCAGAGAGAATGGGGTTGAGTACTTAAATAAAATATTTACGCGAACGCCACCCCCAACTGTGGCGCCACCAAAAACATACTCTTCCTCATTTGTGCAACAAGGCTCGATCAGCGGGAGTGACAAACAAATCAAAAGGATAGTTTAACGATAACAGAGGATGATGTCGATAACAATCGACATAAAGAAAATAATAACAAAATACAATCGTTGATCGATAATACAATCATAATGTCATTATTATTATTATTATCATTATTACTAGCAACCAATAGTTAAACTCGACAAGGCTCACTAACGTTTCAAAGGAAAAGCAAACACTAACGTTTCAAAGGAAAAGCAACAACGTTCAACTCTAAGAAGCACGGTCATCGTAGAAGCAAAGGAGCAACGATGAACGGGGCATTACAGGAGACTATAATTTTCTTGATTTTTCCCTTTCATTGGTGCATTTGAATTATTTTCTATTCTCAGCTTAATACATCATATGATTCATGAAGATCATTAAATATAATTTCATTTGAGATTTTTTAGGCTCCCAAATATTCATGAGGCTCCTAAAACCTTTTGAGCAAGTTACAACTAATACCATGACCTTTGTGTCAAATTGTCAGACAATTTTTCACCTCTCAATGTTCCCAAAACATTTCCTTGATGATTTCATCATGATGTATGATCATTTATCTCGCCAATTCTGGGGTAGGAGCTTGTGAATAGTCACCGAGCTCTTAAAATTCTTTGAACAAGGTGACTAAAGTTGTTAGGACTTCCATTCTCCAATACTATGCTCCGAAAGACCCAATTTTGCGTAACTTGATCTTGAACACCGATTTTCTTCCGAACATTCTTAAACTACCTAGATAGTTACAAAACTCTATCAAACACTTCTTGAAGGCATTATATTTTCCTGATAATTCTCGAAGGGTGCTTTGTAGGTACGAGAATTCTGAAAATAGCCCTTTTATAGGCCTCCGGGAGCAACTCCTTCCAAGAAAATCATAATGAAATCATGAATTGTTTCTCACCAACTTCCTTACACATGAAACAAACTTTAAAAATATAGTTAACATGTCCCTCTTGATCATGATGGGGTTTATATAGTCATATATTGGTTGGAGAGAAGGTTTGCATTACTCAGTTCAGGGAATTTTATTTTAGTGTGGGCTTGATTGTCATTGCCAAAATTTCAAATTTTTATGATTGAAGTTCGGCACGGCAACAAGACGCCATCATAATTTATAGTAGTCTTAATTGTCCTTTCACCTCCCTCATATGACTCTATGTTTTCATATTCTACTCGTGACATTTTGTTTTCCATGAATTCAATATTTCTCTTATAATTTGAGAAAATACTTTTAAAAATTCAAAATAGGTCATTTAAGTGAATAGGATGAAAGACAATGATGAGGCCTCGATGAATAATTAGAAGGAAGAGAGGGAACGGATGAAGGGAAATCACTACTTGCAATGAACTAATTTGAATGCCACAATGCAGTCATGAACATTTAGCAAAGATTTATACCATCGGGTGATCTTCTACAATGATAAATATTTATCCCTTGAATAAATTTGAATCATTTTCCCAATCCAGTGATGACCGGAAACTCTATGATACACAAACATCCTGGACCACAGAATGAGTGTTCAGAAACATTATTTTGAGGTTTATTGATGCAAGCTTGAGATGAACACATACAATGCCCATGATGACCCTCATTGAAATTTGGTTTATCAACCCTTTGACTCATTGAATTCGTTTTGACCAACTTACTTTGAATCACTCGGTTCCATACGTGATATGGATGAATTCACATGATGTGCCTTGCGATGCCTTGCTTTACCTCCTTAAACCATTGGACTCAAGATAATGCTTCTAGGACCTTTATGAAGTTCGCATTCCTCATTTTCAACTCATGAAACCATCTCATTATCCAAAGGGGAGTTCGAAAGCGGTAAGGTGAGTGAAAACAAAGTCATATGAAACTCTGCACTCCCAAAATTAAAACTTTCTATTTTTAAAATTTGATCCCATGCTCTGGTATTTTGAGACATATCACTTGTCTTTCTCTAGTTTCACCCTCTTAACCTTATACCATATTCCATCCTCCTCTGTTCTTGATATATTTCTTTTTTTAGCACATTTATATTTTTAGTAGGTTACTCTTTGGGAACCTGCTATTCTGGGAGGAAGTCATTTTTTGTCTTACTTTCCATTTTACCCCTTTTCTGATTGTCTCGAGTGATCAAAATTTCAATTTGGTGTGAATTTCCACTTATAGCATGTGAGGAAGTATAACATATGTTATTTTTAGTAAGTGTTGAAAATGACCTCAGTTTGCAATGAAAACAACTTGTTTGGATTTGGCTCTTCATCGTGTACTCATGCTCCAATTTTCAATATGATTTGCTTAATAGAGAGCTCAAAATTTTTTAAAAAAGAATCTACCCTAGTAAGAGCTTCGGGCATGAAGTTACCAGGGGAAGAATATTGATAAAAATCAACTTCATTTATATCTTGAGAAACTGGAAACTTCATTGTGCAAGAACTATTTTGAAAGAAACTAAATTTTTTTGAGACACTTTCCTCCCAATTTCGGATGATTTCACCCACCGGATCTTCATGGATTTGAAAATTTCTTTGAAGAGGGAAGAATTCCAATAAAAATCACAACCCTATATATCCCTAACAAATAGGTACTTTATGACATGAAAAACTAGTTCACACGAAACTAGATTTTTCAAGGATCTTATCCACCAATTTTCGAGCGATTATGCCTACATGAACCTTGGGAAATGGAGAGGTAGCTCGCTGATTTTTTCACTACTTTGTGTCATGACAACCATTAATGGAGCTTCAAAATTTCAGTTATCCTTTTCCACCTTGGATTGTGATGAAACAAATTCCATTGGGATAGGTTTTTCTCTTGGACTTCATGTGCAAACGTTTTACTTCACTCACTTACCAAATTGATGGGAAAGCGAAGGAGAAGAATCAGTGGCACAAGATGGAGTTTTTATTCTAGTTAATAATCAAGGGAATAATTTTATCTTTCATTTATTTCATCTTGATGGCCTCTAAAAATAAGGAATTCTACAAAAAAAATCATTTCAATCTGTGCTCCGGATTGTGAGATATGAGTGTTTCACCGTTTTGGTTCATGAGTGTTTCTGGTATTGAACGGATATGGTGGCAGCTGAAAAGATAGATTTTTTGAGTTATTGTAGTCCTTTAATGTTAGGAATAATGTAGGGAAGAAAAAATGAGGAGGGGAAGTGGAGGTTTACAATTTCTTTGAAATTTTCTTCCCGAGAGTGGGCTTCACGAGCAATAATGGAGAAGCATAAGAAGCCACAAGAAGCAACTAAGAGTTAGAAATTTTTTCAAATTTGAAGCTAGAGTTGGGAAAAATTTTGTGTACCTGATGTACCTTTAGCATTAAGGTACAAGATGGACATCAATTTGCATGTGGCACATCGTGAAAACAATTGGTGAAGATCCGACGGTGAGGGGTTTTGGCCAAAATGCATCTTTAGAAGCACTGAGGGTGGGAAGATGGTGGTATGGTGGACGAGGAGCCATTCCTTGGGATGACACATTTTTATGTCCATCATTGCCCTCAGAAAAAAGGCACATTAGGGTCATTAATTCACATGTGGCATCTCAAAGCATGACACTTGTTACTGAGTTTGACGGTTGAGGGTTTGAGCACCCTGTAAGCACATAGGGGCTGAATTGGCAATCTTGGAGGTTGTATGGATGACCATAGGGCTTATAGGGGCTAGGCACATTTTATGTCTCTCATGTCCCTTCTATTAAGGGATGAAATAGACACAAAATTGTGCCAGGATCCTAGAGCTAACACGTGTCCTGATCAAATATTGACTAACTCCTGATCTCGTTCCTAGAGGGCAACTTGAAATAGCGATATCTCAAGGCCCCGATGGAATTTTTTGATGAAATTTTATATGATCCTGACTTAAATTTTCCTTTTTAAATCAAATGGTGGGAGTATCAAATCTTGATTCATCCATTTAAGCCCTGAAAAAGTAGATTTTTGATCTGGTCGCTTACGTGTGGATAAGAAAACTTGTCTACAAACCAATTGTGCCAAGGTGTTGTGAAAAATATGCTTTCACCATCTTGTAGATCTTAGAGTTACCTTTCCAACATTTTTTTGTTTGATTCCTAACTCCAACCAGAGCTTCCAGAATCACTTCCCGAAGCTCAGTATCTCTTTTGATCTTATGTACTGCTTAGACCTGTGAATCCTAATTTTTGGTGAAACTGCCCCAACTCTTACAAATATTTCTTGAACCTTCCAAAATCACCTCAATGATATTTCTAGACATTTAATTCATCTACATGTTTTATTTGGCTCCTTTTTTCCACTCCATGGGGTCGCATCTGTCATGAAAAGCCCAGTGGTAGCCCTTCCCAACACTGTCCAAAATTAGCATTCTTCAAGAACTCCTAAAATCACCTAGGGGGTTGAATTGACTTTCCTAATTCACCTAGGGGACTAAGTTAACATCCATTGGGAGGTCATTGACTGACTGGGTAAGGTGGTGCTTTGAGGATGGGTAGACTAGGGGTGTCTTTGAAAGGTATGACTTTCAAACTTTTCGACATTGTGGGTAAAGTTGTCTTGTTCTCGGGTGAATTTTGCCCATGCAAATTCTCGGAAAACAAGATTTATATGTAAAATAAACTAATATATATCACAAATTATTAAATATATGCTATAATTTTTATATATTTTATTAATAGTATAAAAATAACACAATTTTATAATTTTGAAAGGTGACGTAAAATTAACCCCAATAGCGAATGAGTAAAATTTTTATTTATTACGCCAGAGGGTGACTACAATTCGCACAAGCATGTTGATGACTCTTAGCATTTTTCCCAGCTTGTCATCGCAGGTTTCTGACAGGTATTTCCACACGTTTCTGACATCCTCTGTCACTCCACATCTCCCACTGCCAGCGTGCTCCTGTTTGAGGCTCCTCCTGCTTCTCCTGCCTGTGAAAATAAGAACGTCTGTTACGTTGTTTGATGGCCATTTCTGATGCTTTAGCCGACACAATTGTGTGTGCCTCTGCCAGCTATCGCCTTACCCATGTCTGGTTTTTTAACGAATTTAGGTTGTGTTTTCTTCTTCGGTTTATCTTTGCCCAACTCGGATACTGCCAGGTCCCAATTTTTCTGTTCCTTGTTTTCTTTCCCCAGTGCAGCATGATTTCTAAGAGCTTCGACATTGCAGTACAGGTGTGCCTCCATTCCTTGTTTTCTTTCTTAGACCTGCATCAATTTGTTTGCCTTCACATTTGTCAACAGGTCAGCCCAATATAATGGAAAAAACAATGGACGGTTTGTTTCTTCTTTTTAGAACAATAGTTTTCCGCACATTTTCTTTTACTTTCCTGGCGCTTGCAACACCCGTATTGCTCTTACAAGTCCTCTGCACTTAAGTTGGAAGTTTGAAACTTACACAGGGAAAAACAAACTTTTGACTCGCCGTTTCTTTTTAATAGATAACTAAAAAACTTGTGCACCCTTTGCGATATCTCCAAACTGATCTGGCCACAAAATACATGAATTCGGATTTTCCATAAATCACCTCGCGAAGTTCTACAAAACACTGTTTTTTAAAATTTATTGTTTACGATAAAATAGAAATATCAACTAAATTTGTTCAAGTTAAATATTTTCCATGGCGTTTTGCGGAAACACTGCACATGTACCGACTTTATCGTGTACAGTTCAGGTTTACCCTACTCAGGAATATTGAGCAATTTAAAAGATTCACTTCAATCACATACACTCCCAGAGTCCCAATTATGCTCACATATTCTCCAAAATATATATATATATATATATATATATACGCGTACCTTCTTCCTTTATTGGACCCCATACTTTGGGAACATTGATGTATTGTCTACATTATATTTACACGTAAGTTTATTTCTCGATGTCCATATTTGAGTTTGTAAATTCCCCACATAGACATGCTCCTCCCCAGCATACCAAGAATTATGACAGTCCAGCAACGCATTAACTACAATTTTTGAGAAATTAATAGTTTAATCATCCCAAAATAAATGTGTTGAAATCACATTTGCCTGCAATTTAAATTCTACAAATGGGTTTTGGATTGTCACAACTTTGTGAATAGAAAATACCACCGCAGTAGTAGGAAAACAACGGCTTGAAGTAAGAACAGTTTCTGTAATGTGACTTACAAATGTGACCATATTTTCTTGCAGTCCATTTTCTTTCGAGCCGGCCATTTACAATCTGATCCAAAGTTTTTCCCATGTGAATCTCATTCACTGGCAGCTCCAATTGCGACTCACAAGCTATACTCATGTCTGGAACACTGAAATTATAGTACACACAATACTTACATTTTGTATTATTTACCGCCTCTTAAGACCTTGTAACGGATGTTTCTCCCAACATAATATTAATGTAACCATCGGCAATACGAAAGTGAGAGCCGCCCATGAATTGATCATAGATATTCTCTAGTAGATTGCATTGAACTTCCAGTAGATGTTTATCTAATATTCTCATGGTATGGTTGTAAAACCCTCCCATAAATATACCCACGATTAATGTGTGGGTTGCAGTATGTAGTATTGGTGTCCATCGATATTTAGCAAAGGCAGAGCACCCTTGACTGTGTAATTACATTCGAGTTAACAAAAGGGTCATGATCCCTTTTTAGCATTTTGGATTTAACCACCCACATAGTGTTGCACCACACTCATTTACCTTTGGCAGCAATCATGAATTCTTGTTCTTGAAGTGGTCTTCACATTTTAGAAATTATATTTTATCATAGATTTCTTTTGTCATCACCGATTTTACATGGACTTTAAAAAATGTGTTGCGTGTGTTGTAAATTGGAAAAGTGTGGTTAGTGACAATTGTCTTACCTTCTCTACAAGATTAAGCTTGACCTCAATTACTACTTTCTTTTCTTGTGAAGTGGATGTGTGGGAGCATACAAAATAGCTACATCTATGGGATGAATATGCTTATTTGAGATGTTCTTCACAACAACATATTCTATTATTATATGTCACCTCTACTCACTTATTTACTTGATTGATTTTTCCCTTTCCCCATTTCATATTATCTCGGTTGAAAATGGCCCTTAAGGACAAACCCAACACTACAGAAAAGGTTTGTACCATTCCCCATTTACTTTTTTATTTTCGAATACATGTAATTTTTGCATCCATATGATTTTGAACAATACAATCTAGATTAAAATGCCTCACGTGATACATACAAAACCCAACTTAATACTTGTTACACCACTAGCTACCTAGCAAGATTGTCACCGTTATGGCAAACAAACTTTACATGGCATCTCTCTACTTTCTCATTATCCCGGCACCATAGATGTGGCTGTTATTAGAATCTTGTTCAAAGGAATTGCCTCTAAACACTAGATGTGGATTGTGATAGTGAGAAAAAATCGCCTAGGGGAGATCTTGTTCGCTCTAAATATTCCCACCATAATACACTTGATGGTAAACACTATTATCAAGGAATTGTGAGGCAGATGGCTATTTATATGTATTTCACATGGGGTTGGCATGGAACCTTTATTGTCTTGATTTAGGTCAAAGTTATGATAAGAGTCAATTGACAAATAAACCAATGAGTGGCATATGAATTAATATGTCAATACCTCTAAACCTCTCACCTTGGTGAAGTTAATCACTTCTTAAGAGGGTTATTGAAGAGAAGTGGCTTCGAAATGAATGGGGTTTAAAACTTTTAAATACCTTAAGCTATTACATACAATTATAATTTCAAGCTTTGTCTTTCTTTATATTCATAAACAAATTCCATATATATATTCCTATATGTTTCTTTATATTGCTTTCCCCACATGAGAGAAGCGAATATATAAATACATGGGATTTTCATTAACCAACAAACTATTTAGCCCATGAATTGTTAACGCCTATATTTTGAAACTCCATGATTGCTTTCACAGGAAACATGAAATAATTTCACAAATGTGATAAATGCTTTCATATGGAGCATATCCAGTTACCATTTATCACTGCAAATTAACAACAACCACACACACTTGTGATAAGAATTACAGTAAGAGAAATGTTTAGAAGAAGGCATAATAATTGGTACTAGGCACAAAGCTATAGACAAGTACTAAAGCTCAAATTCCCAAACACAAATTCTGCCACTATGCCATGACCAAAACAACAATCCTCCCTATATAGCACATTCACATGTCAATAGTTGTGATCTACAAAAAAAATTGGATCTAAAATCAAAAACTCTCACAAAACCGCCCCTGACCTCTCCTGCCCTAGGCAAAGGCATTCTACACCAAATCTCGGAAACACCACCACATGAAAACACATACCCAATTAAATGTAGAGAGAAAAGTACCTCCGTACCAAAACAACCAAAGCTCATGCTCTCATCATTATGGTATGTTGAATTTGTATATTTAGGAATAAAAAAATTGCGTGTTGTATGCCTACTCATGAACTTCATTTAAAGAATACACACTTCACAAAATTTTGCTTAATCTTGTTGGGTTTCATTACAGATTTAGGATAACATAGTACATTCCCTAGAAAGAGTAACAATTTTTTTAGCTCACCCTCACCAACCATCTCATTTACAATGTCATACCTATCTTGTGTTTAATCTATATTTCTTATATTTTGAATTGATATTTAACATCAAAAGTCACTTACAACGCCTGATGAAATAATGCCTCTCATAATTTATCTACCTAGAAACTATTTACGTGTTCTTTCAAATTACTTTTTATATGTTACATATTAGCAGTGAACCGCTCTATAGATTCCTACAAAACCCATCTTAGACATATTTTAAAACAAGTCAAGATAAATGTTTTAAGTGCCATATTATTTACTTCATGTTATATACCGCCAAATCCATATCAAACCTATTTTGTAATTTCCCTTTACACATATTCACAAAAATCTTCAATGTGTCTCCTATAACCCGTGCAATAGGACTACTACCAACCAAACTATCGCGGCATAGACTTGCTCCCGTAGGAGCAACCAATAGTTTAATTTTAATGCATTATCCATGCCTAGCTAAGCTTCAAAGTAGGATGTGTAAATGATGGAGTATTTGATAAGCAAGGGAATAAAAACACAATAGAAAATGAGATGAATAAAAAATAAGTATAAATCTTCTCGAAGTAGATTTCAAGCATCACAAAGATTTAAATAATAATTTATTTGTTTATTTCAACATGTAACCGTTTCAAAAAATTGAGTTCTTTACAAAAAGGGTTAACAATAATTGGGGATTGAGTTGCAAATCCGTATTTCAAGGCAAACAATTTAAGAGGCTCCACCAAGGATAACAATTATTAATCTTTTATAACCACCATTCCAAGGGGATGTCTCCACTTTACTGATTGTATACATCACTACCTTTATTAGATAACAAAGAGTTACTGAGCATGCTTTAGTATTATTTCTTTATTTCTTTTCTCATCACACATTTAATTTCATAATATGTGTTACTTTTCTATGTATTTATGGAGACCAAAATAGTTGAAGCACCAATCTATCGATTTCTAGTCAGCCCTAAAATTTCCCTATGAAGGCGAGCTATGGCAGAAATTGATCTCCTCGTGATTGACAACTAGATTCGATGGTTGTCCCTCCTCAATGTTTCTATTCTTTGACCATGTGTTGATAGCTACACCCTAAAAAGGGTTTGATTAACTCCACGAAGTCTTCTATGTGCTAATTGACCAACGTGGTTTCCATTGGAGGTGCCTCTAGCTAAGTTTTTTGTTGTTGATTTCCTTCTTGGCTTGGTTCTTGGGACACACCAATGGTTTGTACCATCAAATCCTGATTCAATGCACCATTGAAACACATTGATTGATTACAAGAGTAACACTAGTTGTACTCCTATGCCATGTTGTTTTGTGTTGGAAACAAGGCTCTTGATGTTGAAGCCACGTTTGGATCATATGGTCGAAATGGCCTAGTAGCTTGAGGTTGTCCTTGGCTCTGATTTTCTTTCCGGCTTGAGTTTGGTGGTCTATTTCTTTGGTATGGGGTCTAGCTTGATATGGATTTTGAGGTTGATATAGCTTATAACTTTAGGGTTCTGTCTCTTGATAGTCACTAACTCATTTCGTATGTTACTGCAGTTGTTTCATAACCTCTTGTAGCTCTTTTGAAGTGGTTGAAGGAGTAGAATCCTCACTATTGCTTTTATTCCTAGGGGCTGGAATGGGATTCAACTCGGTGTTTGACTAGTTGTCGGAGCTCCGAGTTACGGAAATAGAGGGATAGGTGCAATTTTACTAGCTTTGAATTAAATAATTTTCATATCTAATAGCAATGTTATAGGCTACGGGTAAATTTATACCTCCCATGGATTGAATCATCATGGAAATATCAAAATTTAGAGCTTTAAGGAAGTATAGAAAAGCAACTTCAATTGTTGGTCTCACGGCCAATGAAATCCTATCCCATGTTCACTTGGAATCTGAAGTTTAAGTCGATCAACTACTCATCAGGAGCCCTCTTGATTGTTTTCAACTGCTCCAACAAGGATATATTATCCCCCTTTCTCCAAATTAATTGTGGAGAGCTGTGCATAAACGGTTCCAATTCTGGATAGATCCCGCGGTTAAAATTTTGAACCACTACAAAGCTTTACCCTTAAAGGAGGATGCCAACAACTTGATAGCTATGTCCATTTGAGCAATCTCATGAATTGTACATAGACATTTACAATATCCTGGATGTGATCAATCGAGTCATCTGGTTCTCTCCAGTAAAATATGGAATGCTCTTGATGTCATAAATTTGGGCCGTATTTTTACATTGAGAGCTAGTGGGCTGCTGCTAGTGAAGTTGACATAGGGGTTGGGTTGTGCCATCCTGATTAGTTGGAGGAATCTAGTCGATTGAACGAAAGGCCTACCAGGTGGAGGTGTTGACAAGGTTCTACCTGGTGGAGATGGAGACCTTTGAGCTCTTCTTCCCCTTCTTGCTCTATCTGGGGATAAATGTAGATAGACAAATAGCCCCTCCTCTCTAGTTCTTGATCTTGTTTGTATTCTTCTCATGAACTTGACAAGCTTGGACTGCTAAAACTAGTGGATTCTACCTCTTTTGGAGTCATGAGATGTGTAATTTCAGAGCTTCTTACAAGCTAGAACTCACAACAAGTGCACATCAATCTTGCTACAATAAAAATGAAGACTTCTGGTCCCACCAGGTGTGCCAAAACTATTAGTCCAAAATCACAATACCTCTAAATTTCTGCAACTTGATGGGTTGAGACTCCCAGTGTGGTTGCATAACATGGAGCTTCTCCCAAAGTGTGGGACTTTGCGAATCAGCATATCTCTCCGAATGAAGGCCGGTTCCTATTCCTTTGTTCACATATACACATTCATATTGCAAAGGATTTATTCTAAAACCTACTCTAACTTGCCAAGGAGACAATGTTAAGGAGATGGAAGAAATAAAACCTAAACTAACAAGGGTGTTGCAGTAAAGGAATGATGAACACCTTCTTTGCAATAAACACAAACCAAAATAATGTAATACAACTACCATGCACAGATAATCAAGACTGTAATGAGATATCAAGAAGGAGGCAATGAACACAAGATAGGGTTGAAAATCATCCATAGACATGTATTATTGCTTCAGAGTTGATGCGAGTGCACTATAATGACCGAGAGGCAAGATTTTTATTGCAATCTAAATGGGAGGCTAAAAACTCCAAAAATTTGATTGTAGAGACGAGAGAAGAAGGGATGGTACAAAGAAAAACCATCCAACTCTTGAAAATTGCCCCTTCCTTACAATATATAGGAACAATTAGATAAGGAGATAGAAAAAATCTGAATTCTTGTTGAACTTGTTGGGATAATTTTAGCGGCGAATATTCGTAATATGGCGAAAATTTCATTTTAGGAAAATTTGAAAAGGCGAATTATTCGGAGTGGGTCGGTGTCCTGTTCGCCTAAAATATAAAGTATATTTTTTTTGGGGGGTCGGCTTCGCCTTCATTTGAAAACATCTCCTATAAAAACCTATTTGATTCGCCGGGTAGTATACCTCAAGTAGCTTACCAAATTACCAATACTGTGAAATTTGAACTCGCATACCCTTTGCACCAGAGATTCGTATTACTGTTATCCTGTGATTGTTGACGCGCGACAAATGAATTGGACGTGCGACTTGGGCTAAGGCTTGACGCGCGGCTGACACGAGGGGAAGGCTTGGCGCGAAGGGAAGAAGCTTGACGCGCGACAGAGGAAGGCTTGACGCGCGACAGAGGAAGGCTTGACGCGCGACAGAGGAAGGCCTGACGCTTGACAGAGGAAGGCTTGACGCGCGACAGATGAAGGCTTGACGCGCGACCTGGGCAGTATTGACGCGCGACATCTGACAGTTCACGCGCGACAAGACCTCAGAGACTGTACAGAGTCGCTTCTTGGTTCTTTTGCTGACGCACGACTCTTTTCAGAATAATGGAAGGTGCCACCTCAAAGAATACGAATAACCTAAAAGTAAGTAAGAAATCTCAGAAATCACTCTTCAAGTATTTTGGAAACTCTGCGGATACAGATAATGTAAATACCAATCATATAGATGCCACCAAAAAGAATCAGAATACTGACTGTGTGGAAGGCATTATTGAGGTGGACATGCATTCTGCACAGTATCACAGTCAAACAAATGAAACCTACGATAATATGCCAGATCTTGAAGATATTGTTCCTGTTGGGGTGCAACTGTAAGTGCAAATGCTAGATATCACGAGATACTGAACACCGAGCAAAATGGAAGACAGAAATCAATATCAAACTCTGGTCCAAGAAAGAGGAAACCAGGTGATTGCGATATTGCTCAAAATTCGACTCAAAAAAGTAAAGCATTGAAAACAAACAAGAATATGTGGACCATTGGCAGGACATACAAGTTTGATTGGGCAATAAATTTCCATTTATTGAACTTTGTACAATCATCAAATTCTGAAGAAATCCCATGTGAATGTACATGTACAATATGTACGTGGAAATTGGGAAAGCAACAAAAAATGCAACTGAAGCTGGACACAATAGAAAAACATTGTGGAAAACAATATTTAACTGTAACAGGGGCGGATGGCCAGAAAATCAAAACACATAGGTGGAAAACTGAAAAGGAGTGCATGCATGTCGATAGCATCGCAGCGGAATATGAGGCAGAGCAGAAAAAACACAGACATCTGTTGGAAAAGGGAGGAACAATCACATCACATATTGGTAAGATGAAAGAAACAAATCTACATGCAAAATTCATACAATTCTCTACTCTTTTTCAAATACTTAAAAAAGGAAGGGCGATGTCAGATTTCCTTGATTTCAAAGTTTTGTATCAATTTAACGGAATGCTGAATGTACCTCAGTCTCATTGGTCTGAGAGTAGTGGATGGGAAATGGCAAAATGCCTCTCGATGATAGAGAAGGAAGATTTGAAAGAGAATGTAAAAAAAGCAAACTTTATCTCTGTTTCAATTGATGAAGTGACAGCAGTCGACAACACCGCATGGGTATGTATCCACATCTATACATTAGAAAATCATATAAGGACACCTCATCTGTTGGGTGTTATGAAAATGGTTGAAAACTGCAATGCTGAAAACCTATACAAAATAGTTGTTTCTCATTTGAAAGATGTTGCTGGTATGACTGATTATGAAATTGCTACGAAGTTGGTATGCGTTGGAGCAGATGGTGCATCTGTCATGCAGGGTCACCGAACAGGGCTCTGTGTTAGATTACAAACAACAGTGGCCCCATATATGCTACCAATTCACTGCATGGCTCACAGAATGAATTTAGCGTATAAAATGGTAAGCAACCATGAAAATGTTGCTAAATTAGAAGACATAATAAGAGAACTCCATGCCTATATGTCAAGCAGCCCAAAACGTTTTCTGGAGTTCCAAAAATTTGCAATTGGAATTACAGACGGCAAAAAACTTCTGAAGGATGTGGAGACTAGATGGATCTCTTTGTATGAACCAGCATGCAGAGTTCGTGAGGAGTATCCTTCATTGGTTGGTTTCATGCACAAATACCGTCATGAAGTTGATAGGGCAAGGGACCTGTTGTTCCGCTTAACTGATTTGGAGACTTTGCTTACATTGCTTGGTATTCTTCCAATGTTAAAGGAGATCAATACACTGATGAAGCATGCACAGGGCAGATTGATCTATATTGTGGATTTTATAAGGATGAGGAAAATGGTATGTCAAAGTCTTGATATATTGTATTGTTCGCAGGATAGTTTTGATGCACCTGTTTTTAAAAATTGGAGAGATTTATTAGATCTTAAAAATCCTAACACCTATTTGAGATTTAATATTCACGATCACCTATGCATCTCTGTTAATGGGAAGGAAATACCTATGCACATTTTGCAAAGACGTCAAGATATTACAGGTTCGGAGCGAGAAGATGTTCCTGTAACACGTAATTTGTTTGAGTCTGTGATAGTTGAAACCAGAATAAAGCTTAAAAAAATTTCAGAAACCTTGTCGTCAGAAATTAGGGAACGTTTCTGTAAAGATAAAATTCTGGAAGCCATGGGTGTGATGAATCCGAATTTTTGGAATACAGAAGGTGGCCGTGCAGACTTTGTCAGTAAGCATTTCCATAAATCAATGGGTACAATAATGGAACAATTTACTAAGACGTCAGAGCTCAAGGGTACGGAAATCAAAGGTATACTGAATGCCGATTTATTAAAGTTTCAGTCAACCAATTTTGCAACAACAATGAGGAACCAATATAAGAATTTAGATCAACCTTCTGAAAGTGGTGCTATTACAAGGCTGTGGAGAGGAATCTATCAAAGTTCTATCTTACAAGAAGATATCAGTGAGTATTTCAGACTATATGAATTATGCCAGACAATGATTTTGGGGTCTTGTGGAGGATGAAAGAGTTTTCGGTGCATTGTCATTTATAAAATCAAAGCGAGAAACAAGGTTGGATAAAAATCGAAAGTTGCATGAGGTGTTACGTTTCACGATACTCCCTCGAAACCTTTCCGTTTGACAGAGCAATTGCGCACTGGAATTCCCTTTGCGAAAGAAGAGGTGTAAATAATACAGCTACAAGTACAAATATACCCAACCTTGAGAGTGTAATTGGCTCTTCGTCACATTCTACAGAAGACAACATCGACTTTGACGAAGCTATTGATAATGGATTGTTTCAACTTTAAGTAGGTATCTTCTTTATCTATCTTTTATCTTTATCATTTAAGATGTTACAGGTCTATATACTAAAAATATCAGGCGATTCACCCATCTATCTACTAATCCATTTCACGTGTTGGATTCTTTTAAATCACAGATCTAGCTCATTACCAATGGCAGTGATGATTTCAACTTTAAGCAAGTATCTTTTTCCCCTTAACCTTGAGAGTGTAGTTGGCTCTTCGTCACATTCTACAGAAGACAACATCGACTTTGATGAAGCTACTGATAATGGATTGTTTCAACTTTAAGTAGGTATCTTCTTTATCTATCTTTTATCTTTATCATTAAAGATGTTACAGGTCTATATACTAAAAATGTCAGGCAATTCACCCATCTATCTACTAATCCATTTCTCGTGTTGGATTTTTTTAAAACAAAGATCTATATTGTTACCAGTGGCAGTGATGATTTCAACTTTAAGCAGGTATCTTTTTCCCCTTAATCTTATTGTTTGTTACTATTCATTTTTTCAACTCTGGTTATAATTAAAAATGTTACAGGTGTATGTATTTACATTTAGTTAAATACAAAATTTTTATTTTTTGAAAACGTGGGTTGACATCTTTTTTTTTTTTTTGGGAATGGCTTCAAGATATCTTCTCTGCAAAACATTAAAATTTAAGTTTTAATAACTTCGCACTGTAATGAAGAAAATTGTAATACAATTTACAAACTAAAAAGTTTATACCTGTTGTTCTGCAAATGGAATTGAGAATTTCATCAAAGCCTCATCAGAGCAAGTAGGAATTTCTTTAGCTTTTAAATTTAAAAGTGCCTCATAGTAGAAGCCGAGGAGATAGTTGGTTGAATAAATGAAAGGTTTTTCTGACATTTTCGAATTTGATATGTCAGCTCTAATTTTTTTTGATATAAATGTGCACCAATCGAATTGTTGTTTTGAGATAGTGGCACAAATGTATGCAATGGCCCAATTTGGGATATCTGTTTGGCGACCCTGCATAACAATTCTGGCTTGAAAAAATGCAATAAGTGCAGCAAGAAAGTGGTGTGCAATTGATTGTGTATCTACACCACGCCTGGATTTATTGACATGGGCTGCAAATGCGAAACAGTGAAAATTAGCATCAATTTATAACAGCAAATTGTATCAGAATAAAAAACAGAATAAAAAACAGAATAAAAAACAGAATAAAAAACAGAATAAAAAACAGAATAAATTACTTACAATCAACATGGAAACCGTACTTTGATTCGAGAAATTTCTTGTTTTCTTCCACGAGTGTTGCTTTGGTTGTAACATTTGGTAAGTTTCTGATAGGAAGGCCGGTAAACCGATGTATGTCATTCGGATCGATAGAGAATTGGAACATGTGGCCATCGTTCAGAGTCACATAAAATATACCGTCCTCTGAATTGTAGCATGACAGAAGGTAATTCAAAATATCGGGATCTGTTTCGAAATGGGGCATATTAACTAACCCGGTAAATCCACACTCTTCTATTATACCTTGATATTCTGGAGACATCCTTAAAGCCGTATGGATGTGAGGGCATAAGGGATTCCTGTAGGTTATCTTGGAAATCGATTGACTTGGATTCTCTTCATTTTCTTGCTGAACTTGCAATTGGGAGGCATGTGAAGTCGACATTGTAGCTGAAATTGCGTCTTTGAAGAAGATTTCGACCTGCAAAAATTCAAGAATAGGAAAACGTAAACGAGAAAATGAGCGGAATAAGGGTATTTATAACCTAGATATAGGCGTCACTGCCCCTATTGACGCGCGTCATTTGCTTCAAATGACGCGCGTCAATAGGAAGCAGTGTCGTGCGTCATTTGATTATAGTGTCGCGCGTCAATAGATTGCTTTGGTCGCGTCAATAGGTTGCTATGTCGTGCGTCATTTCTTCATAGTGTCGCGCGTCAATTGGTTATAGTGTCGCGCGTCATTTGTCTAGAGTGTCGCGCGTCATTTGATTACAATGTCGCGCGTCATTTGATTACAATGTCGCGCGTCAATTGTTTACAATGTCGCGCGTCATTTGTTTACAATGTCGCGCGTCATTTTGTGACTGTGTCGCGCGTCATTTGTTTACAATGTCGCGCGTCATTACGATCTAGTGTCGCTCCAGTGTCGCACGTCATTAGGAGCTATTGTCGCGCCTGTGACGTGCGTCTTTAAGGATTCTGATTTAGCCTTGAAAAACCAGGCGAAAATTTTGTTTTTTAATACTGTCAAATTCGCCTTTCGCTGAAAGTGGTTACGGGGATATTCGCCAGGTATTTTCCACCTTCAATTTTATAGGGGTGTCTTAAAATGAACCACACTTTGTTGGTGCTCAAAATAGTCTTGCCCTATTTTGCCATTGAACATCTATCAACTTATGGCCTTTGCCATATTTTATCTCCTCATGTCATGCCTGAGAAGCCCCTACATTCCTTTTTTTTCCGTAATCAATCCATTCATGGGTCGTGGGTCACGTATGGATCTATGGTTGTTTCCTTGTTTTTCTATTTGTCTGGAAAAGGTCTATATTTGGGTGTAAAACTCGGGTTGTCCCGTGTTTTCCATTTTCCACATCTAGGATTTGTTATCCTTGTCATTTTCCCTAAATACTTGAGGAAAAACAAATGGATGTAGTGTTATCACCGAATCACAAAGCACCCCGTGCATATACTTGAACTCACGGTGTGATTGGATAACATGGGTACCATCTCCAAGTTGTGGGACTTGTTACTTGAGATAGACCTCCGAGAGAAAGCCGGTTCTTGCTCCTAAACTACACCGCCACAATCTACTCTAATGCGGGATAAGCTAATTGTTCTAATCTAAATTTCCAAGGACCAGGGGAGAGAGAATGCATAAAATGAAAGCCTACACTAAAGCGGTGATACACCAGAAAAGGAGGGTGTGAGAGTAGTCTCCAAATGTGTGAAATACAGAGGGAAAGTGCACACTAGAAGAGGTGATGACAGTTCACCATAATCTAGCAAAATGCATTCACAACAATATTCCAAGCATACACAATGATAATGAATCCCTACAAGAACATAATAAATAGACACAATATTCTTATAGAAAGATCAAAGGGGCAAGAAGAATGCAAGAAAACACACCAGGGGAAGATACATCCACAATTGATATTTTATTGCTTCATGATATGCATAGTTCAATCTGTTACAAGATAAGGGCCTGGATCACCATGCAAGGACTCCACTACAAGGGCTGCAACACACCGGCTTCACAAAGCAATTTTGGCGAGCTTTGCTACCCAAAACTCTCTTCTTTACAATGAGTCCAACACTCCAATTTATAGAAAAATGAGAAGGAAAAGAGAAGGGAAAATGGAAATCGCGAAATCTGTCCTTCAACCACCTGTAAGAGGCGTTAAATTGAGTGAAATGGTTATAAATTACTTGTAAAAGGCTCCCATACTGTCCCATGTGCTGTAGAGAGAAAGAATGATGACCATGCCTCTTAATTGCACTCCAGGCTACCAAATAAAACACTGTTCTGAACCCGGACACGTTTTCTTAAAAATCTCAATCAATTTCTGATCAAATCTGGAATTTCTTGATTGCTATGCATCAGGATCGGAACCACGATTCCAACGGTACCAATTTTGTGTGATTTCGTTGAGAAATGCAAAAGTTATGGCCTTCTGAGTGCGGGTAGCTATTTTGTGTGCGCGAGGCGTTTTCTTGTCATTTGACGGGAATGAGCATTGGTGACTAGAGCCGATATGTGAATTTTGTGAAAATCAGAGCTCGGAGTCAAAAGTTATGGCTGTTTGAAGTTTCTCGGGTCAAACGTTGAATTTTCTTCTCTTCGCCTTGGCGCTTCGGCTTTTCGCGTCCCTCGTGTCCCTTTGTCCCATTTGTCCCACTTGCACAAGATCTGAAATTTCCCATTTCAGCCGCCGCATTTCAGGTCCTCGCATCCCTTTGTCCCATTTGTCCCACTTGGAACAGTCTTGAAATTTCCCATTTCGGCTAAACCGGCCGGTTCGCGTACTCTTGTCCCGCATGTCTGGATCATTTTGGGCTGCCTTGACTCATTTCGCCCGATTCGGCTGGTTCGCGTACTTTTGTCCCGCGCATCCCAGACTATTTCAGGCTGCCTTGACTCATTTCGCCCGGTTCGGCCGGTTCGCGTACTTTTCTCCCGCGCGTCCCAGACTGTTTCGGGCTGCCTTGACTCATTTCACCTGATTCGGCCGGTTCGCGTACTTTTGTCCTGCGCGTCCCAGACTGTTTCGAGCTGCCTTGACTCATTTCGCCCGGTTTGGCGATTCGCATACTTTAGTCCCGCGTGTCCCGGACTTGGGGGTGAATTTTGGATAACATGTAGTTCGGAGGAATGTATTTGAGCCTTATAACATTTCTAAATTCTCTATCCTTGGAGAAACTTTCATCTCTAGGCTCGAGCGGTTGTTCTTCTACATTTTATGGTTTGTGACGGTGTTTCTCTAGGTCAATTTTACATCCTTGCATCAACGAGAAATGTGTCTTCTTTTGGTTGGCTAGGGACGGTGAGAAAATGCTTTAACTTGTCATTTTTGCCTTTTTGGGAAAAGGGCAAATTTTGTCTCGTAGCTCAGCTCAATTCTAATTGGCTCTTTTGGTGCATATGTGGCTTTTCTAATTGAATGGGGCATAGTAGGTTTATTTTTTGAACTTTTTATTTTTGGCTACTTTGGCAAAAGAGTTTGAACCTTCCTTACGGCCCTACTAGGATTTGATTAAAGAAAAGTTTCACTTTGGCAGAAAAAGTCTTACTTTGACCCCACAGAAGGACATTTGGCAAGGTTAAAGGCGGAGATGTAGGACTTCAGAGGCAAGTTGGATGTTTTTACCTTATGGAAAAATGGAGTAAAATTCTAAAATGGAAGCGCGCCCCTGCCAATTCATTTTGAAGCCTTGAGGTTTTTGAAGTTGCACCATAATGACACGTGGAAGTCTTTGTCGGGTCTTCTTTCCTTAGAATTTAAAGGTCTAAACTTTTGGGAACCATCTCAAGATGTGCCATTGTGACACGTGGCAATTTGAAAAGTCAAAGGGGTGAGGAAGCAGACCATTGGAGGCATCTTGGATTTTTTTCCTCATATCATCAAAAGGATTAAATTCTCAAAATAGACCCGCAAGCTCGACAAGAAATAGGTCAAGTTTGGATTTGAAAATGTTAAAAGGTGGGGAGGCGAACCATCGAGGACAACTTGGATTTTTTTCCCCTTAATATTCAAAAGACTGAAATCATTAGAATGACCCACGGGCCGGATGGAGAAAGGTTAAAGCTTGCTCCAGTCAACAGTAGAGGTGCAGACCTTTGAAGGAAAATTAGAAAATTTTCCTTTTTTTTGAAAAGGGGTTAAAATTAAAAAGGAAGTGTGGTTCCGCTGGGACCCACAATGGGACACGTGTTGGGCCCTTTTTCAAGGTTGGAGCTGTGGGGAAAACTAGGGAAATTTTCCCTTTTCCAAAAAAGAGGTGAAATATCAAAATTTGGCCACGGTTCCTTTGGGACCAACCTTAGGACATGTGTCATGCTTATTTTTCAAGGGCGAACATGTGGAGAAAAATGTGAAAATTTTACTTTTTTATAAAAGTTGTAAAAGAACAAATGGAATCAGTAGGCCCATTTAAATTGGATCTCCCACATGGACGGTCCAAATTCAAAATAGAAATCGATAGGAGCTGTGCATCTATATCTAATTTTTATGCCATTTTCACTCTAGAGATCTTGGGGATGCGTATTCTTGTGGTTTTTTTACATTTCTTGGAGTCTCCTACACGCCAAATGAAAAGAACATTAATCTGTAGCTTGGTTTGGTGGGGAAGGTTTGTAATTATATCTCACCATTAAATACGCAATTTGACTACTAGATTCGACCTGATTTTTGTTTCCTTGGCACGTGAAAGACCTATTGATATCTTGGTTTAGTGAGGAAAATCCGGGGACGTCTTTTACCATTAAGATGAAATCTGATCTCTGGGCTCAATCTGATCTTCCATTTTTCCTTCCCGGGTACACAAAGAACTAGATTGGACATATTAGGGGTGGAAGTGGTTGGTGAGTAAAAGGAAGAATGATCTACTAGAGGAGGGAGTTAAATGTGGGAGATGTTCGAAGAGATCTTCCCCCTGAGCACGTGACAACTTTTTTATAGATTTTTTCCTGGGAATTGCAATCGAGATCATGGCGAGCACGGGTGCACTCAATGATTTGGTTTTCTGGGGGGAAAACTCTGTTGCAAAATGTTATAAATGGCATGAATTTTACCATGAAAGAGGTTGAAGGTTGGAAGGTTGGAGTATTAGAGGTCAAAACTGATTTTCTAAGAAAAGGCTTGATCTGACCCGTCTTTCTGAGAAACTATCTGAAAAAACATGTTCATCTCTTTTGCATTAAATTTGATCATGTCAATGTGGTTGTGAGTGTACATCCATTGGCAAGCTCTAATATTGTTCAAGAAAATTTCCCCTTGATAAATTTAATCAAACTTGAGTTAATATGTGTTATTTTTGGGTAAAATTTGTGTTTGCTTCATTTATGAATGTCTACAAGTATTTCTTCTTGTTCCCATTGCATTCTTACATTGAAATATGTGTGAATCACACAAGATCATATCCTTGTGATAGTTTGGTGGCATTTGCAATTTCACTTATCGAAGATATTTCATTTGATAGTGACATAAACAAATTTAAAATCATTGTGACTCCTATCATGACTATAAGATTGTTTATTATCCTTTGGGGGTATCTT
Source organism: Taxus wallichiana var. yunnanensis (assembly GCA_018340775.1). Taxonomy (NCBI): domain Eukaryota; kingdom Viridiplantae; phylum Streptophyta; class Pinopsida; order Cupressales; family Taxaceae; genus Taxus; species Taxus wallichiana. The sequence goes on from CM031242.1 coordinate 451,539,739, forward strand.
AGGTGTGATGAAATAGAGATTGATAATGTTTAGTTAAATTTTCCAATTTGATACTTCATTTTGGATCCTTCAAGTTTGTGTGAAAAGTGTTGATCCGGGCCTCCATTGAAGCACATATTGTGGTTAAAGGAACATCCTAGCTAATCTAAAGCATTATGTTGTTTGAGCTCTCCATTTTTGTAAAAGTTCTCAAATATTTGGTATAATCAACTTTATCCTGCTTCACCTCCCACCCAAAATCATCCAAAAATAATTAATCATACCCATACTACCCCGCTTGTCCTATGTGTATACTGATGTAAAATTTCTATTACCAAAACATGCAAAAACACTTAGTTTTCATTGTCTTTGGTGGCCTAAACCTTGCTTAGAAAATATATCCATTATCTAGAGTGACAACTTGTGAGAGTTAGGTTTTGTTGTATTGATCATATTTTCTTCAAGGTCTTCTTAAACACTTCATAAGGAAGGAATTCCCCATCTCCTCCATAAAAAGCAGGCTACAAAAGGGTTCTCTCACCCTGGTTGAAAGGCACAACCATAAAGTAGTGAGGATAGATCAAATCCTCTTGAGGGTGTTATCAATTTCTCCACATCCCCGAGTGACATAGGGCTAGTTAGATCCCATCCTGGCTCTGAAAACAACTCACTATGATCTGTCTGTCTCTAAGCTTCCTACCAAACTGTGATGTTTCTCAAAATTTGAAGGAGAATCAATTTTGGTACCAACACAACCACCAAAAGAGTAATGAATTCACTGTGACAATGATTGGTTCCACTACAAAACCCATGCCTTCAGTATTGTTCCTTATTGGGAAAGAAAGGAAGCCATACTCCATTATGGTGGTAGGTGAAAATCCTAACACACTCAAGGATGGTGGACTGCGTTTAAAGATATCTAGTTACTGATTGAGTAGCGAGATGTCAAAATATTTCCAAAAAGTCTCCTCTTACCCAGAACCAAGCTTCCAGTTGAAAGTTATGACCATCTGAAGGTGAAGGTCAGGCATTCCACATAGGCTGGGTTTGGAGTCTATAGACGTAAAGATCCACATGGGATCCCCACACATTCCTAAGATTCCGTTGAATTTTAGTGTCCATGAGATACAACGTTACGGCCAGGTTGGAATCGTGCATGGCCATGCTCTATGCTTTGATCTACCTTTGTCCCTTCTGTTTGGTAGAGAAACTACATTAGACCCTAGACACATGGAGGCTTCACACTCATTTAGAGGCTCTACTATGAACTTTACCTTTGAAGGTGTGCTGAATGGACACGTGGATATTTCCCTAACTTTGTTGCTTTGCTTAGAATTTTCAATGTCTAGTTCCACTTTCTTGGGTTTTGGACATGTGGAGAGCCTACGCTTGTTTGGGGACCCCGTTTTGAACTTACCTTTGAACTTACATGACACATGGCACCTTCCATGGCTATTTCCCATCTTAGACCCTTCAACATCTAGTTCTACCTTTTACTGCTCATTTAGGAGAAACTTGTTAGACCTTGGACACATGGAGGGCCTCCGCTTGTTTTGGGTCTTCACTTTGGATTTTACTCCTAAAATTGTCTTTGAGATGACACATGGCACCTTCTGTTGGTTCGAATTTTTAAATACCCGGTTCCACCTTCTTGAGTCGTGGACACATGGAGAGCTGTGCTTGTTTGGGGACTGTCACCATATTTTACCTTTGGAATTACGTCGATGAGGCACGTGGAGGCTTCCATTGTTACTGTTTCTTTTCTTGAATCAAATCACTTTGGGTTCGGTTTTGAATCCTTGATTTTGAATTTTGAGATTCGGTGTGAGGTGCGAAGGGAAATAGAAGGAAGGCACGCACAAGAGAGGGTGTGTGGCACAATAGGGTGTATGCGGGCACATGATAAGGAGACCCCAAAATTAACCAAATGGAAGGAATCAGTAGAGGGGCACGCTGAATAATTCTATGGTGTGGGGAGTACGTGGCGGGACTATAACCTTTCCATTTCTCTTGTGCATGGTTTTTTCGAATTGATTTTTCTGAGGGGAAAAATTGGATAATAGTTTCCTAGTGAGTTTTCGGGATGCCTCTTCCAAGTGAGATAGACTTCCACATATCTTTTGTTCCAGGAGTAGAACCTATCTCACAAGAACCTTATCATATGACCACACCCGAGCTTTGTGAGCTAAAGTTACAGTTTGAGGGCCTTCTTGAGAAAGGAAAAATCCATCCTAGTGTATCTGCATGGGGTGCACCAATGATTTTTGTTAAGAAGAAGGATGGATCCTTGTGGTTGTGTGTGGACTACAGGCAACTGAATAAAGTAACGATCAAGAATCGTTACCCCTTCCTCGTATTGATGATTTGTTTGATCAAATGAAGGGGAGCACAATATTTTCTAGGATTGATCTTAAGTCTAGATACCATTAGCTGAGGATTGTAGAGGTAGATATCCACAAATCATCTTTCCGCATGAGATATGGGCACTATGAGTTCATAGTTACGCCCTTTCTTTTCAAGAATTCCCTCACAAAATACATGAACTTGATGAATAGGGTGTTCGGAAATGTTTTGATCACTTCGTGCTTATTTTCCTTAAAGAAATTATGATATACTAACATATGAGTGAGGAGCACAAGAATCACCTTTATCGGGTTCTATAGTTTCTTCGTGAGCAACAACTTTATGAGAACCTACGAAGTGTTCATTCTTTAAGTTTGAGGTGGAGTATTTGGGTCACCTCATTTCTAGGGAAGTTATCACATTTGACCCTTCCAATATTAAAACCATTATGGATTGGCTAGATCCCATTAGTGTGACCGAGGTGCGTAGTTTCATGGGCTTAGCGAGATACTACATGAGATTTATACAACAGTTTTATCGGGTTGCATGCCCCATCACTTCCCATCGGGGAAAGGGAAGAATTTTATATGGTCGAGATAGATGTGAGAAGGACTTCAAGAAACTAAAGGAATACCTAACAATAGTGCATATTCTTGCGTATGTAGACCCTCGGGGTGATTTCTTCTTTTACACAAATGCTTCTTTGGCGGGACTAGGAGGTGTGTTGATGGAGAAGGGTCGATGTTGGTTGCTTTTGAGTCTCATAAAATCAAGGATTATGATCTCAATTAACCGACTCATGACCTTGAGCTTGTAGTAGTCATACATGCCCTTGTGTGGTGGAAACATTTCATTCTTTTATAGAGATTTACACTCGAACTGATCACTTGAGTCTTTGCCACCTCTTCATGCATCCCAACCTCAATGCTCGTAAGTGGTGTTTGATGGAGTTTCTTTTTTAGTATGACATAAAGATAGAGTATGTGAAGGGGAAGGAGAACATGGTTACATATGCCTTGAGTAGATGAAGACATGTGGCTATGGCTACTTCAATGGGTACAAATTTGGAGAGTAGGATTTTGCAACAACTTCCTCATGACAATTTATACCTTACACCTAGAGAAGAGATTAAGTCTCAAGAAAATAGGTTGGATATATGTTCCTAGAGATGGAGGCTTGAGACATGGAATTTTGAAAGAGGATCATCATGCACCTTATTTAGCCCATCCTTGGGTCAAGAAGATGCATGCCACCTTGAGATAGTTGTACCCTTGGAGGGGACTATGGAGCGACATGGCTCGGTTTGTGTCACACTTTGTACAGTGTCATAAGGTAAAGGCCGAACATTAGCATCCAGTGGCCATACAAAAGAGGAAATGGGACACCATTTTTATGGACTTCATATTTGGGTTACTGACATGGAGATACCATCACAACGCCATCATGGTCTTGGTGCATAAATTGAAGAAAGTGACTCACTTTTCTCTATTGAAGACCACCTGCATAGCTAGTGTAGTGGCACGGGTATACATTGGTGAGATTTTTTTAGATTGCACGGGATTCTATGGAAGATCATTTGTGACTGTGATTCCTTGTACACTTCTCACTTTTGGACTACCATGTAGTATGCTCTCGGGATGAATATCAATTTCAGTATAGCTTAACACCTTGAGACAGGATAGATGGCGAGTGGGTGAATCAAATCTTGGAGGACATGCTTAGGATGTACATCATGGACCATCAGTCGAGGTGGGAGGATTAGTTGTATCTGGTGAAGTTTTCCTATGATAATAGTTTTCAAATTTTGATAGGCATGGCTCCTTTTTAGGCATTGTATGGTAGAGAGTGCATAACACCATTGAGTTGGGACAAGTTGGAGGACAAGGTTTCTCTTAGGCTGGCTTTACTATAGGATATGGAGTCATTGGTTATTATGATCGGCAAAGATTACAAAAGGATCGGGATAGGCGGAAGAAATATATGGATCAGCATAAGCCAAATCATAGTTTTGAGGTGGGCAAAAGGTGTTTCTTCGTGTCGGGCCACATAAGATCCATATCCGTTACACAAAAGGCTCTAAGCTTTCTCCTATAGTTTTTGGTCCCTTTGAGATCTTGGAGTGTATTGGTCCGTTGGCCTATCGTCTAACATTGCCACCTATCTTGTCTCGCATCCACGATGTGTTTCATATTTATGGACTCGGAAGATACATTGCTGATCCTTCTCATGTATTATATCGGACCTCATTGTATGTACATGATCGGGGAAAGTGATGGTTGGAGCCCATACGTATTTTAGAGCACGGGACCTTGGGTCTTTGTGGAAAATATATTGATCAGCTTCGGGTCCAATGGGACAAGTACGATGAGACTCTTTGCTACATGAGAGGATGCTACTTTACTACGTGTCAATTTTCCACACCTATTTAGTGACTTCCACAAGGAATTCGAGTTTAAGGGGAGGGTAATATAGTGCCCATGTCCCTTCGACACTAATTATATTTTGATTTCAATTACTATTGGTTATATACATGGATATTATTTTATCATTTTGGATTAGCATGATGATTAGATGATAGAGATACTTTGACTATTGATGGATTTCGATACACGTATGATTTATGTGGATTTCTTAGAGAGACATTTTATATTCATAATGATGTGTTATTGACATATTAATATATTTCGACATTTGATGTTTTCGTTATATTGAGTAGGATTTAGCATTGAACTAATTTTGTGTTCTTATTGGTATTGATGAAATATAGAATTGAGATGTTGATGGAATTTAAAAATAGTAGCATTATTTTCCTAGATGATGATTTAATTTATGTATAGATGATTGTTCATTTATATGCATATATTTTATCTTGGATGTTTTTATGCGGCCACGAGGCTAAAGGAGGTATTGTGTGTGTTTGCTGGAAATTATATCACAATAATCAAAGGGGGGATTGAAGACCAACCACAATAGAATCTTTGGATGGATTCGACAATGGTCACCATGGAAACTTGTTTTATGTTATGTGTGTGTGTGTATTTTATTTGTTGTTAGGGGTCCCCATGGGGATGACCTCAATTGTGACCAAGGGGTTTATGTGTTGTTCTTTTCTTTTCCTTATTTAATTTTAGAGTAGGTGATTTTATAGTGATGTAATTCCCTTTTATCAGTAATTAATTTATGTGTTTAGATTAGTAAGTTAATCATGTTACTAAAATAATTATGGATGGGAAAAAGGAAGGCATTTATTACATTAGATGGTTCTTTGGTTTCGTGTTTTAAGTTTAGTGTTGTACACTCTACCTCACCTTCGGATTTGACCTTAACGGCCAATTTTAGAGACTTGTGGGACAAGCTAATATTTTCCCACACCTCTTAATTTCTTATACCAACCCTACCTATGGGTTTGGGGGTAAAAGTATACCCCATTATATTTTTTGGAAGGCAAATGGTGAGTTTTAATTGCACTTTCTTACATGTGTTTAAGTAAATTCCTTAAAGGGTGTGGGTTGGAGTGGTGTGTGTAAGAGGTTTCTTCATACCTCTCAACCACCCATTTATTATGCCTTGGGGTATGGTTTTGACTTGGGTGATGTGGGGTAGATAAGAAATGATGTGGCATCCTACATGGAGCCACATCATCTCCCTCTTCCTCTTTTCTATTTATTGGAATTTTTGGGAAGTATTTGGGGTTACTTGCTTAGCTTTTGATCTTGGATTTTCGGGAATGGTTGCATGTTGGAGTTGAAGGGATCTTGGAGTTTCTTGTGTTTGAAGTATTTTTGGTACTTGCTTGAAAAGTGGAGCTTTACCATGGCAAGGTAGGATCTTACACTCTTGTTTTCTTCATGCTTTCTTGTATGATATGTGTTGTACGGATGTGTGTTCTTGTTTGAAGTGTTGGTTAGTAAATTGACCTTAGGTTTTGTTGCGATGGTGAAATGGGAATGAAATATGTGGCGAGGCATAAGATCTTCTTTGTGTGTTTAGGAGGGAGTGGGTTTTGGATGCCCCACCTTATTCTCTTTTGTTATTTTGTGCATTGTGGGAGCCATAAGAGAGAGGGAGGCATAAGAGTGAGGGAGGAAGAAGAGACATATATTAGTGTTGTGGGGAGGCATAGGATATTTTTGGGTTGATTATGCTTTGTAATATTTTTGAGGTGGGCATCCAAATCCTTGGGAGTCACAAGGGTATCCACATATTCCTTTCTTTACTTGGCTTATTTTAGAGGCATTGTTTTGGGAAGTTGTTGTGCTTAAAAATGAGTGTTTTTGTGGTTATGTTTCTTATGTGTTTGTTTATTGAAAGAAAGTGTGGAAGCATGGTATAGTTTCCATATGTTTGATCCATCACTTATTTCCTTGTGGTTTGGGCTTGTGGGCCAATGAGAAGAATTGCTTCTTCTTCTCATTGGAGTTTTGGTTGGGTGGAGAGTGTTGCCTCTCCCCCATTTTCGTTGTGATCAAGTGAAGAAAGATGGAGCCTTGTTGGAGATTTGATACTTCGAGCACTTGTAGAAGACTAAAAATTCCTCTATTGTAACTACCTTCTTATAAAATTCCCAAATGAAGTGGAAGATTATTATTTTGCTTTTGAAAGAAATATTGTATTGAATATTGGTTATTAAGGTTGTAATGTATGAGGGAATGAAAGGAATTTTTAGTAAAACAAGTTTGCTAAAATAGAAATGAAGTTGAAAGAGAAACAATTTTAGTGAGTTACATTTTTATATAATGGAATTTAGATTGAAAGGAAAAGTATTGAGTCCTCATTTTAGTTGGTTTGTTGTCTCAAATGGGTGTGTATTTTTTATTGGAAAATTAGTAGTTCTAATTTTAAAGCTATGAGAAATCTTGTTATCACTTCTTGTGAGAATGGTTGCAAATTTGGATTTTGTAAAAGTAAAGAAATAGTTATTCCCATTATATTACATGGAAGGCATAGAGTAGTGAAATATATTACATTTTTCATCTCCTTGTATTGGTTGAAAGAAAATTAAATCTTATATAAGTACATGGAAAATCCCTTAATCCTTGGTGGTTATTCATCTTTCATACGATATATTGACTTCTTAAAAATCTAGTTAAGCATGTGGAGTGAAGTACTCTACACACACTTGTTTTATTATGAAGAAGTGCGTACAATATATAGGAGAAATAATCAACTACATTCCCCTAAACTGAAGGAGGAAGATTTGGATGAAGGAGAGAGAATAATGGAATACACCTAGAAGGAGAAAATAAAGGGATAAAATAGAACATTCTCTCCTAAAAATATAAACTATTCAATGTATGCTAACATTCCCCCTTATTACATTATTCTTGCAAATGTGACCCCTAAAAAGTTCAAATTTCACTTTGCCAAGAGATTTAGTGAGAATGTCGGCAACTTGTGCTTTAGTAGGATAGTACTGGAGCTGAATTTGATGGTTCAAGACATGCTCTCAAATGAAATGGTAGTCAATTTCAATATGCTTTGTTCGTTCATGAAAGACTGGATTACACGAGCTTCAACACACTCTGATTGTCACAATAGAGAATAGGTGACTATTTTTCAGGAATTCCCAGGTCATCCAAAATGTGACGTATCCATATCACTTCGCACACAACTCCTCGTGCGGCACAATATTCTACCTCTGTGGATGAGATAGAAACAACATTCTACTTCTTCTTGCTTATCCATGAGATAGGTCCAGATCCGAGATGAAATATGTATCCTGTAGTTGACTTCTTGTCATCAACAGATCCGGCGTGGTCCGAGTCGACGTATCCTTATAAGAAGAATTGATCATTCTTCTTATATTCTAGACCATAATCTAGTTGTTCCTCGGACATATCTCAAAACATGCTTTGTTGCATTCCAGTGACATTTCTTTGGCTCCTGCATGAACCTAGAAAGATAGCTGACAACATAGCAGAGATCTGGTCTGGTATATGTCAAATAGATGAGCCCTCCAACAAATTACCTATAGAGAGTAGCATCTACTTGAGGTGAGTCCTGGAATCTTGAAAGTTGCAAGCCTTTTTCCATGGGAGTGGATATAGGTTTATAGTCAGACATTCTATACTTTTCCAGGAGTGTCTTGGCATACTTTATCTGGGAGACAAAAATGTGATGCTCCTTTTGCCATATCTCCAAGCCAAGACAGTAATGTAGTAGCCCCAAATCTATCATGTCAAGGTTCTTTTGAGATCATTCTTTACAATATCAACTTGATCTTTTGAACTGCCAGTGATCACAAGATCATCTACATATACAACAAGAATGAAAATTTCTTTTCCTACCTTCTTTATATACAAATTTGAATCTGAGGGGCTACGAGTGAACCCATGCTTGCAAAAGGTGATCATTGATCTTGATATACCATGCCCTAGGAGCTTGTTTCAATCCATAAAGTGATTTGATGAGACAACATACCTTCTTAGGCTGCTCTTTATCAAAAATCCTTCAGGTTGGGTCATGTATACTTCTTCTTTCAGATCACCATTTAGGAAAGCACTCTTGACGTCCATCTGCTGAAGTCTCCATCCTTTCTATGCTGCAAGTGCACAAACTACTCTAATGGTCTTCATCTTCACAGTGGGTGCAAAGGTTTCTTCATAGTCGATGCCTTCTTTCTGAGCATATCCTTTTTCTACAAGTCATGCTTTATGTTTGTCGATGGATCCATCTGCCTTATATTTTGTCTTGAAAACCCATTTGCAGCCTATGGGTTTCTTTCCTGTAGGCAGATCGACAAGTTCCCATGTCTAATTTTTCATGAGCGAGTCATATTCTATATCCATGGCTTCCTTCCACTGAGTTTGACTAAGTGCTTCACGAACATTATCTGGCTCGGAGCTATTCATCAGTGAACTCATGAGTGCAAAGTTTACCTCATTTCTTGTTTGACTCCTTGTTTTGACTCCGGATGATGTATCTGGGAGTTGTTGCAAATGTGAGTCCTTGATAGTGCTTTGTACCCACTTCGGATGAGAACTTGGCTGCTTTTGAGAAGAACTGTGTCATTTCCATGTGGATTGATGTGGAGTCACATTCTCCAGTTCTCCAAGGTCAACAAATAGTTCTCTTGGTAGCATTTCTTTTCTCTGAGTAGTCTCCTCTGGCTCATCATCTGATTCGAGAGACTAATCGGTGAGATGTGGTTGGAAGTGGATCTTCTATTGATACTATTGAGTCAAAGGATGACTCGTCACAAACCACATCCCGACTCTCGTATATTTTCTTTGTCTCAGGATCCATGAGATGATATGCCTTCGAGGTAGTATTGTAGCCAAGAAGGATACATGGGAGTGTTTTTGGCTCTACCTTCTTTCTCTTCTGAGCTGGGACATGCATGTATGTTGTGTAACCAAATACTCACAAATGAGAAATTGATGGCTTTCTACCACTCCATACCTCTTCGGCATTTGTTATGTAGAATCTTTTCGGTGCCCTGTTGAGAAGATATATAGCCATTTTGCTTTGCTTCATCCCAATAGCATTCTCCTAGCTTTGCAGTTGATAGCATGCAGTGAGCCATCTCCATCATTGTGTGATTGCAATGCTCAACAATGCCATTTTTTGGGGCATGTAGGGAGCAGTCAGGTGCTGCTTAATGCCGTGTTGGTTCAGGAAGGCCAAGAACTTCTTTGATGTGAATTCCCCCCTCGATTTGAGCGGAGTAGAAGAAGTGGTTGTCCGGACTCTTTGACAACATGATGATAGAAGTTCTGCAAGTGTTGAAGAGCCTCACTTTTCTTCTTTAGGAAATATACCCACATCTTGTGAGAGTGGTCATCCACAAATAGTTGGAAGTACTTGTATCCTAAAAATGAAGCAGGAAATGGGCCATTCAGATCGGTATGAACTACCTCCAGACACTTCTTGGCATGGAAGGTGCTCACTTGAAATGGATCTCTGTGTTGTTTTCTGTACAAGACAACTAGGGAAAATAGGCAAGGAACTGGACAATTTGGGTAGTCCATGGACCATTGCTTTTGAACTCATCTGGTGCAATGAACTAACCGACAAGTGTCCATATCTAAAATGCCATAGGGCAGTTGATTCTATTGTTGAAGTAGATAAAGCTACTACAGAAGATGAAATAGATATCTAAAGCAAATAACTTATCTTTTACAAAAGCTTTAGCAAGAACCGTACCTTGTCGGGAGATTAAGCATGATTTAATGCCATTTTGAACAAGAAATTCTACCTTAAGGTGATGATTCAAGAGTTGAGTAACTGACAAGAGGTTGCTAGTCAAGCCAAGAACATATAGTACCTTTGTAAGTGTACATTTTCATGGTCCCAGAGGAATGGTGACATTCCCTATTCCTTCTACAATGTACTCTTTGTCATCCGCTATATCCGAACTCGATCTCCAGTTGGTTCTTCATGTAGTGAATCAAACAACTTCTTGTCACCTGACATATGCTTGCTTGCACTAGAGTCTATCAACCAGACTTTCTTCGTGGGATGAGAAGTTTGAGAGATGAGTACAAGATTCTTACTACAATGGGCTCCTTTTGATGTCTCCTCATCAGATTCATCATCTTCTTGTTGGGCTGCGAGATGTCCCTTGTGCTTTCTCCAGTGGGGACATCATTTGGAATTTTGAAAATCTTCACACCTTTGGATGTGCTTGTATGGCTTGAAGACCCCTGTTTCAAGCTATTATGCCAGTAGTGATCAGTGTCGTGAGTATTGGTTCTCAAATGTGACACCATCTCTTTGAATTTTGATCTTTCCGTTGTTGTTTGGGTTGCGCTTGGATTTGGCTTCTCTGGGGACCTTTCCAATTCTTCTTGGCCATGGTAAGGCTTTGAGAACAAGGCTTTGTCTTGAGACTCCTCATGGGATGAAGTGATGGCCTCTTCCTGCTGCAACAAATTCACAAGCTCTTTGAATGTCACTGTTTGTTTAGACACATTCAGTGTCAGTAACAAACACTCGGAATTGAGAAGGGAGTGCTCTCAAGGTGATTGCGATGAGAAGTTTATCATCCACCATTTCACCAAGTGCTAATAACTCGATCTCATCTCAGCCACGTGACGTAAGAATTCCTCCACTTTCTCATCTAACCCCATAGAGAGGGTGTGTAGCTTTGACTGAAGATGAAGTATCTTTGTCTGATTTTTCACTTCATAAATGGTTGCCAACTTGTCCCAAGCCTCCTTGGGTTTCTCACATTCCTAACATGCGGTTGCACATCGTCACTGATATTGAGCATTATCAGCATCAAGGCTTTAGCACTAGCCATTTCATATTTTATTAATTCATCGGGGGCTGTGGGAGTGGGCACAGACCCTGTGACAATTCCCCATAATCCTTCAAACTGAAGGATTGTCTTCATTTTTGTCTTCCAAGCCAAAATTGGACCCTTTGAGCAACTGAGCATCGGACAGAAGTAACTTTGGAGTAGACATCGTAATAAAAAAATATTTATTTATTTGAAGAGTTATTACAATTTTGACTCACTGATGAGAATTACTTGCTCGTAGATGCTCATGATATTCACGTGTTGTGAGACGATGACGCTTTGTAGGGCATTCTTCTTCATCATCACAGTCGGCATCGTACCTAGCTTCTAATTCTTCCCATACTCACTTTTCTTGGCAGCTGATGTCGAAAAGAAAGTATTCAAGAAGTCCTTCTCGAACTAGCTTGTCGAATGCTAGATTGTAGTATTTCAAAGCTCGTTCAGCAAAGCAAAGTAGAACCCGAGCTCTCAGGAGCTTCTTCACGGTGTTCTCTAGCTGGCGAGTTGATATTCCAGCTTTTAGCTGTGGCGACCATGTGTTATTGACACTCTCAATCGAGTTGTCTACACTCGACATTTGGTGAAGTGTTGAAGTATCTCCAAGTTTCTTCTCCTCGTGTTGTTCTACCTTTTCACGCAGGTAGCTGGTCTGTTCCTCCATGGAGCAGCAAGTGACACACTCCAAACTTTATTTGGATGTAAGTCTTCACATTAGATTTCCCTTTCTTTCCCACGCAGTAAACAAATGATATGCAGCCTTTGGTGCTATTTTTTCCACACACATTTTCAAGCTTCTCCATGCAGCCTTCATCCACACTAATCTATGTGGAAAAATGTTCCAGTTGTCTCTAATGTCCATGCATGTAATTTTAATCATTTGACAATGAATAATCAGAAGAGCTCCACGTGGAGTATTTATATGTTGGTTTTTGGCAACATCTCCACCCAGCAGGTTGGGAAATTATTCTTTCCTCCACGTAAATTGAAAGATCCAATCACCACGCATCTGCATAATGCTCCAAAAGAAAGTCTATAGAAGAAGGAGAACCATCAATTTTCCATGATCTGTTTTAGATTTCTACTTACTAAAAAAAAATTTCCACTCACGTGAAGTTTCCAAAGGAAGCATCACACACCAAAGTTTCATCAGAAATTCTTTCACGGAACCGTGAAAACCTTCATCATGGACTCAATTTTTTTCTTCGTCACACACATCCACTTTAGCTCTCCTTCCACGCCACGGAGAATTTGCATCCACGCAGGGTGGATAGATACTTTTTTCAGCGTAAAAAATAAGAAAAATAATGCACGGAAAAAACAACATTTTTTTTTAAAATGTCCATCTTTTCAAAAAACAAAACGTTTTCTCTTATCTTGCGCAGTTTTTAACAAAAATGTTTTTTTTTCCTTTTCTGCACAACTCTCTCCAACTTTCTGATGGAATAGTCCTTCCTCCACTCAAGCTTCTTGCAAATTGAAGACTACTTCCACGCACAGGCAGAGATCAAGAATGCTCTGATACCAAACTATAGGAGGCGAAATAGGAGAGAAGAATGTGGAGTGAAGTACTCTACACACACTTATTTTATTATGAAGAAGTGCGTACAATATATAGGAGAAATAATCAACTACATTCCCCTAAACTGAAGGAGGAAGATTTGGATGAAGGAGAGAGAATAATGGAATACACCTAGAAGGAGAAAATAAAGGGATAAAAATATATGTATTATATACATGTATATAAATGTATATACATATATATTTTCCTACCCAAATAAATACATACATCAATTCTATCTATTTAATCTAAAGTAGGGTAAATACCCACATGCCCATTTGGGCAGAAATGCTACATTAATGAAATAAAAATTATATATTATCACATTAAAACCCTAGGAAGGAGTGTAACTAGTAATTGAAAGGGAAAGAAGAAGGTGCATCTTCAAAAGCTTGAGGTGGCCTTTAATGGCTTCCTCATCCTCCTCCACCAATCTGCAAAACAAAACAAAGAAATAATAAGCCAAACAAAGGGAAATAAGCTTTTCATAAGCAAACTTAGGGTTAGAGGGTTTTCCAAATCCAAGGGCCCTAAATGAATCCATCCAATGGATGAGATTCATCCCTACAAAAATTAGGTGGGGAGTGGGTGAGAGAAAATTCCAATTTTAAATTTAAAATTCATGGGGTGACTTTTTAGGGGACCACTTTATTTGTGTAAAAGGGGATGGGTGTTATTAACTTGCTAACCCAAATGTCTTTTAGAGACATTTTAATTACAGTCAACTTTGACCCCTTTGTGGGGATAATAGAATCATTATTATAACTTTAGCATTTAATTAAATAGACCCCCTTTACCCTTGGGATTAATTTGCGCTAGTTTGCCTATAGTTGAATTTAAAGGTTTATTAAAATAACATTTAAGGGAAACTAAATCACACATTAGTCTAATCTAAGTTTATTAAAAGGTACTTGAGATTTTGATTATTTTATTATAATTGGGATAAAAAAAGGAAATTTATATTATTAACTTAAAGTAACTTAGAAACAAGAATGTGACAATTTAGTGAGCACGCATTTCAAAAAAATCCATAATTTTTTAGCTTTCCCTAGGTTATTCTTGGATTTCATGTGGAAAAATTTTAGTGGGAGTTACATTATCTTTAGTGTTATTGATTGTTATAGATTCAAATTGCTCTTGATTATGAGACATATGTTGTGTTGCACCAGAATCAATGACCCAATCATCTTTGTAAGAACTATTTGCCTTAAGAGCCATACATAGAGCATTACTTTTTGATTCATAATTTCTTGAAAACTTGCTTATTTTCCTTTCTGTACCATTTCTATTTTTTGTATCATTGATCCTTTTATAACATTCATTAGCTTAGTGGCCTATCTTACAATAATATTTACATTTCAACTTTGGCCTATTTCCATAATCATCATGATGTTTAAATGAATTATACCTATTATCATGCTTCCAATTCCTCTCTCTTGGCTTATGTTGATTGTCTTAAAATGTCTTGTAGTTATATTTTCCCTTTGTCATGAAGGCCCAAGAATCATCATTGCAAGTCTCCCTTTCCTTGATTTGACGCTTTTCTTCTTGCACTAACTTGGCACATAGTTCTTCAGATTTGATGCTTGCTAATTTATCAGTTGTATCTAGGCCTCTTATGAAAGATTGATAAGATGCAGGAAGACTTTGTAATATTATTTGCACAAAATCATTATCATTTATACTCTTTCCAAGAGAGTCAAGTTCATTCTTCTTTTATTTTATTTTTGTTAGGTGAGGCACTAACTCTTGTGTATCTGACAATCTCATGTTATATAATTCTGTAGTAAGAGTTAGAATCCATACATCACCTAAATTCTCATATGTGCTCTTTAAGGTAGCCCATACATTGACTTTGCTTCTCTCATTACATACTTCTGGAAAGAAATAATTTGAAAGAGTGAGCTTTATCCATGCCATTACCAGTTTGTCTCTTCTATCCCAATTTTCTTGATCTTTTCCGTGTTTTGTAGGCCTTTTTTCCACACCAATAACAAGCCCATAACAATTCTTCAGGGTTAAAAACATCTCCATATGAGATACCCAATCATAATAATTTTTCCCATTTAATTTAATTTACGGTAGAGTCTTCTTTGTTAGACTCCATTATGAATAAATCCTCTTACAAATTGAAATAAAAACACTTATCTTCAACACACCAGAAAAAATATGATTTTAATTAAATTTGCAATCCCCTTTTTAAGATATTTTAAAAATAATTCAAAAACTTTTTCTCACTCAATAGTCTGCTCATACACTTTTAATTTTATCCCCAAAAAAATTATTCCTTGCCAAAACAAAGGCAAGAAATCCAATGCAATTTCGAATTTTTCCTTCAATTTTTACTACTCACTTAATGATTTGTTGCAGATTTGTTGTTGGTAGAAGAAAAAAAAAGGCCCAATAGAAGCGTCGAAACAACTACATGTAGATTTACAATATATCGAGCTCCTCATCCCCCTTGCTCTTCAAAGACATGCTTGAGAAGAACCTCTTCTCTGATGCCATGATGGAAAATAGGGTAGAAAAAATAGCGAAAGTTATTAAAATATACAAACAACTTTGAATGAGCTGCAAGGATTGATTGATTAATGGAGGAGTGAGATGTTGTATATATAGATTGTTGGAGAAGTCTAGAAGTTCTCGTGGATGTTCTGGAAAAGACTGAATTTAAAAGGGGGAAAAATATTGAAATAATGTTTCTAGAATAGAATTGTTGTTGACTATTGGTGGCACAATTTGTTGAAAATAAAAAAACATTATATTATTTCAACACCTATTTAACCTTCCCCCGAAACATACTATCTTTTTGACGATGTAATTCTACTTTTTGAAGGTTATCTCGTTTACTAGGGGCCACAAGAATCCTATCTCAAATTTTTTGAATCCATGGATGAGGTAAGCAACTCCATTTTTGTTAATCATTAGAACATTTTGCTAGTTTCAAACTTATTAGAGATGAAATCCATTGAATCGCTACTGGCTAAAAAGAAAGGGATTATTGAAGGAGTTTGGAAAGAGTATTAGACACTCTATGCTGGTATATAATAATATTATAACATGTGAAATACTACTTTGGCTATGAGATGCGGAATATGGCCATAATTCCCTCCATGGTATTAAACACCTAAGTTTGCCTAAAGATCAGGAACTATACAGGGCGGATAGAAAGCAACCGTACCATTTTGTTCAAGTCAAGAAGTTCATAGATGCATTCGAATCTTTTAACATCGGTGCCAAAATGAGTGTAGAATTATCAATTCCTTATGATAAAAGTAGGTCCCATCCTGTTGTACTCACCATAGAGAAATGCGGTTCAATCGAAAAGGAACTATTCAAAGCATATTTTTATAGGGAAGTGATGCTCATGAAGAGTATTTCTTTCGTTGAGAATAATAGTTCAAGTCTTCTACATGGCATGTAACCCACCCTTTGACTCATGGCATCTAACCTAACTAGTAAGTTTAATTATTTTTGGAATGAAATTGTAGAGTACGATGTGGGAGGGCAAGGAGCTCAATTCAATTGGGGACTTTAATGAAAACTTGTTTGGTAACTTTGAAATCATGAGTCTAGGGAATAACAACCAATAAAATATTCGGCAATAACCAACATCCTTATTTAGGAAGGAAGTGATGCTCCTTAAAGGAAAATGTGGAAACACCTTTGGTAAGATTTCTAACACGCAAGACATGGATCTCTCTAGGGTTTCAATTGTGCTTGATACATGTCTTCATAAAGTCATTATAGAGGATAAAACCAATATAATAAATAATAAGAAATTTATTTTCATACCATTAAATAACTCATTAAAGAAAAGAAAAATTAATTAAAACATCATAGATTCAAGATTTTTTTAATAGATAAACTATTTTGACCAAAGCTATGAACCGAAGTACAATCAACCGAGATATATCAATTAAGCTCACTAATTAGCAAACCACGAACCACAACACTTGAACATATGTCTAGAGAATCACAAGCCGCCATGTATGCACATACCGAGAAGTGAATCACAAGCCATCATGCTTGAACACACAACTCGCACAAAGTCATCTCGACCCGAAACTACTTGAGTTAAAACTAGCTTTCCACCGCGCCACGGAACATTACCACCCCGAGCAGGATTGTGCCATAGTGTAATTTGACACGGATCGAGCTAGAAACAACCTTACGTCTTAACCGTTCCACCACCCAAACCCCATCGACAAATTGAGAAGGAATTATAAATTATCATCTCATAGAATTTTGGGACAAATTTCCAGTGGCATTAATTGTCATTCTTGCAACTACTAGAACTTAAGTAACAATTGGGTGGATGAGGCCGAGGGTCATACTTATAGGTTGGAACTATTTTAAAAGCTGGATTTAATGCCCATTTTAATGTGAGCACGTGTTAACAATGCCACTGAACATAAAGAAAGTCTTAAAAAGACAGCAAGAAGAGCAGCCAGCGTGAAAAAACTTAGCAAGAGCTCACACAATATTTTACTTCAATATGCTCTCATTAAATTTTATTGGAAAAGAAACATCATATCTAATGTGGCAGCCATGACACGGTAAAAGATATGCAACATTATTGCTTCCTCAAATTTTATATGCCGGCGAATCGCTCGAGAGCTGTGGCTTTTTCTTTATCTTCTTTATTGGTCCGAATTTCATGCTTTAATTGCGAGTTTATGAAAGGCTTGTAACGCCTTGGATTCTCCTCATCCACAAGCTCTGTAGGAGCCCAAATTTGGGCGTCGTCTGGAAAGACATAAAAAGACCAATTGACATACGATCTTTCCAACCTGTATAAACAACCCGATGCTCTGCACTGCGGTACCTGCCGTTACTCCATGCCTGCAATCATATCAATCATTTTTATTATAATACAAGTGATTAATGAACTATTTACCACTTTTTATGTGGTGTTTGTGGTTAACAATTCAAGGTCCTAACATATTTAAATTTTAGGTTAGAAGATATTAAGAAAAATCGCTGACCTTAAGGCAGTCCCCGACATTGACAACAAATGAGTGAGACCTAGGTTTCACGGTAAACCAGTTCCCTTCTTTGGATCGAATCTGAAGGCCTCCCACATCATCTTGGTAGAGGATTGTCAAACAAACTGGATCTGTGTGAGCAAGCAGTGCCTCCTCGCCGATAGACTTTTCATTGGATGAATAGCCGTTTACGCGCAACACTGAACTGCATATTTCGAAATCTGCTCGGTAAAATGAGTCAACATCCAAACCCAGGCTTGCAAGAATCATTTTAATGATTTTTTGTGCAACATTTGAGAGACACACGGCATATGTTCCAAGTGTCTCGCTGTAGAGCAAGGATCAAGGATATCAGATTTCATTAGATATGTAGATGACTTTGTAAGGCTGATGGGTGAATCAAGGAACGGGCTGTTTACCATTTTTTGGGGTGGATTTATTACTAATTGGTTGACTAATCAGTCTTGCAAAAATATCCAATGTTTAGGCTAAGATTATTTGCCAGGAAGAAAATGGAAAGATGAATAACATACCAGCAATATGAACTCTCTTTTTGAGGCCATATCTTTGGAGACATTTCCCCGGCGGAATCTGAATTAGCTATGTTGATGAAGCGGATGCTCTCGTAGTTGGGGCTTCGATAGTAACTATCTATTGGGTTACAACCTGTGACTCTGTCTTTAACCTCTGCAGGCATTGACAGTAAATCTCGGCTAACAGTCTGCACCTTTTGAAGAAGTTCTTGTGGAACTCCATGGTTAACGAGGAGGAAAAATCCCCATTCTTTGCAAGCGTCACTCAGTTTGGCGAACCCTGGAAGATATTGAAGACGGTTCACTTCTTGTTCATCAAAGTCTTGTGGGAATTGAGAAATGTCAATGAGAGGGAGATCGATTTCATGAGTGGATTGGAGAGAGGAAGGCATGATGGACGTTGCTGTAATGGCGGGAGAAGAAACAGAAAACGGATGAATTCACATTCAGGGAAACTCCTTCCATTAAATAACGTTAACGTTACGAATAGAGACATAGCATATCCAGGACGTATCGATAAGAACAGAAGCCGCCTCTAGAATTGGAATCCGTAGGTGGTTAGTGAAACAAATGGCAAAAGACATGACGGATATACCTAAAACAAACCAAAGACTTCAACTTAAGTTTTCAGCCTACAAGTTGCATCGCCTACTGTAAAGTACGAGGAGGGTTTTCGTTTTTGGTTGTCAACTTTGATAATAATAACAGGTACCTGGTCTATCTTAATAACTATAGAGCTCATTATCTTGGAAATGACGCAATCGTAGATTTAAATAATTAACAATGTATATTACTATTGCCGCCACAAATGTAAATTTGTTTTAGTGGTCACGGTCAAGGACTTGGTGGATTGGAAAGGAAGAAACAAAATATAGACATGCTTTAATATTTATTGTATAATCTATAAGATCAATGCTGATAATATAATATATAGATAGTTATAAAGGTTGTAAAAGAGAGAAGTATTAGCTGAAAACATTATCACTATTGTAGTGCCTTTCACATTTAATAAAATAGAATTTAAAAAAGGGTATGTTTCAAGTCACGGTGGAAGGGAATTAAGGAAGTTGGAGTTTTATGGTGAGTAGGCGGAGGCAGGTGTGGGAAGCATGGGTTAAATTTGACGACCACCTATGCCTGTCAAACAATTTTTAGGTGACGGCAAATTTTAAATCTTGCCCTTCAAAAATACAAAATAGTGTTATTTTTATGATGTTAATAAAATATATAAAATATTATTTTATATATATTTAACTATTTCAAATATATTTTGTATAATTTACCTATAAATCTATATTAAAAATAACGGCCTCCCTTAAAATTTGCAAGTCACACGTGACGGTTTTTCTAAATATTTGCAAGTATTTTACGGCTAAAATCATGAAAAACGTCTAAACGACCGTCAAATTTAACCCCTGGTGGGAAGGGACGTGGGAATAGGTAGAAAGGTGAGTTGCGTGGGTAGGTGGAAGGCAGGTAGACCTGTCACTTTCCCTTATCAAAAATTGATGCTTTTTAATTGTGTCCTCCAGCTGTTGACCAGGGTGAAACCCAGTTAATATTATAAATTTAGTAGAGTTTGGATAGTTGCACAAGACAGGTGAATTGTCTGAGAAAATGCAATTGTCAGTCTAAAATTCAAAATCCTCCACTTTTTCTAGCCTACTCATGCCTAATGCAATCTCTCGCATTCTTCGCCAAAAGGGGGAAGCTTTGGAATAAGTTATCGACATTCATCAAAGTAGAAAATATAGAGGATTTTTTTAATGCCAGGTGTTGTGGTTGCAAGCGCTCCAGTAGATACAAACTGAAAATGTGGAAGGAGGTGAAAGATAGATAGTTGGGGAGGATAACACCTGCGTTTTTGACTAATAGAGTACAGTCAAGAAGAATGTGCAGTCTTGAACTTGCTAACCAGAAAGAAATTACCAGTGCACATAAGGGTGTCGTGAATAATCTTTAGATTGACTTGAGAGAGAGTAACTACCTTTTATCTGGTGCATCAGATGGATAAGTTGTTGTTTATGACATTCATCAGGCTACAGATAATGATGGAGGAGGACTGGTAGCAAAGCACAAATCACTTTTTTTTTTTACTTGATAAATAGTTGGAGTATGGGCGATCTGAACAGGCTGTTTTAGTTGCAGGTCCCTTGTGCTTTTCCTGCAAACGTGGAATTCTCTTGATACCCCATCCCTTTGAGGAATTTTTTCTTCTTCAAGAAGTGTCCCAACCTGTGCGCCAAAATGATAATTTTTATCAGATGTTGTAGTTTGAGGTGCTCTGGTAGATAGGTATGCAAAAAAACGTGGAAGCATGCGCTGACATGTGAACTGTTTGACTAAACTCATGAAATGTGGTGCCCAAAGAATAAATACACTCCCTAAAAAAATAAGGAAAAAGGAAAAAAGAATTGTGAGCCTTGGACTAGGGTATGGTCGGCCAATAGAGCATAGAAGTTAGAGGAATTTTGTCAAATGTTGTAGTTGCAAATTCTCTGGAGCTACGTATGCATATGTGGGAGCATTCACATGGTAGGTGAGTTGTTTAAAAAAATATCTTAAAATATAAACGTGGTTGTGTGGATATCATGAACTACAGAATATCCACGAAATGGGTTTGTTGAAAAGGCTTTAGAAATTTCAAGAAAATGCAACTGGTAGATTTAAAGCGAGATCCCCACATCTTTTGCTAATGTTCCCCTCTAGTTGTGCCAAAATGAGGGCCTTGGAATTGGTATGAACCCATCAAAACAAATGGAATAAGATTTTTATCAGATACTATAGTTACAAATGCATGGGAGCTTTAGTATTGGGTGCAAGAATCCACAAACATAATAGAGAGTTGAAATCATAGGCATGTGGTCGAGTGGTGGGCTCAGCGGATAGCGAGTATAAACCACCTGGAGCCCCTCGTACCCGCTTCGTTCATCGTTCTCAGGCATGGTTTCCTTACCGAAATATTTTATAATTTTTGTATTTTGGTTCTCTAATTTGCAATATAACTTAAATAGTAAACATGTGGATGAATATACAATTGGATATTTAACCAAGCTAGATGGTTTAAAACAACAAAACACCACCTTCTAATTTACGTAACCAAGTTGCAACTCGACCACCAACCGAGATGGCTCCCATAATCCTCATATATTGTTAACCCAGAGTGTAATAATTGGGCATGCATTTCCACCGATATTGGTGAGAGTTAGGCGATGTCGTCAATAAAACAATCATTTTTTTCTTTTCCTACCTCGCAAAGCTAGAAAAACACAAATTTTTAGTAACTCACTAAACCAACTTTGGAACCACGAAAAGAGGTTTCAAGTGTCGTATGTGCTCCTTATTACGGTAAGATTCACATCAAACATTAGATGGACCCCAATCGATTGTTTGTGCTCTCTTCGCCATTTCTCTAGGAGCCATGTTACTTTGTTTTGTACTTTTAAGTAGCTCTTAAAAATGAAAAGGTGGCTTTTGTTTTTACCCGCCATTGGTTACTGAAGAATGAAATGTTTTTCGCCTTCGCAAACCTTTAGTATTGTTACTATACTTTTTCCTAGAACCTTTGATTTGGGAAAATTATATTCTGGTTAGTTTGGAAAAGGCATTTTGTAGGCCTCTAGTTGCAATTTTGACTAGGTCACACTAGACCAATTATGAGCATTAGCTCTGAAATCCTGTCACCAATTGAAACCCATCTCGCGATTCTTAGTTCCGTCGACTCTAACGAATTCTCCATATATACGGAAAATTGTATGATATTTATTGCTACACGTCCATCCATGAAAGGTTAGTTTTGGAGGTGGTTTTGTGAGCCCTTGAGCTAACTTTTGATCATTTCCAACCAAGCCAATTATGACCCGGTGACCTTGGAAAATTGCCCGACAACCGTAAACAGTTTGCCAATTTTCAATTCCGTCAGTTCTAGTGTATTCTAGGTTTAGATGAGGACACATATAATTTTACGTGCGGTATGTTTTCTCTTCGGAAGACAACATTTGAAAGTGGTTTCTTAGCCTCCGAGCCTGATTTGAACGTTTTTGTAGCTAGCAAGAAAATGTAAAAAGGAAGTTGTAGGACCCCTATCGGGTTACCAAACCACCATGGAAATTTTTGACACATGTAAATAACTATTTGAAACTCTATAGTGTAACTTGTTGTGTGAAATAAAACTTTTGAAAAAATGGTGTTTCTCTCTCTTCCTTTCTTTTTCCCTCTCGTTGGTTATGAAATGAAGTGAACTAAAATGAAATGAATACATGTTTCTAAACCTTTTCTTTCAAATGAAAATTATAATTATTATTATATGTAAATGGGAAACTAAAGATATTAATTATGTTAGATTATGGTGGATTCCATGCCAGCGATTTATCACTGATTTCATGCTCACATGGTTTTGCGGGTTGCGAGAATAACGGCAAAAAGGCGATGTATAATTGATAATTTATTATTGTAATTTACATAGGTCATTGTAAAATAAATGTATGTATAATGTACTCTCATGTTACGAGAAAAAGTTGTATATGAAATTTGCTAATACGTATGAGATGCTAGTTTTAGGGATATCTTATGAAAGGTGCATTTAATCATAGGTTCAATTGGATTCATAGTTACATACGGTAAAATTTTTATATATATATGGTAATTGAATTTGAATTTAATATCTTGTAGTGCATTTTCAATGTTTAATAAATGATTAATTGATTAGTGTGTTGTATTCTTACCTTGTAAATGTAATAAAGAGATTTAATTGAAACACTCAACCCTAGCATAAGATCCATGCATAACATGTCTTCCTATGTGATCGTTCTTACCATAGAAGAAATTGAAAATGTATAATCAAATTAAACGTTGCACTCGATGGAACCTCCTAGTTTAGGTAACTTAAACCCTAGTTTGAGTTTACCGTCATATTCATATGTTTAGCAACATTGTCGTGAACACCTCTTTTAGGAGCGACATGGTCCAACCTTATCCACAGTATGTGGTTTCCTTCTATGTTTGGTAATTGTGGGAGAATGTCTTCTCTTAAGGTTTGACAACGTGGTGAGTGGTGAAGTCCACCTTGAAGTCACCTTAAGAGTCATTGTTCAAAGCAACGACTATGCGGTGTAACCTTACCTTTTATGGAGTAAGTAGAAGTATTAAACCCTTAGTATCCTAGGGGAATAATGAGTCTTAAAAAGTTAGATTTAGAATCTATTTTTATTTTCATCGAATGAATTCCTTGTGGGATGCCCAATCGACGCATTTAAATGGAGAGAGTGAAATAGTTGTTCTATGACTTAAACTCTTGTTAATGATCTCTTTAGTTCCTCACAGATAAATGGGTTACCTTGGTCCTTCTTGAAGGTCATTTAGCATAAATTCTTTTCCTCTCACCTTATACTCATATTTAGTTGGGGAGTTGACCCTTAGGTATGATTGGAAGTAAACCAAACCATGGTTGATTAAGGGTTTAACTTGTGGGTGAAAATTGTTCATAAATCTTAGAAAATGTAATTACATTTAAAATAAATTGACTTAAGAGAAGTGTAAAAATAAAAAATAAAAAAATGGTCTCATTATCCCTTATGCCTACTTGCCCTTTGTACCCTAGTGAGTGGCCCAAAACTGAACAAAGGTAGTAGGTGATATTCCTATGATTTATCTCATGGTGGGATTTAAATGACACAAGTGGATGTCTTGGTTTTAGCATGTGTTTATTACTGTAGTTTATAAGAGCAAAGAAATGGGATGTCTTGTGTTAGGTTACACTCCTTGTAGTAGTGAACCCATTAGTGAAAATTATGTGTTATTTTGTTTACAAATGTTATAAAACAATGCTAACAATGAGACCATAGTGCGATGTAAGAGTAAAGCATATAAGAGTAAAATGAGATTTGAAGTTAGGTATAATGTCACTCTTGGAGTTTGTGTAACTCAATTAAACATTTTCATGTGTCTTGAATCTAAATCTCCTTAAGTCATAAGATTTCTTCCTCGGCATCATGCCAAATTCACTTGTGTAACAAGAGTACAATTTCACCATTGAATAAACATTTGAGAAGCATATTATTAACATAAGAAAAAGAGAATTAAGTACTTTGTAGGCAATTCAAAATATGCCAAATAATTATGTAAGTTATGGAAATTTTCATAAAGGATAAAGAGCCAAGTTGAAATGGTCGAACTATAAATTTAATGTTGAAATAACTTAATAATATGTAGGTAAAAAAGGAAAAAAATTCCTTGCACAATAATGTTCTTGGAATGTTAATCGTAACTAAGATGCAATTAAGGAAATGATGTGTTATGGGTTTGCCAATATTTGAGTCCTTTTCTTATGGTTGGGTCATTGCTAGTATTCGTTCATTGGGGAAAGTGTGGCATCGACATGTATATGGTGTTTTCATGTGTCTATGTGAGTTGATGACTTATGTAAGTGTCGTATGCATTTTTGAGTTTTCTTTTCTCGAGTCCTTGTGGCGTTGTATAGTGAGCAATGTAAGTCAAAAAAATTATCTTGGTATTTTTACTATTGTTTTTGTGTGTGTAAAATGTGGGCATGACAAGGATTTACATATGTAGAATCTTTGCAAGGATGAAAAAGGTAAATTATAGCAATTGTAGGTGGAGTGTACGATGGAAACACTTAAGGGGATGGGGAAAAGATTTGAAAATTGAGGAAGCGAAAAAGAGGGAGAGGATGACGGATGATGAAGAAGGGGTTTGGTGGAGGATTGACAATGTTGTCTGATTTGTTGTTCCATTGTTGACATGCAATATGTATGTTAGTGAGGGCGTAGTTATCTCCTTATCTATAATACAAACATATTCAAAAACAATTTCTGTTATGAGCATATTTCGTTCATTAATAATAGCGAGCTCTCTGAAAATTTGATCAAATGGTAATTATGTGATAATTTTTGTTACTAAAATGATATTGTACTTCTCCATTAACTGACCAATCTGAACTAAATTTTCACAAGTTGTAATAAGCTCTTATATATTTGTTTTTCTCTGGATTTTTAGTTTTTGTATTTATGCTTTAAACTTAAAAGTATAATATAATTATAAAATCCACTTGGTAATGGTTGAGTTTTCAATGGCCATAATATGAGGGTGTCATATACCATGTAAATTTTTTATTTAAAGATTGGTCAATTTTGTATTGATTTGTGCAGGTCCTTAGCAATCCCAAGATGACACATGTACATACTTTTATGTGCAACTATGATTTAAGTGATATGCCTTCTGGCACAAAGGTGTGTTTGACATAAAAAAATTCATATGTAATTTTCGTATTATTGCCTTTCCTTTCTATATCTACCTCAAATATTTGTAGTGTGGCAAATGTATGTGGTACACAGTGAAAAAAAATGAGTATGTAGTGAAGGTTATCTAGTTGTTATGCATTCATTGGATTATATCAGAAGGATCAAAAGAACCAAAAAATTTCACAAAGAAATAGAAATAATTGGTGTCATAAAGGTCATTATCTGGGAACAAATCATGTTTGATGAGAAATCACAGTTTATAGAAACAAGTCATTTAGATGATGTGAAATAGATTTCTATCATCATAATTGTTAACATGAATGGAGAGTATTGAGTAGGCCAAAGGGATTCCACACAAGGAGATGTGCACAGCTTATAACATTTTTCTCTTGAAAATGTTGACAAGGGAAAGGCCTAGTGATGGCATGCTTGTTGCTCGGAACCCTGCATAACTAGGTAAGCTCAAAGTTTCCAAATAGACTATTAGAGGTAAAAGAATAAATATAAGTTACAAATGAATCATGGAGATTTTTGACATAGAATGTATTCTATATGGTAATCTAGATTGTAATCATTTCATAGCTATCTAAGTTTTTGTTATGTGCGGTATCTTTCTATCCTTAATCTCTAATATCAAAGTAAGGAAAATAAGATGAGAAGATGATTCAAGTTTTCAAGGTGGTTTCTTCCTTTAGATATGCACCAAATACTTCCAATCATACAAAGCTAAAATAGTTCCTTAAGGCCAAAAAGCAATTTCTAATATTCATAGCTGAAAACAGATTTTAGAAACAACGTAATCCCTAATTAGATAACCTACATCTCAAAGAAAATTTAAAACACATATTTAATATTTTCATCTCTCACATGTGCATGAAATAAATTTTAAAACTTTTAAATAAAATGAGAGAGAATTTTTCAATTGACGTTTCAAAAACTATTGAATTATCACAATGGTCACGTTATAGGAAAAGCTGTTAGGGCACTATCCAACCCGGTATCCTCAATTTAGAAAAATAAAATTCATAAATATAATTGATATCCTTTAGATCTACATTTAGTGCAGCGTTCTACTGAAATTTGAAGAGTCCTTTAGGAATGTCTTGGAGCACCTATCTCCATAAGCTTATGAATCAAATCAAATTTTTCCTAGACTCATTGTATTGCTCCCTACATTTTCTTCCTTAATTGTGATTTTAAATTCTTCCTCAAGATCCGTTATTATCTCCACCTAAAATTTAAACAATAGGGCTATGATATCAAGTGTAAAATGAGAATTTAAGCTACATATTCATCGTCATAAGTGTCTACCATGTCAAGAGATTCAACACCCAAATCCATAAATTTAGACTCAGAGTCATTGTATTATCTTTTGACAATGCTTGTTGGCTCTTCAAAATATCACATACTTTACTCAAAAATTTCTCGCTTGACCTATCCCCATAAAATGTTCTAAGTAAAGAAACAAAATTGTAAATCAAGAATGAGTATCTACTTATAATGGGAAAATAAATTTTGCCACCAACAATACAATAACAAACATCTCTTGAGATATTTTTCATGAGATTGGAGAAGAAAGGAAAGATTATGATGGGGTATAATGATCATACCATACAAAGAACTTTTAGAGTTCAAGAATTCAATGCATAGATCTTTGGGATTTGATAGCATATCTTTTCTTCCCAAATAATACTTGACTTTTAGGTTATGTACTTTCTTTCAAACTTGACTTTACGATCTAGAAGATTCGTGTTTTGATTCGCAAAATTCTTCTTACAAAGGTGAACTTCTTTCCTTTAGAATTTTGACTAATTATCTTAAGATCAAGATTTGAGAAAGAGGATCATCTATAATAGGTAAATAACCTACTTAATTCATTTGATTAAAAAAACATTTTCTAATTCTCACAAGCTTATTTATTTATAGATAAGGTATTGAATCTTGTTTCCTACCTTCATTTCTCAAGGTGACAATCTCAAGGTGACAAGCACAAGCTCCAATTGAGGGAAAGTATTCTTTAGTTACCTAAACTACCACCTCCTTTTGTAAGAATCAAATGTTTAACATTAATTAAGAAAGATTACAATGAACCAAGGTAATGGTTAAGGGAAATAGGTAAAAAGAATTCAATTTCAAGGTCTCATTAGTTATAAACCAGTTTTTTATTCAGGCTAAGAATTTATCTAGAATGATCAAAGGTTTTCTCTTGACGAGATTGACATGAGCATACAAATTACATTTTTCAAAAGGGTGAGATAGATTGAATGGTTGCTAATCAGTCTCCTTCTACTTATTATGTCCTTACTATCTTCCAAAATTTAATCATTGATCTCAACTTAAGATCATTTAATAATTCACCATAAAAGGATAATGTTCATTAGTATAGCTAGGGGTAGCAAGGTATATTTTTTTCTTTAAAAGATAGTCTCCTCTTGATCACCTAAGGACCCAAATGTTATCAAGAGCCTCACATCTATATTAGTTTATATATATATATATATATATATATATATGTATGTATGTATGTATGTATGTATGTATGTATGTATATGTATATACATACATACATACATATATATATATATATATATATATATATATATATATATATATATACATACATACATATATATATACATACATACATATATATATATATGTATACATATATCTATATATATATATACACACACACACACACACATATATCTATACATATATACATATATACATATATACATATATATATATATATATATATATATATATATATATATATATGTATATATATGTATATATATGTATATATATGTATATATATCTGTGTGTGTGTGTGTGTGTGTGTGTGTGTGTGTGTGTGTGTGTGTATTATATAATTTTTGTTTTTGAAACGATTACCCATCCATTTTATTATGCTTAAAATTGCATTAATACCATGTCCTAGAAAGGTTTACAACACAAAATTTTATTCCAAGAGCAAGATTTACCATTACTTCTTTTGAGAAAACTACACATGGTTACATCAAATCTTCCCAACACAATGCACAAACCAAAGGGACAACAAATATTTTGAGGCACTAAGACTAAGTACGAAAGAAAGAAAGATTGGTCAATCGCAAGAGTGAACTAACTGTCAATTTTTCTTCAATAAATATAACACTCATAATAAGGCTGCAATTAACCATATTTTTACAAGTAGTTTTACAAGTTTGAGCTTCTATTGGTTATGAGAACCTCATTCCACAAAAAAGAATACCAAAGTAATGGAAACTACAAAAACACCACAAACACCTTTCTAAAAGTCACAATACAACATGCAATCAATCAAAAACTGCATAAATGGAACCGAAGTACTGAAAACAAGATTTTCTTCTATCTATCGATGAAAGCAATTTACACATTTGATAGTCTGAGTCAGTCCATGATAACTGAGAATGATAACTGCCACAACATTAAGACATTGTGTTGTTACCTAACTGTTTTATAGAAAGAAATATGTTGTTAATGAAACAACTCCAAAAACACATACTAAATTTTTTAAAAATACTTTCCAACAAATCAATAAGGAAAAATAAATCTCATAGATCCAACAAGGAGTAGTATTTAAATACGATCTCATTAATTGAATCTAATTGATTCTATTTGAAACACGAGATATACACTCTTTGTGAATTTTTAATCATCTAAACATGGGTATTTAGGAAGGAAGGAATTCATATGTCCTATACTAACCTTATCCTTCCAGTCAAATCACAACTCAAGTCCCTCAACTAAACATATTCTAACTTTTCAAGAAGAAGCACAAGTCTTGAACAACTACCATTCTCTTTTGTGTATATATATATATATATATATATATATATATATATACACACATATATTATAAATCAGCAATCTGGAAGCACCTTTGAAAGATAAACCAAAATCTAAATACATTTCATCAACTACTATACTATTTCAGGGCCCAACGCAAAGTCAAAAAAATGGGATTGATCTAGAACAATTTTCTACACTAAGGTGAGGAAGATTCAATCGATTCTAAAAAGACTAGATAACTTACATATCATGTCAAAGAATAGAAAATAAATCACTAATTCTCATTAGACAACAATTTATTATAAAAGAATTCAATAAATTCAACTAAATTAATTTCATCGGTGCGTTCACTATGAGAATAATTTCTAATATGATGATATTTAAAAATGCAACCATCTTTTAAAGGGAAGAATTATTAAAAACTCCTAATCAGTCTTCAACAATCTTAGTCAATTCTACACGCCATAAGTTTCAACTTTACTACAATCAACATCCTATCAGGTATCTAAAGAAATTTGTATACAATCACAAATGACTTAACATGAATAGAATTATGTCACCTATGTCCCTTCGAACCAGGTTCCTATCATGGTCTAAATAATGCTACCATAAAATAATAAAAAATTCCACAGGAATTAAATGTACTTAATAAGCATGCCTACAAGAGGTCTATTCTAGCATTGACATGACACAACAACGACAAGGATAAAGACCTCCATAAGGGTCCCCAAGATATTTAAATCAAGAATCCACCTGATCAACTCATACTAATATAGCCAAGATGACAGAGAGATAATTATAACACAACGTGAACTTCAAGTGATGAAACTAAAAATTGAATATGCAAGAAAATTTCTACATAAATTTGAAAGATCAAGGAAGCGAGCAATTCTAATCAACAAAAATCACAACTTACAATCACACACAAATAAATTCAGAATAAGAGAAATAATTACCACTTAGCGCTTTAAACCAACTAAAGATATAAGCTTTATGTCTAAGAGAAGGTAAAAAACAACATGCTTCGGTCAAAAGGATTGCACCCACTACAACTCTCATGACTTGACAACACAAACAACACCATGGTTGAGAAAGAACAACAAAAAACCTAGGTTTCCCACTCATGACACTTGAAGATGATAGATCTTGAAGGATCCAACTTAGAAAATCAAAATGAAACCTAGTTCATGGTATAACCCAAAGATTAGGAATGATCAAACATCGACAATGCTCAAGAACATAAAAATGACCCATGGAAGTAAAGGCTCCAACAAGAGGTAACAAAATATAACTAAAAGGAATAAGGAAAATACACCCAATGGTCTACCTTTATATTATGCACCTATATTTCTCAAACAAACTCCATAGAGATGACCAAATATGGATCAAGTCTTGACTTAGATGTCACAACAAAACTCGAGGCATGAATCAAAATCCAAACAACATTCTCACAAGTAGAAGTCTCAATATAGGTTTTTAAAAGTACGCTAAATAATATTGATGAATCTCGATTTAGGGGAACCGAAACATTTCCAAGAATCAAAAATATTTCCACAGAGCTTGGTGAGTTCACTAATGGTAACAGTATGCTAGTAGGAGATATAAAATAATAACACAATATCCCATACCAATCATTTGTATAGAAATAGGCACAACTACACATTCATTTTTTTATAACTTTTTCCAAAACCCAAAACCTATAAAAGAGATTCCAAATTAGTATCATCGTTCTTATTAGTAAGAAAAACATCCTTACATAAAACTTAAAGGAGTAAACTAACAATATACACACATAACCCCACTCAAAGAGATGTTTTCATCAAAAGCAAAGTTCATTTAATAAAACATTCATATAAAAGAAGATTAATTAAGATGTATGGCTTATCATGCCTATAATTTGCTTGAACCATTTGCATATACACATCCGGTTCCAAATTTCACCGCCTAAAAGCTTGTTGGCATCCACACAAATCATACGATTGACATTTGGCACAGGTAGGGTATGCGGCTAAGGAAAGAGCTCGAAAATCAACGCGCTGAAACTTCCAAAAATAAATGTGGTCTCCTAAATTGCAATAATTACATTAAATGTATAAAACAGGTTTGATAAAGAGGCCTAGGAAAAACATGAGAGGTAGGGGGAAAACTAGACCCCACAACATTACAACCATCCTCGAGCCTATGTCAAAAGGGGCGATTACAAAATAGGACCAGGACATCCATCGAACACAAAGGGATTGTGATTGTTTTTCGAGGTGGAAGAATGAGCTTCAAAACCCATGTAAGCAAGGAGTGGAACTATCCACAAGGTAGGATAGACTGTTGACAAAATTTATCAAACACATGAGGTCAAAGGAAAAAGCCACAATTATAGATAAATAACAAAAGGGATCTTAAAATTCAACCTTGCTTCACCACCCCGAACAACCAACATGTGTAAAATCTGCCGAGTTCACCTTTTTCCATCCTTAACATAGCCAGAGACAAAATAATAACTTTGCAACAAGGTAAGAACATCCACCAGAGCACAAAGGAAATGGATTTTCGAAGATGAAATCACATCAGATTTAGAAACCCGTATGAAATGTGTGGAGGAATACACAAGGCATTGAAACTTCCTGACATCAAGCTTCAAGAGATGTGTTCTTTAAGACAAATAGCCACGGTTGTTGGAAAAACACAAAAGGAGACTTCAATGTGGATTTCAATAGTTCAACCTAGCTAACAACCAACAAGTGTCCAGCTTCGAGCTCCCATATCTAATAAAAACACAACCAAAAATGATTTCCCCTTCACTCCAAAAGAATCAAGAATACCTCCACGTAACCAACCAAGGAGAAGACAAACGAGAAAAGGAAGAGAAAAAATTAACTAGTAAGTGACTAGCAGGGAAGGGTATACAAAGAGTAGAAAATTTAATTGCATTAAATAAACTGGTAGGATCTCAACCACTTCCACCCACCAAAAAAGAATCCAAAGCTAGAGGAAAAAAGACAAGTATGTCCAGTAAGAAAATAAGGGTCGCTGGTTGGGAATTAATTAAATCCACCACTAAATTTTTGTTATAAAAAAATTAGGCATTATATTCTCCTCCCCTTAAGGAAGCATCGTCCTTGATGTGACATGATAGTGAGGGAAGGAAGGGTGGTAAGCATCAAGGAACAGATAATGGTGAAATTTCACCCTATGCTTAAAATTTCATCGTTAAGGCATGGTCACGAGGTAGCCTTAGAAACATTTTTGCAGAATTTTAACTTTTAAAGTTTTGTGAAGATCAGAAGTTACCTCTTATTCATTATTTAATTAGTCTATTTCCATTTACATTATTCCTAAATCAAGTTCTTTGAAATTTCTTGGTTGTAGAATTTAAGTTTATTCATTCTCGTGGGTTCCCAACATGAATCGCTATCGCAACACCCTCGCTAGGGTCATATATAACACTAAGGATTCACAAGCATAATTTTACATACTTTCATGATGGTACCACACCACAAGATCTTAAGAAAACTATGGAAGAGAACATGTGTGGTTTACATTACATCGTAGTTAACACAAATCTATGATTAACAATTAATACTAAAAAAAGTGTACTAGAACAACCAAAAATTTCCACAATTTCACAGATGAGGGTTTCACATAACTTTAGAACAATAGCTATAAGTACATAGTGTCAACAAGGGCATCAACACCATATCCACAACATCAAAAACATATCCAACTAACATGCATAACACATACATCATAACACCACAACCAAAACATCATAACAACTTTGCACACCTCTCGAAGCATCAATCAAACACACACACAAATATCTTTTGCGTCCCTCAATCTCTTATGCCTCCCTCAAGTAGTAATAAATAAATAATTTTTCCTTTTCGCTCCCCAAAGAGGTTGGTTTCCCTATGGCCCTAGGCACATAGAGTCCAAACACCCCTAACCCAAGTGACATAATAACTTGTGGTTCGACAACCCACTAGTTATTTGTAACTCCTTGGGGCATACCCCCATACAATGAAGTGGGTCCATAGGTCCAACCATTCCATGGTGCATCCCATGACCCTATTCCACACATTACAACAATAGAACCAGCATAGCAATCCAATTCAAATGCCAAGTGGAAAAATACAAGCCTTGGGAAAGGCAGTAAAATTTTAAAATTTAAAAGAAGATCCAAATCCAAGAAAAAATTGCCAAATAGCCATAGTTAGTGCAAAAATCTGCATGTTAGTACCACAAACCAAGGAAATTCCCAAAATATAAAACATGAAAATCAAGAAAACTGTTGGTCCTTGCAAAAATAAAATAAAAAGTTCAATTTACAAATAAAATACATATATAAGAATAGCACATTACGATGACTATGTGGCCTTATCTGGCCACCAAGGGGGTACTCAACGAGTTCATCTTTTCGTAACATCGAGCCTCAGCTCATAAAATAACATATAATAATACAATTGTTATCATCTCTATCTGAATCATCTCACCACCACTTTGAAAATGCTAAACATAGTCATAGATACACTTAGGTTGCATCCATACAACAAAAACATAGGGAGAGAGGAAAGAAACAAAGGTCATCATCTAGAGAACCAAGGTCGGCTTGAGAGCTATTTGCCCATGGTACATGATTCCTCACTCCAAACATACACTTTTACCAAGTTCACAACATAACATGCACTACATCACTAACACAATGGTGGTTCACACACATTAACCATAACATCTTACACATGGTACCGATACAGGGTATGTCACATACATTACATCC
Organism: Taxus wallichiana var. yunnanensis; assembly: GCA_018340775.1. Taxonomy (NCBI): domain Eukaryota; kingdom Viridiplantae; phylum Streptophyta; class Pinopsida; order Cupressales; family Taxaceae; genus Taxus; species Taxus wallichiana. The sequence goes on from CM031242.1 coordinate 451,574,230, forward strand.
ATGGTTTACAACACACCACATCGCCACATGCTACACCCAAAGTGTAATCACTATATGATAGGGATCATATACTCACCATATTTCCATAGATCATTACATATTACATGAATTTTACTAATGATGAGCACAATTACAACATACAGTCAACCGCTTTATAACATGGGGATACATGATTTCTACAAAAATGATTATGACATCATTATGAGATCCAGTTCACTACAAACTAACCTTGTCGTACAACATATCAACATAATCACACATAGCAAGATGGTACATCACACTCAAATTCTCGAGAGAATTCATGAAAAGGAGTGAGAATACTCTCATCTCGAACACATCAACATGCTAACAAGCTTACACACTAAGTTACATACACAACATGTGCGCTAAAAATATCATAATTACATGATGTAACTCACATCATGTTTAAGTCACATTACTTTTCCAATCACCGCCACCACCACCATGCAACATCATCACCACTCCAATCTATCCCGTGGGTTCGAAAGCATGAACCTTCACTCTGATACCAAGTGTAATGCTTGCTAAAACACACACAAATACAACACTAAAAAACTCAAATAACTTCTTTTTTGACTTACTTGGAGCTTACACGTCAACACAAGTTACCAATTCTATGACCAATTCTCAATAAGCTTGACACAACATTGACCACATAGGAAACAAGGAAACATACAACACCCAACATGAACAATTAAATTTTCTCTTCGAAAAGGCACAACGTAAAATTCCAAACACAATACACAAGCATTCTGATTAAGGACATCCCACTGTGTGTAAAATATTGTAAGGTTATGTATTTACAAAAATGTCTTTCAAACTTGACTTTACGATCTAGAAGATTCATGTTTTGATTCGAACAATTCTTCTTACAAAGGTGAACTTATTTCTTTTATACTATTGACTAATTAGCTTAAGATCAATCTTTCAGAAAGAGGATCATCTATAATATGTCAATAACTTGCTTAATTCATTTGATTAAAAGAACATTTTCCAATTCTCACAAGATTATTTATTTATACACAAGCTACTGAATCTTGTTTCCTACCTCCATTGCTCAAAGTGACGAGCACAAGATCCATTGAGGAAGTACTGTTTAGTTACGGAAACTACCGCCTCATTGTGCAAGGATCAAATGATTAACATTACTTAAGAAAGATTACAATGAACAAAGGAAAGGGTTAAGATAAATAGGTCAAAAAAATTCAGCTTGAGGATCTCATTGGTTATTAGCCAATCTTTATTGAGGCTAGAATTTATCCAAAATGAGTAAAGGTTTTCACTGACGAGATTGATATGAGCATAGAAATTACATTTTTCAAAAGGGTGAGATAGATCGAATGGTTGCTAATCACTCTCCTTTTACTTATTATGTCGTTACTATCTTCCGAAATTTAATCATTGATTTCACCTTAAGATTATTTAAGAATTCACCATAAAAGGATAATGTTCATTAGTTTAGCTATGGGTAGAAGGTATATTATTTTCTTTAAAAGGTAGTCTCCTCTTGATCACCTAATGACCCAAACATTATCAAAAGGCTCACATCTACATTAGTTTACTTATATATATTATAAAAAAATTTAATGGATTACCCATCCATTTTATTATGCTTAAAATTGCATTAATACCATGTCCTAGAAAGGTTTACAACACAAAATTTATCTCAAGAGAGAGATTTACCATCGCTTCTTTTGAGAAAACTACACATGGTTACATCAAATCTTCCCAACACGACATGCAAACCAAAGGGACACCGACTATTTTGAGGTACTAAGAATAAGTACCATAGAAACCAAACTTGGTTAACCCCAAGTGAAATAAGCTGTTAATTTTCTTCAATAAATATAACACTAATAATAAGGATGCAATCAACCATATCTTTTACGGTATTTTTACAAGTCTAACTTCTATTTGTTATGAGAACCTATTTCCATAAGTACAAAATACCTAATTAAGGGACACTACAAAAACTCCACAAACACCCTTCCAAAAGTCAAAATACAACATGTAATCGATCAAAAATGCATAAATGAAACAAAAGTAATTTCAATAAGATTTTCTTCTTTCTATCCACAAAAATGATCTCCACATTTGTTAGTCTCGAAATCGACCATGATAACTAAGCATGATAAGTACTACAACATTAAGAAATTGTGATGTTACCTAACAATTTTTATAAAGAAATATGTTATTAATGAAACAACTTCAAAAACAAAATTAAATTTTGTGAAAATACTTTCCAAAAAATCAAGAAGGAAAAAGGAATATCATAGATCTAAGGAGTAGTATTTAAATATGATCTCATTAATTCAATCCTATTGATTTTATTTCGAACACCAATATGCACTCTTTGTGAATTTTTAATCATCTAAAAATGGTTATTTATGAAGGAAGGAATTCATATCTCCTATAATCCTTCAAGTTAAATCTCAACTCAAATCCCTCAAATAAACTTATTCTATCTTTTAAAGAAGAATCACAAGTCTTGAACAACTACCTTTCGTAATATATATATTCACAAATTAGCAACTGGAATCACCGAAAGATGAACCAAAATCTAAATACATTTCATCAACTACAATACTATTTCAGGGCCCAATACGAGTAAAAAAATGGGGTTGATCCGAACAAGTTCCTACACTAAGGTGTTGAAGATTTAGTCGCTTAAAAGAAGCCTAGATAAATTACATATCAAGCTTTCAAGATAAGGGCGATTAAGTAGACTTCTCAAAATCTATCATATCAACAATAGAAAATAAATCACTACTTCTCATTAGACAACAATTTCCTATACATGAAATCAATAAATTCAACAAAATTAATTTCATCGGTGCATTCATTATGGGAATCATTTCCAATATGATGATATTTAAAACTCAGCCATCTTTTAAAGGGAAGAATTAATTAAAACTCCTAATCAATCTTCAAAATCCTAGTCAATTCAACACGTCATAAGATTTGACTTTACTACAATCAACATCCTATCAACTATCTAAAGGAAGATGTATGCAATCACAAATAACTTAACATGAATTTTTTTTTGTCACCTATGTCCCTTCAAACCAGGTTCCTATCATGGTCTAAATATTGATGCCATCAAAAAGATAAACAATTCCACATGAATTAAATGTACTTACTCAAATTCCTACAGGAGGTCTATTCTAGTGTTGACAAGACACAATAGCACAAGCATAAAGAACTCCGTAAGGGTCCGTTAAGATAATGAAATAAAGAATCCACTTGATAGACTCGTGCTAATATAACAAACATGACAAAGAGAGAATTATAAAGCAACATGAAATTCAAGTGATGAAGCTACAGATTGAATACACAAGAAAATTTCTACATAAGTTTAAAGGATTAAGGAAGCCAATAGTTCTAATCAACAAAAATCACAACTTAGAATCACAAACAAATGAATTCTTAATAAGAGCAATAGTTTAGAATAACATGAATTGACAACCCAAACAACAAGATGGTTCGAATAACAACAAACCTAGGAATCCCACTCACGAAACTTGAAGATGATAGATCTTTGAAGGATCCCACTTAGAAAATTAAAACCGAAACCTAGTTCGTGGTATAACCCGAAGATTAGGAATGATCGACATCGACAATACTCAAGAACATAAAACTAACTCATGGAAGTAAAGGCTCGAATAAGAAGTAACAAAATATAAATAAAAGGAATAAGAACAATAAACCCAATGCTCTACCTTTATATTATGCACCTATATTGCTAAAAAAATCCATAGAGATGAAAAAATATGGATAGAGTCTTGACTCAAATATCACAACAAAAATTAGGCATAAATCAAATCCCAAACTACATTCTATCATTGAATTAGAAGTCTCAATATAGGTATTTTAAAAGTACACTAAATAATATTGAAGACTCTATGTTTAGGGGAACCCAACCATTTCCAAGAATCCAAAAAAATCTACTAGAGCGTGGTGAGTACACTAATGCCAACAGATAATCAACTAGGACATATAAAAACAAAAACAAAATAATGTCCCATACCAATCGTTTGTAGATAAATAGGTATAGCTACACATTTGTTTCATTTTTAAATTTTTCCAAAACCCAAAATCTATATAAGAGATTCCAAATCATTATCGTCATTCCTATTAGTCATAAATAATAGCCTTACATAAAACGTAAAGGAGTAAAAGAACAATTTACACATAATAACCCCACTCAAAAAGATGTTTTCATGAAAAGCAAAGTTCATTTAATAAAACATTAAGATAAAACTAGAAGAATTAAAGTGTATGGCTTATCATGCATGTAATTCACGTCCATCGATTACATATATAAAGCCATTGCCAAAATTCCACCGCCTACAAGATTTTTGGCATCCACACACATCTTACAACCACATTTGGCATAGGTAGGGTACACGGCCAGGAAAGAGCTCAAAAATCCATGAGATGAAACTTACAGACTTAAATGTGGTCTCCTAGAATGCAATGATTATAGTAAATGTATAGAACATGTTTGATAAAGAGGCCTAGGAAAACATGAGAGGCAGGGAAAAACCAGACCCCACAACCTTGCAACCATCCTCCCAACCTATGTGAATAGGGGTGATTACAAAATAGAACTAGGACATCCATCAAAGGACAAAGGGAATCGGGATTTTTAGTAAGAGGTGGGAGCATGAGCTTCAAAACCCACGTAAGTAGGGAGTGGAGGCATCCACGAGTCATTAAAGACTATTGACAAAATACCTCAAAGAGACGAGGTCACAGAAAATTCCATGATTAGAGGATAAGTACAAAAAGGTATCATAAATGTTAACCTTGCTTCACTCCCCCAAACAACCAAAATTGTCAAATCTACTCATTTCACCTTTTTCCAAAGCTTGAACACAAATAGAGACAAAATAACAACTTTGCAATAGGGTAAGAACTTCCACATGAGCAAAAAGGAAGAAAATTTTAGAAGATGTAGTCATAGGAGATTTAGAAACCTTTATGAAATGTGTGGAGGAATACACAAGGCATGGAAACTACCTAAAAACAAGCTTCAAGAGATGTGGTTTTCAAGGAAAATAGCCACGGTTGTAAGAAAATAAAAAAGGAGACTTCAACATGGCTTTGCACAATTCATCCTTACCAATAACCAACAAGTGTCCACCCTCTCAGCTCCAATTGCCAATAAGAATACATCAAACAAAAACTTCCCTTCACTCCACAAAATCTCCACGTAGCCAACCAAGGAGAAGAGAAACCAGAGAAGGAATTTAAAATAATAAACTAGTAAGCGGATAACAGGGGAAGGGTATATAGAGAGGAGAAAATTTAATTGCATTGAATAAACTAACATGAGCTCAACCACTCCCACCCACCAACAAGGAATACAAAGTGGAGGAAAAAAACACAAGTGCGCCCAACAAGAAAATAAGGGTCATTGGTTGGGTATTAATTAAATCCACCAATGTATTTTTGTTTAAAAATATATTGGGCATTACAATAAAAATGTAGAATTGAGATGTAGTTGGAATTTTAGACAAATGATAGCATTGTTAGTCTAGATGACGAATTAATTATATGTGGATGTTTATTGATTGATGTGTGTATATTTTACCTTTGATGTATTTAATGCGCCACAAGGCCGAATGTAATTATATCACAACAATAAAAGGGGGATTGAGACCAACCACATCGAGAATACTACATGGATACGAAAAGGCCACCATGGAAACTTGTGTAATGTTTTTGTTTTGTTTGTTATATTTTTTTAGGGCATCCCCATGGGGGGAATGACCTCCAATTCTGACCATGGGAATGTGTCGAATTCTTTCTCTTTTCTATTTAATTTACTGTAGAGTATGTGATTTAATTGTGATGTAATTTATTTAATCATTGTTGATTAATGTGCCTTTATTAATTAATTTGATCATGTTATTATTCTATATGTGCACGCGGTAAATGATGTCATTTATTAGAGTTTTTGGTTTTTTGACTATGTGATTTTGATTGAATGTAAGTGAATTTGAGTGTCGACACTCTACCCTACCAAGGAATTTTGGATTTGGGCTTAAGGGACATTTTTGTAGGCTTATGGGACAAGCTAATATTGTTCCACACCTCTTAATTTCATATACCAACCCTACCTATGGATTGGGGGGTCAAAAATAGACCCCATTATGTGTTTTGTAAGACAAAAAGTGACATTAATTGCACTTTTCTTACATGGGTTTTAAATTTTGTCCTTATGGGGTGTGGGTTTGGATTGTGTGTGTAAGAGGCTTGTCATTCCTCTCAACCACCAATTTATTGTGCATTGGGGTTAAGGTTTGACTTATGATGTGGAGTTGAGGATAAGTGATGTGGCATCCTACATGGAGCCACCTCACCCTCCTCTCCCATTTTTCTATTTATTCAAGTTTATTTGTTTGTTTTGGTGTTAATTCATTTCATTTTGTGCTCTTGTATTTTATGGATTTAGAGATTTTGGAGTGCTTGTTGAGTTCTTGGAGCTTGTTGGAGTAGGATTGAGCTTGAAGGACCTTCGTATGTGAATATTTTATCGGCTCTACCATGGAAAGGTAGGATCTACCCAATTATTTTATTTGTTTTCCCTTATATGTGTATATTTTTACGCTATTGAATGTTTTAGTATGCGTGTTGGGTCCTTGGGTAGAATGCCTAAGTATGGTGTAGGAGAATGCTATGGGGATCGTATATGTAGGGAGGCATATTTATTTTATGTTTTGGAGGGAGTTCTTTTGAGGAGGAGATTTCTTATAGGGAGAGATAAGAGATTGTAGGGAGGCATAAGTGAATGTGGGAAGCATAAGAGGATCTTGACGAAGGCATAAGAGTTGTGTAGGGTTTTAAGGTGGGCACCTAATCCCATTGGGAGGCATAAGTGATCTCCCATAGATCCTTGCTCCATTGGCTTTACATTTTCAAGCATTGTGTATTTTGATAGTTCCATGTTTGTGACTATATCTTATGTTTAATGTGCTCAAAATATTTGTGAAATTTTGTATTGTGATGTGGAATAATGTGATAGTTTCCATGAGTTGGATCCATCCTTTATTGCATTTTTGTTGGGGCTCGTGGGCCAATGAGGAGGATAGCTTATTCTCCTCATTGGATTATTGGTTGGGTGGAGAGTGTTGCCTCTCCCCATTTTTGTTGTTGTGATTAAAGTGAATAAATGGTGGAGATCTTGTGGAAGAATTTGGACTTGGAGTATTTTTTGAAGTCAAAATAATCCTTCATTGTAGAAATTTTCTTGTAATTCCCACTTAAGGTGGAAGACTAGTAGACTTGTATTTTACAATAAAATTTGTATTGTAAGTTTCATTTACCAACTTGTATTATTATATTTGAAGGAAGATCATAAAATAGTGTGTATTTTACTTTCTCTTCAATTTTTTTATGCAAAGGTATGAATTAAAATGGATATCATGTTCAAAAGTTTACTTGTAATGTAAAAGAGAAGAGAGTTACAAATATTAATATTTAATCACAAAATGAATTGGGAAGTTGTCATAATTTTATTTTGGTTTGAAATAGTGAAACACTCTCTGGTTTTGATATATGTAAAGTTAAATTTATCTCTTGATATCTATATTCCTTCAAAAATTCATTTTTAGAGATATTTGGCCTACTGTGATGTGAGACACCTAAATCAATCTAAACTGACGTCGGTGTACTCAGTACTGACATCGGTCACTGTTTCATGTTTACGCTTTTTATATTTTAACTCCTAGCTCGACTCCAACTTAAATGATATTATGACTTGCTTAGCAAACAAAAATTTAATGTATGATTATTGGAAATGACATTAAGATAAGTGTGAACCACAAAATGTGAAAGATATGTTAAAATTTATAAATTAGATTCATTTGACAATGGCGCATCAATGATGAACCATCATAAACATTCCTATGACCAACATTGGTCACTGCTTTATTATATAAATAGTCATTTTTAAACTTGAAAGAAATTTGTGGTGCTTTTGATGGACCGGATACCTTGGAGGTTGTTATGCTATCATGAAATAGAATAATTAGTTACTCATGGTACAAATCCAATATCCTTTGCATTTAAAATAATAATAATCTAAACTATATTGATGCCACAAAAATTGGCGCCGGTAGTGGAACCAACATCGGTAGCATAGAGGTTACCGTGGTTGGTGAAAAGACCATTGTTGGTAACCTATGTGTGGACTATTTTTAAACAAAAACATGTTTTCGGCCAAACCATTGGCTCTTATGGATCTAAATTTTGCCTAAAGGTGGATCTAGCCTGTATGGGCCATGTATGTTTGTTTGGACCCATACTCCAACCTGCATAAAGGGATTTAAATACATTAAAATCTTGATCTACAAAAGGTGTTTTTCCCCATCAATGGAAAAAAAAATATAGAACTAATCAATAATAGATCTCAAACCAGATCTAGGATGTATGTTTGCATTGAAATTAGATAGCTAAGAATACATGATTTAATCTAAGACTCAACTATTCTAAAGGAGGATCCATTGGATGGAATCCCCTTCTTCTTACACATTGGATCCAAGAAGACTCCTTCATGGCTTTCCCTTGATCCATGGCATCCACTCCTTTAACCTACAAATCTAAGAGAAATAAATGATTGAACTTGGGGTAATAAATGGTTAAGAAGACTCCCTTAAGAATGGTAACGGTTTCTTTTACATAGATCCAATCTTGTGGTCCCTTTTTTTTATCTAAGGGTTAAGAATAAACCCTAAATTTGCTAGGTGAGAATGTTCATATTATGATGGTAAATTTTAAATAAATCAAAAGTATGTGTAAATGGGTGAATGGGGATACTTAGGGCTCTAGTGTATTGAGTTAAAAATATAATCCTTCTAGTAGGTTTTAGTGAATAATTCATTAGACATTAAAGAAAATAATTTAAGAGAACTAAGGTAACCAGGGATAAGGGTTTATTAATTATGGACTGAATGTTAATTCCCAAGAGGGAAACTATTTAATCTAGTAAGAGAAATTAATGGACACTTATCTAGTGATGATAATTAAATTGACATTTGAACTAGATTAAGAATATTTAATTAATAATCTAGACCAGATCTATCCTATGAAATGCAACTTTGCTGGTAAGAATTCAATTAAATGTATATTAGGGTTTGACATGCTTGTAACTTAAAAGAAAGAAAGAAAATATTTTTGCAACTTTTCAGATAATTATTTAAGGATTAATGTGGTTTTAGAACATCCAATTTGTAGGCATTACAAAACCCACGAGAATAGGTTAAGTTCTCTCCAAACCCAATGCGAATGGAGGCAACCCACTTTAGATGGATTTTGTATACCTTTAATTGTTATTTACAGTAATAAAACTTTAAGATTTCAATGTAAGCTTGGAAATTTAATATCCGCATTGCGATTTTTGACAATTTTTCAAATCAGCAAGGAGCCATTTAACTAGGTACACCTTCCGGTGTAATGAACATGTTTTTCACAAAAACATGGGTTGTTTTTGTAGAAGAGTTGTTTTTTAAGAAGAGATAAACAAATATCGTGACATTTGAGTTCTTATATTTCTCTTTCATAATGTGATTTTTAATTTAAAGTCAACTCGGTTGTGTTTTAAAAAATAAATATATGATGAATTTAAAATCATCTATAAAATTTAAGATCTATATGAATCTATTAATTGAATATGTTTTCATATGTCCAAATAAATTAGTCACCAATTTCACAAAATGGTCTAGCTTTATATGAATTTCAAATAATGTATTTTTGTGTATATTACTTTTCTAAGATATATAACTTTCACACGTCATTTTTGGTTATTTTATTAATATAAACCCATTAGCCATATTATTCTTGTGTAACATATTATAAACATTAAATCTTAAGTATATTAACCTTAATTCCATAACCAAGATTGATCTTTGATGAAAATTTTGAATGCAAGTTTCCATGTCCTCACCACAAGTACTTCTCAATGTTGTTAGGTATTTATAAATGCATTTGAAGTTTATTCTAGAGTAAATTTGTGAACCAATTGTTTGATAATTCTTATATTAAAGTTTTCTTTATAACATCACCAAGAAAACATCTTTTCCACAATTTTGTTGCGCTTGCATATAAGATACTAATGCGGTGATGTAACACCCATAATTTTCTACATTCTAAAACCCACATTAAACCTTAACAATTATCTAGGAAGTTGTGAATTTTTTTGTTTAAGATTGCAAGAGTGTCAAACCTTATAATAAATTTAATTAATTTCTACCAAAAATTTTCTCCATGAAAATGGATGGGTTAGGTCTAGATTAATAATTAAATATTCTTATTCCATTTCTAATTTAAATTTAATTACAATTCGCTAGCAAAGTATTAATTAATTTATTTTACTTGGTTAAATATTTTCCCCTACACAAATTAACATTCAAACCCACAATAAATTACACCATTAACCTTATTTTACTTAAATTATTATCTTTAATTTCAATTTAATCATTTACTAAAAACATACTAGAAGAGTTACATAATTAACTTAACATACAAGGGTATTAAGTGGCCCCATTCACCCATTTTCACAAACAATTAAAGTTTTGAAAATCTTATAATTTTCATTCTTACCTAACAATTGTAGGAATGATTCTTAACCCTTGCATCAAATCATTTGTGGCCACTAGATCTTAGATTCCCAAGCTAACCCTAACCATCCCTATAGAATTTTATTAAATCATTTTTATTTCGCTAGCCTCCTCATTTGGTCTCTTTTCTTTTATTTAATTTTCAGGTTGGAGAAATAGAAGCCATGGGAGTAAGGAAGGAAGAATTCATGAAGATATTCATTAGGACAAATCTTAGTTTAGGTTAGTTTATGCATTTATTTTATAAATGTCTTCCATTTTTTTGAAGAGGTGTTTACCTTAAATCTAGATCTTCTATTTAGTTAATTCCATTTTTAGTTCTCTAATTGGGAAAAACCCTACTTCTATTTAATTTATTATATTCAATACATTTAAATTCTCATTCAAGGATTTACTTGCTTCAAACAATGATTTTGTTCCCTTATAGTTTCTTTGGTAGTCTCATATTTTACATTTTATAGGCTCAAATTTTTATTAAATCAAGTTTAAATTTACATAATCCTAGATTTTAATTTTTCCGCTAACAAAGTGATGAAACCAACACCGTGAGTAGGCTAGTAGTGCTACAACTACCACCCTACATGAGTGACTATTCGTAAAACCACCTCCTTAACTCGCGTGTGGCCATTCATGACGACCACTCACTGATTAGTCCGGTGGTTCGAAACCATCGCTCTCCACATGGAAGTGGTACTATTGTTTGAAAATAGAACCATCAATTCCATAATTTTTCTAAATTTTTTTTTACTAGAGTGATTTACAGTTTATCCTTAGTTTTAATTTATGTGCCTAGAGTCTCTAGTTGAAGGGTTTAACCATTTATTCATTCCATGAATTAAATCACTAAATTACATATATTTTATAATTCAATAGTCTACAAGAAAACAACTACAAGACTAATTTTCCAATGAAATTCCTTTCAAGTTCAAATGAAGGAAAAAAACTTAGTCTATTACTAGTATCATTGTTTTCCTTTTTGCAACAATAATACAATATTTCAACAAAGTAACTCATTATAACTTAGTGCATCCTTCCATTTCAACTACAATAATTTATTGAAGGAAAGCACAAACAACTATTATACATTTAATATTTACTAAGAATACATTCTCAATGATTTACAACTTCCAAGTTTTCCCTTAATTCTTTACAATAATTTAACCGTGTGGAGGTTCATAAACCACCGCTCTAATTAGTCCGGTGGTGGTTCAGAAAATATCACTCTGCACATGGAAGTGGTACTTTTGTTTGAAAATAGAACCATTAATTCCAAAAAAATTATAAAAAACAAATTTTACTAGAGTGATTTACGCTTTATCCTTAGTTTGAATTTATGTGCCCAAAGTCTCCAAAAGAAGGGTTTAACCATTTATTCATTCCATGACTTAAATCACTAAATTACATAGATTTTCTATTTCAATAGCATACAAGAAAACAACTACAAGATTAATTTTCCAATGAAATTACTTTCAAGCTCAAATGAAGGAAAAAAATGTCTATTACTAGTATCATTGTTTTCCTTTCTACAACAATAATACAATATTTCAACTAGGTAACTCATTATAACTTGGTGCATCCTTCCATTTCAACTACAATCATTTATTGAAGGAAAGCACATATAGTTATTATACATTTAAGATTTACTAAGAATACATTATCAATTATTTACAACTTCCAAGCTTTCCCTTAATTCTTTACAATAATATAACTCCTAAAAATAATAAATAACTTTTTTTTTTAAGCATAGCTCATTTCTTACAATGCAAAGAGATTTCTTTCCAACAATACATTCCAACTTAATAAAAAATGTAAAATACAAATTTTGTTTTAAATGCAAGTCTACTAGCATTTTACTTAAGTGATACTTACAAGAAAGGTTTCTATAATGAAGGATTTCTCTTGTCTTCAACAAATGCTCCAAGTCTTAAATATTCAACAAGAGTGCCACCATTTCTTCACCTGAATCACAAAAACCAATAATGGGGAGAGAGAACACTCTCCACCCAACCAATAATCCAATGAGGAGAAGAAGCTATCCTCCTCATTAGCCCATGAGCCCCAACCAAAGTGCAATAAGGAATGCATACAATTAATGGAAACTAACACAATGCTTCCACATCACAATAAAAAAACTCCACAACCCTTTAACACACATTCAAACACAAGATAACAATGATAAAAATAATGCAACTTTCAAAATACAAAAAGGCTTGAAATGTAAAGCCAATGGAGAAACAATCTATGGGAAGATCACTTATGCCTCCCAATGGGATTAGATTCCAACCTTAAAACCCTCCAAAAACATCTCAAAATCCCTACACAACTATTATTCCTCCCTCAAGATCCTCTTATTCATCCCACATTCTCTTATGACTCCCTACAATCTATTATGTCTCCCTCAAAAGAACCAAGTAATAAATACAAGAATTTTCTTATAAAAGGTGGGGAACCCAACCCAACTCCCTCTTAAATAATGAAAAAAACTCTTATTCCTCCCTAAAATAGAATATCCCCATAGCCATTTCCTACACCATACTTATGCATTCTTCCCAAGATCCCAACAAGCACACGAAAACATTCACATATATGTAATACATACAAATTAAAAACAAACAAGTAAAAAGAGTGTAGATCCTACCTTTCCCTAGTAAGAACTTGATCAAAGAATCACATTCAAAACTCATTTCGGATCAATCCAACTCTGTCAAGTTCCAAGACTTCAACATGCACTCCAAAACTCTCGCACTACAAAAATAGACGTGCATAATAAAATGAAATAACCTCCAAACAAACAAATAAACTTGCATATATACAAAAAGAGAAGAGGAGGGTGAGGTAACTCCATGTAGGATGCCACATCACTTATCCTAAACTCCACATCACAAGTCAAACCTCAACCCCAAGACACAATAAATTGGTGGTTGAGATAAATGATAAGCCTCTTGTTGATGTGTAATCATAGGAGCCCTCAATGTCTACAACTCGACGGGTTGAAACTATCAGTGTGATTACATAACATGGATCTTTTCCCAAAGTGTGGGACTTTGCAATTGGGAAAGCTCTCTGGATGAAGGTCGGTTCCTATTCCTCTGTTCAGATGCACACATTCAAATTGTAGAGGTTTTTCTCTAAAACCTACTCTAACTTTTCCAAGGAGACAGGGTTAAGAAGATGCAAGAAAATAAACCTAAACTAACAAAGGTGATGCACCAAAGGAATGTTGAAATTTTTATTTTCCATTAAACACAAACCATTGAAATGTAATACAACCTCCATACATAGATAACCAAGATTGCAATGAAAGATCAGAAGAGAAAAATGAACACAAGAGAGGGTTGAAAATCATCCACAGACTTGTATTATTGCTCCACAAATTTGATACAATACACTACAATGGCCAAGAGGTAAGATTTTCATTACAATTTTGATGGGAGGCTTGAACTCCAAAAATTCACTTGTAGACAAGAGAAGGGAGGGTGCAAAACCAAAAATGTCCAACCTTTTAAAAATGCCCCTCCTTACAATATATAGGAAGAATGAGAGAAGGAGATAGAAGAATTTTGAAATCCTACTCCAACCACCCAAGAAATGCATTAAATTCACCTGCAACAATGATGGGTTCTACTAAAACATCCATGCCTCCATGTGTTGTTCCTTGTTGGGAAAGAAAGGAAGCCCATACCTCATTATGGTGGTAGGTGAGAAACCTGACACCCTAAAAAATGGTGAACTGTATTTCTTCATTTTGAATAACTTAGTCTCATTAATATAAATATATCTAAAAAGTGCAAAAATTTCTTTCCAAAAAGTTCTTCCTTATGCAAATCTAAGCTCACGGTCTAAAGTTATGACCATCTGAAGGTCGAGGTGTCATTCTATTAAAATGGTGGACTGAGAGTTCTGAAAGTCTGAAACCCGAATGCCCGAAAGTCCAAAATTTTAGACTTTCAGGTTTCAAAAAATTAAGGGGGATTTTCATGTTTTGGGGTTCAAGACTTTCAAACCACTGAAAGTACAAAGTCTAAAACTCTAAAATTTCAAACTTTCAGGACATTTCTGCTCCATTTGTCACATGCTTTCCAAGGTTCCCGAAACCCCGAAATCCTGAAAGTCCAAATTTTTAGAATTTTGGTCTTCAGAATTTCAGAAATTTGGGACCAATTTTCCATCTTCTCTCCTGAGAGTTCCAAAACTCTAAAATCTGAAAGTTTGAAATTTCAGAATTTGAGATTTCGTGTTTTAGTCATTATCGCCCATTTTTGCTTGCTTTCTCTGAAGTGCCAAAAATGCAAAACCTAAAAACTTTGATCCTTTCTCCATTTTTTGTGCATGTAAGTTCTTGTTTGTCCAATTTCAGTCGAGAGGAAAAATTGAAACCACCTCTTACACACTCAACACAAGCCCCCACCACCTAAGGACAAAATTTAAAACCCATGTAAGAAAAGTGCAATAAATGTCACCTTTTGTCTTACAAAACACATAATGGGGTCTATTTTTGACCACCTAATCCATACATAGGGTTGGTATATGAAATTAATAGGTGTGGGACAAGATTAACTTGTCCCACAAGCCTTAAAAAATGCCCCTTAAGCCCTAATCCGAATTTCTCAAGCAAGGTAGGGTGTAAAACACTCAAAGTCGCATACACTCAACTTAAAACACAAGATCTAAAGGACTAACTACTCTAATAAATGAAACCTTATGTCAAATCCCCAATTAAATTAATAAATATGATTAACCCACTTAATTAAGGCACATTAATTAACAATGATAAAAATGAATTACATCACAAATTAAATCACATACTCCATAATTAAATAAAATAAAAGGAAAATAATTACACACAAATCCCATGGTCACAATTGGAGGTCATCTCCCCCATGGGGACCCCCTAACAAATTAAAACAACATAACACATTACACAAGTTTCCATGGTGACCATCATTGTATCCATCCAGTATTCCATTGTGGTTGGTCTCCTAACCCCCTTTTGATTGTTGTGATATAATTACCTGCAAAATCACACAATACCTCCTTTAGCCTCGTGGCCACATCAAATACATCAAAGATAAAATATACACACATCCATCAATAAACATCCTCATATAACTAAATCATCATCTCAACTAAACAATGCTATCATTTGTCTAAAATTTCAACAACATCTCAATTCTACCATTTCATCAATATCAACAAGATCACGAGATTAGTTCAAATGCTAAATCATAGTCAACATGATGAGGATTCCTAATATCTGTAAAATGTTAGTAAATATATATGCTAACAACATATCATCATCATCAATATAAAATATATTTTTACGTCTTTAAGAATCCACACAAATCATACTATGAATCACAATCCATCAATATTAAGAATATCTCTATCATCTAACATCATGCCAAACCAAAGTGATACAATAATATCCATGTTTATAGTCAACAATAATCAAAATCAAAATATAATAAGTGTCAAGATAGGTGGGAACTACGAGTGAAAGCTTAACATTATATTGCATTGTATATGTGTCTTAGGTTACGTCTTGTATGAATTTAATTTTAATGTTTTCTTGAGATTTATAATAAGTGACATATTCTAGGTATTTGTAATAAATTTTGAACTAAGATATCGTTTTAAAATGTTATCTTATGGGGAAAGTGCTCCTCTTACTTTATGAGATACTTTTTTAGAGGGATCTTGAGCATATACTATTAAGATTTCAATTCATATTTTCAACGAAAAACAATATATTATTTTTCATTTCGACCTTTGGAATTATTTTTTTACTTAGATTCTTAATCAAGTTCCCACACACATCATAACAAAAATAAACTATGGTTCAATGCATGGTGTAATGTCCCACTTATTGTCTTGAAAACACAAGTGGGGAATGTGGAGGGGTGTGAAATTAGGCGGGTTCACACAAACTCCCCCTTTTTGCAAACCTCATTCATTCGAAGTGCCATATAGAGTATTACTTTTCCATGTATGGAATTCAATATGGTTCACATGAAAGGGGTGTTCATGTAAACCACCTTTCACACAAAGGACATTCGCATAAATACCCCTGTTTATATATTGGAGGCACTATGGAGGAATTTTCTTTTCCTCTGCCCTCCTCCTTCACATGAATAATTGATAGTGCAAAGTGAGGCCAACAAGCCCAATCATCTAACTAAGCCTAGTGAGCCCAAATTCCGCCCACCAAAGTGATCCCGTTGATGATACAAGTATAGAATAGTTTTTTTTTTTTGTGGAAAATGGAGGATCCCATGTTGTTACTCTCTCAAAATAATTGAAACCGTAGCTTTTTCTTTACAAAACCACATTTAATTAAATATCTAGCATCACGACTAGGCTTAAAAAAATTGCGTGTTTAGTGTGCATTACAAGTATGTTGTGGGCTTCTTGCAATTCACTTATTAATTTGGTTATTACTAGATTTAGGAAGCTACCATAGCAATTCTACCTTCTTTGAAATTAATTATTACTTACGGAAATTTTTTGAATATATGGAGAAAAGTTATCAGCAAAGAAATTTCTACAAGTACACCTAATTTTTCAAAGTGGATGATTATTGTATGTGTAGAAACACTACATAGTGGAGATGATGTGAAAATTGGAATCCACATTTCCAAATTAGACCTTGGGAAAAAATAGATGGAAGAAGCCAAAAATACAACGAAAGTGCCTCCTTCAAAGGTGATGATAAGGCTTATTGTTATGATGGTGTGGATAAAAAATACAAAATACTTTGAGACATATTATTATGTATCGGGTCTTACATGGTCACTAGTCACTTACAGTACTCAATTCTTTATATATACCGAAGGGAAAAATGTTCATTTTCCATTGAAAGAAATGCGCTTAAGCAACCGATTGCCGAATGTTACAAGGAACAAAAAATCTTGATTCAAGATAATATATATATATATATATATATATATATATATATATAGACACACACACACACACACACACACACACACACACACACACAATCTAAAATCACATAAGAGTTCAATCTTACAACTAAGAAGAAATTTTAACTAACAAATTTTAAAAATGGTTACAAATTTGACTTCAATACTAAATTTTCAATTGAAATAAATATAGTTAAGCAACCGAGTGTTGGTATTACATGAAACAAAACAATCTTGATTCAAGTTAATATATATACCCACAACATCTGAAGTCACATAAGAGTTAAATCCTGCAACTAAGAAAAAAATTTAACTAAATTTTTTTAAAAACTGAATTATAAATTTGACTTCAATCCCGACGTTGTCTCATGGAATGCATTAATTGTTGGAAATGTCCAAAATACGTATATAGAAGAGGCAAAATGATTTTTGGTTGGTTTATGTATTTTTATCCAAATTTGGCAATCTTTCTTTATCCTAATTTTATGGTTTTATTTTGTAAACATGTATTTATGGATTTAAGCACTTGATCTATGTCCTTTAGGCATCCTTTTGATTCATTTATCTTCTTGGTTTTTATGAATTTTAAATGTGAAATTTTTGTATTGTTATACTATCAAAACATGTCTAAAATGGATGTGAATGTAATAAGGCTGCTTCGAGGCTCTATTTTTTAAATGTTTAATATGAAATTGTATATGGGTTGGATGAATGAGATTTCTATAGAATTAGTAGATTTTCCCCTAAATTTCACCCCAACTTTGGAGGATTGTAAGTGGAGGTGGGTTATATTCCTGTCTACCTTCGAAGTAGCGGAATTTTAATTAACTCAAAAAATTGAAGTTTTTCCCTTTGATTATAAAGAAAATGAAGGTAAGCCCGTCATACCTTTGAAAGTAACTTGGAGTTACTCATATCATGATTATTTTTGTATTATTTCTTGTATGTGTGATGTGAGGCCATGCATGAATTTTATACCTCTCATAATCCTTCTAATACCACATAGAAATGAACTTGTGAATACCATACACTTTTGAGAAAAAAAAGGTGATTGTATCTTTCAACTCGTGTGTTTGGGGTTTTGGTACAAGATCTCTCCTCCCAAGTATCTTAGGATGTGAGCATCACATCTCTTAGTTGGTTTCAGAGGATATTACTAAAGAATAATTTTATACTTGGAGAAAATGGCTTGGAGAGGAACTGAAGACTTATGGATCCCTTTTATTTCATTAAATTTGTTAGTTTCATTTTTATTTATTGAAGTGTCCAAGTTTCATATTTCTAATAAAAGTTTCTTAATATTTCACATCAACTTTGTGGAGTGTTCATTGATTTGGATTATGCTTAAAATGAAAATTAAATTCTTATGGGTTTTATGGGTTTGATTTTCTATGAGTGTGAATGTGTAAGAGGAAAAATGCTTCATATTTGTATTGTAATAAAGAAACAAATTTTGTTTTGGGTTTAGAATGAGGAACTTAATTTTCTTATAAGATACACTTTTTACTTTAAAGATCTAAATTTCTTAGATTTTATGAAGATTAAATTTTATTTAATGCATTATATTTCCCTTGAAATATAGAATAGTATTTCCTTTTAGATCAACCCTCTAGGATTTATGGTCTATATTTTATGGTAATTTCAATTGTGGTTATGATTCATTCTATTGTTTTGAATGATAATCCTCTTACATCTTTTCCTCTCTTAGCTTGTATTTGGAGAAAGGTTTGTAAACAGAAAAGGGAAATATTGTTTTTTTAAAATAATGTTAGTGAGTTTTTATTACAAACGACAATAAGTTATATGTAATTTCTTATTTTCTAAATTATTTGCATTAAAGCTTGAAAATCATTTTCTATTTTTAAAAAATAGGAGAATATCTTAGTAGATTTTTCATTAAAAGTACTATTCATTGAATTTTACTTTAATTTTTTTGTATTCATGGCTTCTTCCGCTCCTAATTTGTTTGAGAGGACTGATTTAGAGATTCCATAATTACAATCTATTATCCCGAATCCAACTATAGCAGGGAAATATATAGCCCATTGTGAAAAAACATTGGTTGATCTTAGTAGAATAGAGAAAAGTTTGAAAAATATAACCCATTTGATTATGAGTCAATAATTATTTTTTATGGATTCATTAAAATCAAGTGTCTTAGGAGATGTAGGATATAATGAGATAACATTATGAATTTTCGATAAGGAATTCATTAAGAGGTCTTGTTGGAGTTTTTATGCAGAAAAACAGAAAGTAAGGTCATATTGTGTAAACAAATGTTCATGTCCCCTATGTGGCCCTTTGATTTATCCTAGATTTGTGGCCTCTCAAGGCCAATTTTTGAATAATGACCAATTACCATTATAATTCATAATGATGCTACATGTTAAGGTTCACCTAAACTTAAAGGTGAACTATTTAGACATACCTAGTTATTTGGGCCGAGGCGTGGCCGTATTATCCACGGGAAGGAGTATAGAAAGGAGGGAGCTCCTAGAGTTATTAATGTGCAACAACTTGTACGAGGTCATAACCATTCTTATCAGGATTTCAGGATGTCACAACACCTGTTGTTATGACTGCACATGACGCTGTTATTGAGGGTTTTGTTGGCATTGCTCATGAGACCCAATTGATATCTTCTAACCATGTGGGTTAGTACCTTCATAGATGTGATACTAGTAGTGGAGGTGCTAGTAGCAGTAGTGATGCACACAAAGAGGTATACGCTCATGAATATTTGATTTCACTAAATGACTTTAAGGTGGTTAGAGATCTCATTCAAACACGTCATTGAGGATGCATCATGATTCTGGCGACATTTTGCCTACATATGGGTGATTTCACGCATTGCATTGCAGCATTCCACTATCGGGGGTTTTAGATTTTATAGAGTAGAGTGGCAATGTATCTTCTAGTCAAGGTACTATTGCTTGCTGCTTTGCTAAATTACACCTCTGTTGTTAGGATCATCACACCTTATGTTTAACACATTTATGTTATAGTTTGTGAAAATTAAACCTTAATATAATTAAAATTTATTTTATTTCATCATTACTTTACAATTTTTAATATCAAAATTCAACATGTACTTGTCTGTTTAGGCTTCTTCTCCAGTGTGTGGTGCTTCACAACCCACACCATTTACCCACATGACATACACACAACTCTTTCCCCGAGCACAACATGGATCATGATGTTTTGGGCTTGAGTTAGCTTGGCTAACTTAGTGATATATTTCCTGGTGTTGAGGTCATGGGTGGTAGTCCCACCATGGATTTGGAGAATCATTCCAAAGAGGTCTTTATACATATGTTTTAATAGAATTAATATGTAATTTGAATTGAAATGTTAGAAATTAATGAACTTTATTCAAAAAAATTATTCATCAACTTCTTACATTATATTTATTTTGTTTCACGAGGATCTAAGGAGAGAGATCTACACATTGTGTAGATACTCCCAACATCCTATGAGGGACAGATATTGAGGTAATCAATTATACATATATATTATATGATGTATTTAATTAATCAATAATTTTTGTAGAATTTTTCATATAAATTTTAATATATGGTACATGGCATATTTATAGTTTTGTTAGTGTAAAATCATAGCACCCATGAATGCTTACAACTTGATGATTTGATACTCTCGGTGTGATTGAATAACATGGAGCATCTTTAAAAGTGTGGGACTTTAAAATCGAGAGAGCTCTATGGATGGAGTCCAGCCTATTCCTCTGTTCAAGTGCACATAAATAAATTGTAGAGGATTTACTCTAAAACCTATTCTATCTTTCCAATGAGACATGGTTAAGAATATGCAAGAAAATAATTCTAAGCTAACAAGGTGATGCACCAAAGGAATGTTAAACAACCATTTTCAATTTAACACAAACCATAGAAATGTAATACAACCACCATACACGAGATAACGAAACTCCAATGAGAGAACATAAGACAACAATAAAACACATGAGACGGTTGAGAGTCATCCACAGACATATATTATTGCTCCAGGGTTGATACGATACATTCTGATAGAAAAGAGTTAAAAATTGTATTACAACTTGAATGAGAGGTTTGGAAACTCCACAAATTCACTTGCAGAAAAGGGAAGAAGGGAGGGTGCAAAACAAAATATGTCCAACCCTTTACAATGAGCTAAGATCCTTATTTTAAAGATGTAGCAAAGAGAGAGGAAGAAAAGAGGTGGGAAACTTGATTTGGAGCTCAGCTACTAGCCATCAATTCCCCCATAAATCTACCCACAATCAGTCAATTCCGTCACTCTATGTCTACTCGGCATGTCAAAGAAGAATGGACGGTGGATCAAATTGAATCTGATCGGGTTGTTGAAGCAATTAGATCACATATTAATGTCATGAATAATTTTTCCTGATTCTCACCCACCTAACCTCATCAAATCTAAAATTTCAGGTTTCCATGGTGTAGATGAAGTCAAGACCTTTCTAATGGTGCCAAATTTGTTGAATTTCGAGCATTGGATCGAAAGATATGTCCATTTGAATGTTTAAGTCGGATCCGTGGGTAAGTGCACGAAGATGGTGGATAATTAAGTGGACATAAAAATCTGAAATTTAGGTGCCGCGAGCGTAGTTTACAAACCATGCTCATGGTTTTGAAACCGTGCTCACACAATATTTTTATAGGCTTGGTAATTTTCAATACAAAAACTACGATCATGGTTATCAAACCACAAGCGTGGTTTAAAACTCGTGATCGCCGTCCTTTGAGAAAAAAATAATAGATCGACGACTCCTCATTTTCCCTCATTTTCCTTTCCACTCATGATTTATCCTAGACTTTGGCACTCACGCTTTGAATACGCCATAAAAATTACTCTTCACACTTGTGGATCATGATAGTTTCAACCATGCTACCAAGACAAAGAGGTAAGCCCTCAATTTTTATCAATTTGTTTTTTAGGTTAGTTTCTGTGATTATCATGGGTTTTTCAATTCTTTGTTTATGTATACAACTTTTTGGTTTTATCGGTTACTCGAAAAGCTCATAATCCTGCAAACCATCAAAATATTCCTTAAAACCCTCCAAGCAATCCTCAAAACCCTCCAAACAATCTTCAAAACCCTCCAAACATTCTGCAAAACCCTCCTCTAAACATAGATCCACCTCCTGTGGCTCCTTCTGTCCCCACGGAACCAATAGGAACACAAGATAATATCATTGGAAAAATATGACAAAATAAAATTGCCATTGAGAACCTTATTCAGAATATAAGACAAAATCATGCCACAAATCCATCCCACATGACTTTAGCCAACACATTGCAAACATTGATTGGCAAATTTGACTCCAAAACCAACCAAATAGATAGATGGAATACCTTTAGAAGTGATTGTAGAAAGTGGTATACAAATAAATTATCCCATGTGGTCGTAAAAGACAAAAAAATGAAAATACTTTTGCATTTGTGTATTATTTACCGACCCAAGAACCAATGCCCCTATGAGTTACTTGCGAAATGGTTCCCAATCCATTGGTGCCACGATGAATGAATCAAGAAAAATTTTTTAGGACCGATGGTGGATAGTTTTTTACTATCCACAAAGCAACAACAATGATGTTTCCCTTTATTTTTTGAAGAAATTATATTACGAGTTCGTGCTTAATGACGTCCCAAATTATTTTGAATTTTATGATTTTTATGGGCGAGATGGTGGCTCTACACAGAGTAGACCTGGTACATGTGTATGTTAACCAAGGATCCTCCATGCTCCAAAACTCCCATTTCCTTCAGTTTTTCCTCCTATGTGAAGGAGGTTGTGGAGATTTACACACTACATGCATTGAGGTAGCTCACTGGCACTCTAACACATCCTAGTGAGCAGATTACATATGGTGATGTTGGTGGAGGTGCCGGTTCTAGCACACCACACCACTTTGGATCATGTGGTGCCATATGCCTTTGCGGCGAGACATCATTTGTTGATCGATGATTTATTTTCTCTAGATGAGATGATGGCGGATGTTTTGGAACTAGTGCAAAGGATCTTGGTATTTCATAGGTAAATGTCGATAAATATTTAATTTATATATACAATAGTTTAATTCATGTTTGAGATTTTAATACATATGTATTTCATTATACGTTATGTACATACATGTAAAAGCTATTTTTTTAATTTATTTTAAATAACAAGAGCCGATGAAGGAAACATCGGTGTTGACATGCTAGCTACTATAGGTGGACATGTTACAAACATAAGTTTCAAGTTGTACTTAAATTTCAAATTTAATTTGATTGTGCACTTTTATTATTATAATGGTTCACTGTACATGTACATATCAATATATGTTTGTCTTTTATACTTGCGGGAGCACAGGTGGGTCATCATTTGTTATGGGAATTGAGGCTATTGGCATGCCTCACGTGACTTTTACACAGGTTAATTTGTCTTTACACTTTGTTTCTAAGTGTGGAAGTTCATGTGGATTATGCTTTGTATATGTTATGTGGCAGTCATGTAGATTAATATTGATTTGTACATGTTTTTGTATAGCTTATGACCACCATAGAGACTCCTCCATATATGCAAACTAGGGAGGATACTATAGATGTTTGTCATACCATCTAAAAATCCACTAATTGAGATAAAAATTTTCAAATTTGCTAAATTTATTTAGGAATTATTTCTTATTACTTAAATCTACAATATCAATTTTTTTACATGAAATATTTAATTTGAAATTTAATTATTTATATGTAGATTATTTCTTATAAGTTTCTTTGTTGTCCCCACATGTCATGCGTCAACGAGAAATTGATAGGGATTGTGACATTGAGGTAAGATTTCACATGCATTTTAACTAAATTCTAAGTTTCTAAATTTTGAATGTATTTTAGAAATATGGGTGTTAAAAACTTGTTGTTTATGAATGTGTAGGTTAGGTTGCAGGCCTTCTTAGAGACACCTACGACCACCTAGTTGAAATCCGTAGTGGCATCTCCCTCCACTACATCCCCAGGTCATGGACATGCTACTTCTAGCAGGGTGAAGAGAGGGAAGATATTTCATGATTAGATTCATAGGACGTGGATGTACATAGATATATATATGGGCCAACTAGTCCTAGTTCATGATTCTTCATAGGACATTGTATGTATAGCCTTATGTGACCACATGTGGTCCTATATGTATGACACACTTGGTTTGAGATATACACATGTTATGAACTTATATTTTCAGAGACGCGCATTCAGTACACTTAGTTTGATATGTATTAT
This sequence comes from Taxus wallichiana var. yunnanensis, assembly GCA_018340775.1. Taxonomy (NCBI): domain Eukaryota; kingdom Viridiplantae; phylum Streptophyta; class Pinopsida; order Cupressales; family Taxaceae; genus Taxus; species Taxus wallichiana. Next base: position 451,599,068 of record CM031242.1, read on the forward strand.
ATATCCATGTGTTGGTTTTCATACCGATATTACTTCTATGTTTAATTCAAATTCATTGCACATGATATCCTTCTATGTATATTAATTGTATATCTATGTTTGATTTAAAATTAAAAAACTATGGTGCAACATATATGATTATACCATTACCATGGTGTAACATTACATGGTACAATTGTTAAGAAATTAAGGGAAGCATGTGTATTCCCCCATCAACATGGGAAACTTATCATTTTCCTCTTAAGTCATGAAAAAATATTTCATACCTTGAATCTTGAAATAAGATGTCTTCCTTTGGGTCAATTGGTTTTTAACTGTGTATTTAATTTTATTTATCGAAGGATATTATTCATTTTACAATTGATGAGTCTGGTGGTGTATGACTAATCCATCTTTATATCCCCACCAATATCATGATAGAAACTTTGGCTCAACAATATACCATACATAGCTAGCATGTCTTCCACAAGTATATCCATCTTGATTTTCTTGTCAGGGAAGTTTACAAATTCTGGCTTGAGAATCTTTCAACAGGGATGAAAAGAGGTAATTATTTTGTTTTCATGTAGTAACAATGGCCAATAGCAAGGCTGAGAGTAATACCAATAGAGTTAGAAATTTTTGTAAGCATGACATTGTCAGAGGTGCTTGAGTAAATAATGCAATTATTCAATTTATAGGTCCATTGACTAACAAGGAAAGATAAAAAGGTTCTTATTTCCTAGAAGAGGAGGGTTTTAAGGAAAGAAGGTTCTAGGAATGAGTGGTTATAGGAGTGGGAAGTGATTCTTTGGTGTTGGTAGGATTCTTGGAACATGTATTTTTACTACTTCCTTTGATAAACTAGATGAGGATTAAAGTGTTTTGCTTGGGAAGTAGAAGAAGAGGCTTATTTATTTTTTTATGAGTGGGTGAACACTAAACAAGAGTAACTATTCATATCATCTATCTAGATTATTCAGGATCTTTGTTGGGTGAGTATTCACAATAACCAATAATTGCATAACCATCTTCTTCTTCTCTTTCAATTTCTGATTCAACAATTTCTTGAAAAAGTTGTAATTGTTGAAAAAGTTGTAATTGTTTAAAAATTTGAAAATGGTGGGTCGTGGCACCAAATTGATTGCATGAAAACATCTTGGTCACTAGGTGAATGCTAGAGGAGGCTTCATTTCAATGTGTGACAATGTGGTTACGTCTGGGCTACCTCATTTGGGTGGAGTTCCTTAAGAGCCATGTGTTAGGTTGTGGAGCTGTTTTCATGTGTGAAAGTGTTGAAGACTATACATTAAGAGTACTATACACTTTTCATGTATCCTTGCCGGGGTTCAAGGCTGGGCCGGGCCCCGAGCGGTAGCCCCCGGTCATAGGGGTTCGAAGGTGCACCCCGAATTTTTTTAGGCGTAAAATTTTTGGCCTCGAAAAATGCACCCGACATACCGGAAAATGTGCTTTTCTCATATGGGCAAGTTTTTGACCCATAGGTTTATGGGACGGAGTTTCCCATGGTTTTGATACCTGATTTTGTAAAACTACTTAAGAAGTTGTCTATTTATATGGTCTTATGCATATGATATATGTACAAGAAAATATATTGCGAGATGTGTTTTGAATTCGGTTTGTGAATTACAGTAGAGTTTGTTGAGCATAGCTCCAAATGGATCTGGTATTGTCTTGAGAGAGCGGTGGCTTGTAATAAAATTTGAGCAAGTGATTCTTGGTGGACGTAGCCCAAATTGGCTAAACCACGTTAAATCTTGTCTCTTTGTGTTGTGTTATTTTATTCTGCAATTTTATTTGAGATCTGTAATAATTTCTGCATATTAGTTTCTACTGTTGCGATTCTGTGAGGGATTATTCCGCATATTTTATCCCTTATTTCCTAACAATTGGTATTAAAGCCTGGTTTGGTTTGCTGAAGTGTTGAATCATAGGGAAAGTTTTTAGCTTGAGTGGGAGCTATGGCAGATGAAGGAAGATCTAGGGTTGATAAATTCAACGGGAAGAATTTCAGTCTTTGGAAGATGCAGATGGAAGATTACCTTTATCAAAAGGATATTTATACTCCATTGTCTGAGAAGGTGAACAAATCCTCGAGTATGACAGATGTGGAATGGGATTTGTTGGATCGGAAGGCACTTGGAATGATCCGAATGAGTCTTGCATCTTCGGTATTATTTAATGTTTCAAAGGAAAAGACTACAAAAGATCTAATGGATGCATTAGGGAAGTTGTATGAAAAACCCTCTACCTCTAATAAGATAATTTTAATGAAAATGTTGTTTAATATGAAGATGTCGAGAATAGTTCGATGTGAGCAGATCATTTAAATGATTTCAATACGGTAGTGAATATGCTAGCTTGATTCTGATAGAATTTGATGAAGAAGTTAGGGCTTTATTAATTCTATGCTCTTTACCTGAGAGTTGGAATAGCTTGGTAATGGCGGTAAGTAACTCGGTTCCAGGCTAACTTGAAGTTGAAGTTTGAGAATGTTGTAGGGGTGATTCTAAGTGAGGAAATGTGAAGAAAAAGCTCTGGGAATCTTCTACTTCAGGGAATGCTTTAATAGTGGAAACTAGAGGGAGACAGAAGAATAGAGGAAACCGTGGAAAATCAAAAGATCGGGAAAGGTCAAAATCCAAGAACAAGATTGTATCTTTGGAATTGTGGAAAGCTTTGGGCATGCGAAGAAGGAATTTGTTGGGAGCTTCGGGATAAGAAGAAACAACGGGAAGAAAACAAGGAGGTAAATGTGGTAACGGTAATGTATGTCAGGATGCTTTGATTCTTTCTTTGCATAATATTACTGAATCTTGGGTTTTAGATTCGGGGGCTTCTTTCCATGCTACTCCACATAGGCATTATTTTGTTGATTATGTTCAAGGAGATTTTGGGCATGTTTTTCTTGGTGATGATGAGCCTTACAACATAGTTGGAAAAGGTTCTGTTTAGGTTAAGATGCAGAATGGGAATACTTGGCTATTGAAGGATGTCAGACATGTGCCTACATTAAGATGAAATTTGATATCGGCAGGGCAGTTGGGAAGTGATGGTTGTACTGTGATATTTACAACAGACTATTGGAAGGTTACCAAGGGTTCTCTTGTGGTGGAAAGAGGTAAGAAGGTTGGAACCTTGTATTTAACCACTGATAGTACTAATGATTGTAATCTTGTGGCTTCAGATGAAGATACAACATTATGGTACTATAGGCTCGGTCATATGAACCACAGGGCATGAAAATCATAAAGAATAATTTTCTGGATATATAGAAACATGTTTGGATTTCTATGAGAACTGCATATATGGAAAACAAAAGCGAGTAAGGTTTCTCAATGTTGGACCTACAAAGAAAGAGAGTAAGTTAGAGCTGGTGCATTCTGATGTGTGGGGCCAGGCTTAGGTATCATCTCTTGGGGGTTCAAGTTATTATGTTACTTTTATTGATGATGCAACAAGGAAAGTTTGGGTTTATTGTATTAGAAACAAATCTAATGTATTTGACACTTTTGTTAAATGGAAAGCCTTGGTAGAGAATGAAATAGGTCTTAAGCTAAAATGTCTCGGAGTCGGATAATGGAGGGAGTATTGCGGTAATGAATTTGATGATTACTATTCTAAGAATGGAATCCGTAGCCAAAAGATGGTTCCAGGGAACTCCGCATGAGAATGGGGTATCGAAAGGATGAACAAAACAATAATGGAGCGTCTTTAGGAGCATGAGGTTACATGCGGGACTCGCTCTTTCTTTTTGGGCGAAGCGGTGAGCACACTGTGTGTGTACTTGATAAACAGAGGACCCTCAAGTGCCTTGGATGGAGGCATACCTGAGGAGGCTTGGTATGGTAAGAAAGTTGATTATTCATTTCTTAGAGTCTTTGGATGTGAGGTGTTTGTTCACATAGACAAGGATGATAGGACTAAGCTAGAGGCTAAATTAGAAAAATGTACTTTCATTGGTTATGGTGGTGATGACTTTGGATATAAATGTTGGAGTATTAAGGACAAGAAAATCATTTGATCTAGGGATGTGGTCTTTAATGAGAAAGTCATGTATAAGCAGCAGTTGTAGGAAAACAGGGAAGAATCCAAGAAAGAATATGTAGCGGTAGAGGATCTTCCGGATGGGAAAGTGACACATGAATTAGTTCAGGAACCCCCTCAACAGGAACCCCAAAATCCTATATTGAGGAGGTCTTCTAGGGTAAGAAGAGAACCTGAATTTTTTTCTCCTTCTCTTTATTATTTATTACTCATTGATAGTGGAGAACCAAAGAGCTTTGATGAAGCAATGTAGGTAGATGCCAGGAAGAAGTGGGAGCAAGCCATGGATGAGGAGCATCAGGCTCTCATGGAGAACCAGACATGGGATTTGGTAAAGCTACCTGAAGGAAAAAGGGCATTATAGAATAAGTGGGTGTTTAGAGTCAAAGAGGAAGAAGGAGGCAAGAAAATATACAAGGCCCGGTTGGTGGTCAAGGGGTTTGCACAGAAAAAAGGTATAGATTTTGATGAGATTTTTTCTCCTGTAGTAAAAATGACTTCTATCAAAACTGTTCTTGGAATAGTGGCAGTAGAAGACTTGCACTTAGAACAGTTAGATGTAAAGACTACATTTCTCCATGGCGATTTGGAGGAGGAGCTATATATGCAGCAGCCAGAAGGATATGAAGTCAAAGGTAAAGAGGAGATGGTGTGCAAACTGAAGAAGAGCTTGTATGGCTTGAAACAAGCTCCACGTCAATGGTATAAGAAATTTGATAGCTTCATGATGGAGCAAGGTTATATCAGATGTCATTCTGACCATTGTGTGTATACAAATAAATTTGAGGATGGAAGTTATATTATCCTATGTTTGTATGTTGATGACATGTTGGTTGCAGGTAAAAACATGCAGGAAATAAAAGTACTCAAGAAGCAGCTAAGTGAATCATTTGCTATGAAGGATTTGGGTGCAGCCAAAAAAATCCTTGGTATGAGGATATCTCGGGATAGGAAGGAATGGAAGCTGACTTTATCTCAAGAAGAGTACATTAAGAAGGTCTTGGAGAGGTTTAATATGCAGGATGCTAAACTGGTTGGGACTCCTTTGGCAGGCCATTTCAAGTTATCAAAGGAGCAGTGTCCCAAGACAGAGCAGGAGAGAAACCAAATGTCCAAGGTACCTTACTCATCAACAGTTGGCAATTTGATGTATGCTATGGTGTGCACTAGGCCTGATATTGCCCATGCAGTGGGAGTTGTGAGTAGATTTATGAGTGATCCAGGTAAAGAGCATTGGCAAGCAGTAAAGTGGATCCTTCGGTATTTGAGAGGGACCATGGGGACAGTTTTGTGCTACAGTGGATCAAACACCACTTTACATGGTTATGTAGATTCAGATATGGCTGGAGATGTAGATAGCAGGAGGAGCATGACAGTTATATTTACATTGTAGGTGGGACAGCGGTGAGTGGATTTCAAGACTACGGAAGTGGTGGCTTTGTCAACCACGGAGAGGTGAGTATGTATGCCCACGGAGGCAAGCAAAGAGACGATTTGGTTACAAAAATTTCTTGAGGAGTTGGGGCATAAGCAGGAGGAATGTAAGCTACATAGTGATAGTCAGAGTGCTATACACCTAGCTAAGAACTCTGCTTTCCACTCCAGGACGAAGCATATATAGTTAAGGTACCATTTCATCAGGACAACTTTGGAGGAAGAGAAGTTGAAGTTGGACAAGATTCATACTAGTCAGAATCCTACGGGCATGATGACCAAGGTGGTCACAAAGGAAAAACTAAAGTTGTGTTTAGCTTTGGTTGGTCTTCACAGAAACTAGTGAAGGGTTGAGAAGCTTGCTAAGAGGAAACCTAGTCTCCAAGTGGGAGATTGTTAGGTTATGGAGCCTATTTTCATGTGTGAAAGTGTTGAAGACTGTACATTAAGAGTACTATACCCTTTTCATGTATCCTTGCTAGGGTTCGGGCCGGGCCTTGAGTGATAGCCCCTAGTAGCGAGGGTTCGGGCGCAGCCCCATTTTTTTTTTTTTAGGCGTAAAATTTTTCGCCTCAAAAAATGCACCCGACATATCGGGAAATGTGATTTTCTCATTTGGGCGAGTTTTTTGACCCATAGGTTTATGGGACGGGTTTTTCCCATGGTTTTGATACCCATGGTTTTGTAAAACTGCTTAAGCAGTTGTCTATTTATATGGTCTTATGCATATGATAGATGTACAAGAAAATATATTACAGATGTGTTTTGAATTCGGCTGTGAATTCTGTAGAGTTTGTTGAGCATAGCTCCAAACGGATCTGGGTATTGTATTGAGAGAGCGGTGGCTTGTAATAAAATTTGAGCAAGTGATTCTTGGTGGACGTAGCCCAAATTGGGTGAACCACGTTAAATACTATCTCTTTGTGTTGTGTTATTTTATTCTGTAATTTTATTTGAGATCTGTAATAATTTCTGCATATTAGTTTCTACTGTTGCGATTCTGTGAGGGATTATTCCGCATATTTTATCCCTTATTTCCTAACACCATGAGACCAAAAATTGTTCAACTTTAACAAGTGAATATTCCAACTCGGTGGCACCTAACAACATTTCATTTGATCCTACACCTTGGTATAGGGATTCTCTACAATAGCCTATCTCAGTTTTTTCCTTCTCCAATCGGTGCTCTCGCCGCCCTATTGTTTGTAAATGCGCCAAATAGTGTAGTTTGAGACAGTGTAAGGATTTCAAATGGTATATTTTGTAAACAGATGGGTTGTGGCATCAAATGGATTGTGTAGAAACATCCAAGTGGCTTGGTGAACATTAGAGGAGGCATCATTTTGGTGTGTGACAACGTGGTTGCTTACAGGGCTACCTTGTTCGAGCGTAGTCCTTTGAGCCACGAGACTAAAAAATCATTCAACTTCGATGGTTAACTATGCAGACTCCTTAGTACCAAGGATGTCTCACTTGATCCTACACCTTGGTGTAGCAATCCTCTATAATATCCTATCTCAGTTTTTTCCTTCTCCAATTAGTGCTCTCACTGCCTTATTGTTTGCAAACACACCAAATAGTGTAGTTTGAGACAATATAAGGCTGTCAAATAGTATATTTTGTAAATGGTGGGTCATGGCACCAAACTTACTATGTAGACATGTATACATAGCTAGGTGAATGTTAGAGGAGGTGTCCTTCTAGTGTGTGACAACGTGGTTGCTTCAGGCTACCTTGCTCGGGCATAGTCCTTAAGAGCCACACGAGACAATAAAATCATTCAAATTTGACTATGCGAGACTCCATGCACCTAATGATGTCTTGTTTTAGACTACACCTTAGTGTAGAGAGCCTCTACAATAGCCTATCTTGGTTTTTCCTTCTCCAATCGGTGCTCTCATTGCCTTGTTGTTTTGCAAACGTGTCGAATAGTGTAGTTTGAGAAAGTGTAAAGCTATCAAACGGTATATTTTGTAAACAGTGGGTCATGGCACCAAATGGACTACGTAGACACATCTGGGTGGCCAGGTGAATGCTAGAGGAGACATCCTTTTGGTGTCGACAATGTTGTTTCTTCGGGATACCCCGTTTGTGCGTAGTCCCTTAAGAGACATGAGAACAAAATATCGTTCAACTTCAACAGGTGACTACGCAGACTCTGTGGCACCTAAGGAAGTCTTAATCAGTCATACACCTCGGTGTAGGGATCCTCTACAATATCCTATTTTGGGTTTTTCCTTCACCAATCAGTTCTCTTAGTGCTCTATCGTTTCAAAATCGTTGAATAGTGTAGTTTGAGACAGTGTAAAGTCACAAACGATATATTTTGTAAACGGAAGGTCATGGCACCAAACCGACTACGTGGACATGTTCGAGTGGTTATCTCGAACACTAGAGGAGGAATCCTTTTGTGTTCAACAACGTGATTTCTTTCGGGATACATCGTTCAAACATAGTCCCTTAAGAGCCCTGAGACCAAAAATCGTTATACTTCCACGAGTGACTACGTGCACTCCGTGGCACCTAGAAATGTCTCGTTTGATCTAACACCTTGGTGTAGGGACCCTCTATAATATCCTATCTTGGTTTTTTCCTTCTTGATTAGTGCTCTCACTGCCCTATTGTTTGTAAATGCACCGAATAGTGTAGTTTAAGACAGGTGTAAAGGTCATCAAATGGTATATTTTTCAAACGGTGGGTAATGGCACCAAACCTTATAGAGAGACATCATGAGTGGTCGGGTGAACACTAGAAGAGGTGTTATTTTTATGTGCCACAACATGCTTGCTTCTCGGGCTACCTTGTTCGGGAAGAGTCCCTTTAGAGCCCCGAGACCAAAAAATCATTCAACTTCGATGAGTGACTACGCGAACTCTGTGGCACCTAACGATGTCTCGTTTAATCCTACACCTCGGTGTAGGGACCCTCTACAATATCATATCTTGGTTTTTTCCTTCTCCAATTAGTGCTCTCACTGTCCTATTGTTTGCAAACGTGTCGAATAGTGTAGTTTGAGATAGTGTAAGGTCATCAAATGGTATATTTTGCAAACAGTGTGTTGTTACACCAAACCGATGGCACCGACATGATTAGGTGGCTAGGTGAATGCTAGAGGAGGAATCCTTTTGGTGCGTGAAAATGTATTTGCTTCCAGGCTACCTCGTTCAGGCGTAGTCCCTTAAGAGCCCTCAGACCAAAAAATCATTCAACTTTGACGGGTGACTACACAAACTCTGTAGCACCTAAGGACATCTCATTTTATCCTACACCTTAGTGTAGAGATGCTATACAATAGCATGTCTTAGTTTTTCCTTCTCTAATTGGTGTTCTCGCTTCCTGTTGTTTGCAAACGTCTTTGAATAGTGTAGTTTGAGACAGGTGTAAAGCTTTCAAATGGTATATTTTGTAAACAATGGGTCATGGAACCAAATAAATTACGTGGACACATCCTGGTAGCGGTGAAAACTAGAGGAGGAATTTTTTTGTGCACAACAACATGTTTGCTTTCGGGCTACCTCGTTCGGGCGTAGTCCCATAAGAGCCCCGAGACCAAAATCATTCAACTTTGACGGGTGGATACACAGACTCCATGGCACCTAAGGACATCTTCTTTGATCCTACACCTCGGTGTAAGGATGGTCTATAATATCCTCTCTCGCTTTTTTCCATCTCCAACCATTGTTCTCGCTGCCTATTGTTTACAAACCCACCGAATAATGTAGTTTGAGACAGAGTGTAAAGTCTGTTAAATGGTATATTTTATAGATGGTGGGTCATGGCACCAAACCAACTATGCAGAAATGTATGGGTGACTAGGTGAATGTTGTAGGAGGCATCGTTTTGGTGCGTGACAATGTGGTTGCTTCTGGGCTACATCGTTCGGCGGAGTCCCTTAAGAGCCTCGAGACCAAAAAATCATTCAACTTTGACGGGTGAATACGAAGACTCCGTGGATCCTAAGGACATCTCGTTCAATCCTAAACCTCAGTGTAGGGACTCTCTACAATACGTTGTCTCGGTGTTTTCCTTCTCCAATCGGTGCTCTCGCTACCCTATTATTTGCAAACGCACCGAATAGTGTAGTTTGAGATAGTGTAAGGTTGCCAAATGGTATATTTTGTAAACAGTGGGTCATGGAACCAAACTGATCGAACAAACATGTCTGGGTGGCTAGGTGAAAACTAGAAGAGGCATCCTTTCAGTGCACGACAACGTGGTTGCTTCCGGGTTACCTCATTTGGGCATAGTCCCTTAGGAGCCCTGAGACCAAAAATTTATTCAACTTCGATAGGTGACTACATAGACTCCATGGCACCTAAAGATGTCTCGTTTGATCCTACACTGTGGGCATGGCATAGATACCCTCTATAATAACACTGTGGCATAGTTTAGGGCAGTGTAAAGTCACCAAATGGTATATTTTGTAAATGGTTGGTCATGGTACTTGAACCGATGCATGAACATGTCTAGGTGGCTAGGTGAACACTAGAGGAGGTGTCATTTGGGTGCGTGACATCATGGTTGCTTTCGGGCTACCTCGTTCAAGCGAGTCCCTTAAGAGCCCCGAGACAAAAAAATCATACCACTTCGACGGGTGACTATGTAGACTCTGTGTAACCTAAGGATGTCTCATTTAATCCTACACATGGGAATAGGGACCCTTTACAATAGCTTGTCTTAGTTTTTTCCTTCTCCAATCGGTGCTCTCGTTGCCTCTATTGTTTTATTGCAAACGCACCGAATGCAGCAGTGTAGTTTGAGACAGTGTAAGGTCACAAATGGTATATTTGCAAATGGTAGGTCATGGCACCAAATGGACTGTGTAAACATGTCTTTGTTGCCAATTGAATGCTAGAGGAGGCATCCTTTTAGTGTGTGAGAATGTAGTTTCTTTCGGGCTACCTCGTCCATGCCAGACCCTTAAGAGCCCTAAGACAAAAAATCATTCAACTTCGATGGGTGACTACGAAGACTATGTGGTACCTAAGGAAATCTCATTTTATCCTACACCTCAAAGCATAGGGACTCTCTACAATAGCCTCTCTTGGTTTTTTCCTTCTCTAATCGGTGCTCTCGCTGCCCCATTGTTTGCAAACGCACTGAATAGTGTCGTTTGAGACAATGTAATCTTTGTCACAAATGATATATTTTGTAAATGGTGGTTCGTGGAAACAAAAAAATACTCGAAACATCTAAGTGGCTAGATCAATGCTATAGGAGGCATCCTTTTAGTGCATGACAACGTCGTTTCTTACTGGGGTACCTCGTTTGGGTGTAGTTCCTTAAGAGCCCCGAGACTAAAAAATTGTTCAACTTCGACGGGTAACTACAAAGACTCCGTGGCACCTAAGGAAGTCTCATTCAATCCTACACCTTGGTGTAGGGACCCTCTAAAATATATTGTCTCATGTTTTTCCTTCTTCAATTTGTGCTTTCACCGCCCTATTATTCGCCAATGCGTCAAATAGTGTAGTTTCAAACAATGTAAGGCTTTGTCAAACGATATATTTTTTAAATGGTGGGTCATGGAAACTGACTGTGCAAATTCATAGGGATGGTCTTTCAAACACTTAGGAGGCTTTTTTGGGTTCTCTATGCTCCAGTCCTTCGGGCTAGCTCCTCTGGAGCAAATAACCCCCTCAATAGGTACATAAATAATTGTTAATTGCTTCTCTTTTCTTGTAAACAATGAAAGCTTCTCTTATCTTTGAGAATTTATAATTCTCTACTAACAAAGGCTAACCAAATGAAGGTGAAAGCTTTTACTGGCACCACTACCTACATATAAAAGTGTTAATCAAATAAATTTCAGTTTCAAATCAAAACCATAGTAAATATATATGAAATACATAAATTTAATAAAAGATATGAACTTAAATTTAACTAGTTCTCACAAATTTATATATACTAAATAAATTATAGATACCGGACATTAGCATTGTAAATTTATTCCAATTAACCATCAAGATCAGATCTACTCTAAATAGCGGATAAGATTGCTTCATGATCGACTCTTGAACCTTCTACTAAATTTTGTCATTATGCCTTCCTCGATATCTATACAAATTTGAATATTTGTCGCTAGAACTAGATGTGAATATAAGAGTATTTTCTTGTGTGTCTCAAAGTCTTCAAACACCCAAATAAAGTATTTTTTGAATGGATACCGTCAAATCTAAGTTGTAGTAACTACCACCGACCTGTAGGGTAATCAATATCTTCACCATCTATAATAGGAGAAGTCAACTTCTTTCATTCCTTGATGCAACGACATAAGAAATAGTTTGTTCCTTCATTGTCTTTTGTCGTAATAATAACAAACACATGTCCTACAAAATAAAGGTTTTAACTCAAATTTAAATTGTACATATTAAAATTTCAATGGACATAACTCAATACAAAAATTGTAACTTTAACCATAAATACCTTCTCACACCAAAATCAAAAAAATTTCAAACTCCTTGGATGTTGTAACTTCCTCTACAAAAACAAGTAGTAATGCTTGTGGAGGTTGATAAGCGAGAAGCGATTTAGATGCCTACAAATCCATCCATCTACCCATTCTTGTGAAACACACTCAGTTGTGAAAAATTAGATACAAGATGCACGAAAAAATGTCAAATTTCTTGTCCATGTGGCCCATGAAGTAGCATCTGAGCTACAAAATGGGTCCATATCACTGGATCTAATGAGTTTCATACAATCCTCGTAGTTAGCAATTTGTTATTCCTCTATCAACCAAAAATATATGCGAACCATAGAAATTTCTTGAGAACCTTGGGCCATGTTGTCAATTTACCATTCCACTATGCTCTTAGCATCTTTCAATTTAGCACCATCTTTGTATTTCAACTCTTCTCTTGCACGATCTCTTTCACATATGCCCATGCATCGTCATGCTCTCCTTTTCCATATCTAGCCTTAGTGAAACTCCAAATATTTTGCACACCCATCTTGACGTGCATCCTGCTCATCCAATAAAATATTCATGCATTCTAAAGCTGAGATGTGCAATTATCTGACCATATATAATGTTGTTTGAAGTGGATGTCCCTATCATATAATTTTCTATAAAATAACTGGAAACACCCTTGTAAAAATGCAGGGAATGAGTATGATCATCACTGATATAAAAGTGGTACTCTCTTAAAAAAATTGATCATTCTCTGTACTATTAGGAGAATGTATAAATACTATGTGCACAAAAATGGCAACTTGTACTAAGTTTTAATATTGTGATTGAACCTCCATTTGTGGTTGCAATGTGTAATTCTCTGCAAAATCGGCGACGAAAACAATAGTAACAATGGGAAACATGTGTTTACATATCTTCAACTATTCATCCAACCATCGAGCTCTGTGTGTATGCCTAGCATACTCATAAACAATTTCATCCTTAAAATTTCTCATAAATTGAAAAATAGGCATATGTTACTCAGTAACTAGCTCACACCGTTTATAATATTTTCCATCTTTCAACCGGTATGCAACTGATTTATATTTACCAAACTCAACTAAATTATTTTCTATTGCACCTTCAATTTTCTCATGGATGTAACTTTCCAATTTAGGTAATCTACCACATGTACCACAACTTCCATCTAAACAATCGTGACTATAAAAAAATTTTAAACTTCTTTTTCACAAAATATCATAGGAATGAAATCCCTGGAAGATATTGGTGGAACTTGAATACCACATTTTGAGAACATAGTTTCAAAATAAAAAATAGAACGAATACATAAAAATTTAGCATAATGGATAGCAAATTCAACATGTTTCCCTCTGACAAGTGGTGCGAGCATGGTTGATTTACACATAGAATGGTTTTAACATTTCAAAAAAATGTTCACTAATTTTAATTTCCAGATGCTCTTGTTCAAAATTTTGAAAAAAGCTGAGTTTGAGTCATATATAAGAAATTCTTTGGATGTGGTTTGTGATTAATAGAACCAACTCTTTGTTTTACAACATCTCTTGTATTAGGTGAAAATCTAGTGTTATCATGCCAAAATTGAATATCAAATTCTCTTATAGCATCGATTATTATATTTTTCCTTATGTGGTACTCTAGTAGAAAATGCACAAAAATGGGTGTTATTGAGTGATTGAAGGATATTACATCTTTCAATTACTTTCATTAGAGATTTTTGATTAACTTACAATGTTCGACTTGTTTGCATAATAAAACGTTGTTTTTTTGTGGATTCACTTACAACACTAGTAACAAGTACATGACGCACAATATTACTATCCCTAGTACGTCTCTTAACACCAACAATGTGATATGCATCATGAAGGTTTTTAACAATTGTAGAGGTTTAGCCACGTATATTAGATGTTGTCAATCCTAAGGTGTTTTATGTAGGCCTCATTTTATTCAATTTCATCAAACTAACTAACAACTGACATATTTGTGATTCATTTAAAATTTCAAAATTATTATTCCAAATTTTAGTGGCTTTTCTTCTAATTTTCCATTCAAAATTTTGTCACACTTTAGTTTCAAAATGTTTTCATAAATTTCAATAAAAAATTAAGTTTCTTATGGAAAATCATAGGAGGTTTTTGTCAATTTTTTTCTTGTCTACGCTTTTAACTCCGAATTTATTTATTCATATTTTCATTGTCTCCTTCAATTTCAACATTTTCTACATCACGAGCATTTAATTCTTCTTCAACATTTAGAGTAAAAACATCTTCATCACGAGTATTTAATTCAACTTTAACATTGACAGTAGAAACATTAACTAGTTTCTCAATGATTACAATAGTAGGGGTTAAAGATGAACCTCTTCTTGATTCACAAAGATTCTGCATTCGCTCAGCATTTTGAAATCTATTTGCCTCTAATTCGTTTGGTGTTTTTTTACTTAATGACTTCCTTTTTTGACTTCGTTTCTTGTCTCCCATGATGTTTTACTTCCGGTGATAAGAAAAATGTGCAAAAAATGATAGAATTTTGTAATAATTCATACAATAAAGTCAAATAGTAAAAATCACATGGTAATTAGAACATTGGGATGCGTATAAATATGATTTATAAACCATGCTCATGGTTTATAAAGCCCGATCATGGTTCTTGTTGAAAAAACTACAATCATGGTTTTTAAACCACAATCATGGTTCTATCTCAGTATCACCAAAGTCGACGCTAAGGCTCGGAAATCTTTCTTTTACCCCAACCAAAGCTATGAAAGGTCATTATGAATGTAAAGGGTTAAAAAATTTCAAATTTTCTCTTCCACAGAGACTTGAGCCATGGTGAAAAACTAAAACATTTCACAAAAATGGTTCCATCACGAAGGGAGACTATTATCTTCGTAGATATGTTGATTTTAAATTGAATAGAATAAGATAAATATCATTTTATAATTTTTACTAACAATAAGTCTTTAAGACATTTTTTTCCTTGAATGTTCATGTCTACATTTAAGAATGCAACTTTTATTACGTTTATCATAATGTGATAAAAATATAACCATTCAAGCGTCGAGAAATTCTATACATGTAAAAAAAAAAATTGATATCGATATTTTTTGATATAGTTATGGCGGGAAATGGAAAGTGCTCCGTTTTCTAAATCTTTGTAGACCACTTTCATGGAAAAAATTATTAAAAAAATATTGCTCGAAAAAATACAAACTAAAATCCATCCCAAGATAGACAACTTTAGCTAACTTTTCACTAAAGGAAAAAAAAAAAAAGATTTGGTCATCCAAATCGTGAGGCAAACAGATTACAATCTTATAGGTTTTTTCAAAAACAAAAACCAAGTCATATAATTTTAAGTGTTTAATATAGCTAAACTTGTTTATTTTTTTAAAGTTATTATTTTAGAAACTATATTTCGATGCTACGATTCATAGTTATAAAAATTTTTCTAATTTTGAGTGTGTGTATTGCTAATAATCCCTACAAGTTGAGATTTCACTATTTTTTAAATATGACATCCACTTATGACCCCTTTTTTCTCCACCAACTTGGTGCACTTACCTCCGTTAAAAATGCTGAAAACTAGTCTAGCAGAATGGGTCTGCGGGCTTGACATTCACTTTGTGCCTTTTGCAAAAAAATTACAAAAATGCAAAAAAACCCCGCAATTCACTTTTGCCAAAAAAACATCCTTGGGCCCGCTGGTCCACATTTTCCATTTGGGCAAAAGTCCTCTCGAGGCCCACAAACCCGCATCTCGGAAAAACATCCTACCAAGGCTTGCCTCTCTACATGTAATTTAGGCCTAACACGTGGCTTCTCCTGGTGTTGGCGGAGGTGCAACTCATTTTTATACTTTACGCCTTTTCGAAACAAAGCCAAAAATTTCAAATTGCCTCCGGCGACCTACCTTCCCACTTTGACTTGGAACATAGCCACGTGTAGAGCTCTTGCTCGTTTGGGGACCTGTTCTAGATTTTTCTCTTGAGTTACGTCAAAGATACACATGGTACCCTCCACGGATGTGCTCTATTTCTTTTGTGTTTTGGCCGAGACCCTTTTGTATGGCGGGGGCATACATCCGACCGACCGTGACATGTGGAGGGATGGCACGCATTTCAGATGTGCTTCTCAATTCTACCTTTTGAATTTGGGCTAAGATGACATGTGGAGGCCTCCACCGTCCCTTCCATACTTAGCCAATTTAAGCGGTCATCTCTATCCCCTTTTTGACTTTTGAACACGTGGAAGGTTTTACGCTTGCTTGAGAGTGGTTCTTGGGCCACCGCTTTAATTTGCACTATTAAGGCACATGGCACCCTCCACCGATCTGCCATATCTTGAATTTTCAACTATCAACTCTATCCCTTTTTCGCACTTGGGACACGTGAAAGGCTATTGGTTATGTCTGGGAGATCTAATTTTAGATTTACCTCTGAAGATTTTCCAACTCCGACATGTGGCTACTTTAGTAAGTCTACGATACTTAGCCGATTCAGGCCGATGCCTTTCTCGAACCCTAGACACATGGAAGCCTCATGCTCATTTGATTCTTCATTTTGGGTTGTGCCTTTGAATGTACATTTTTGAGACACTTAGCACCTTCCGTCGACACTCTTATACTTTACCAATTCGGGACCACTACTATTTTACTTCTATTGGACCCTGACCACGTGGAGGGCTAGTGCTAGTTTGAGTCTCTGCCTTGGGCTCTCACTTTTGAAATTACGCAAAGTTGAAATGTTGTTCTTTCTACTCATTTGGAATTTTCAATGGCTAACTCTATCCCTTTTTGGTCCTGGAACACATTGAAGATCCGCGCTTATTGGGGACTACCTTTTGGGTTTAACCTTTGGAGAAGTACGAGATGAGATATGTGGTAGCTTATTTCATCACTTCCATACTTAGCCAATTTAAGTGGTCGGCTCAATCATTTTTCAAGCTCGAAGACTTTGAGTGTTTCCCCATTTCTCTCTTGAGAGCCTCTACCCTCCTTGATGTTGTTTGCCTCCTTTCACCTCTGCTTCTCCATTTTTGAGTTCTCCTATAACCGGACTATTTGATTTGAAACGTGGGCTAGTTCAATAGAAGTGACCCTTAGATTTCCCCCTTTGTAGGGTTGGGTTTAATCCTAATTTTGTTGGGTGGGGTCAAATTGGGATAACAATTTGGTGACTCATGGGAACATCTGCCTGCTAGATAAAGAGATTAGCTGCCTTGTTATATCCATTGGGCACAAAGTCATGGGTAGTGGCCTCATGTTGGTCCTGTTCTTGAAGCTTTAATCCAACGTTTGCACTTGGCGACCTTGAACCTGCCCTAATGTTCTGGAAATGGACCGTTTGAGACCCAATTTTAGTTGCTCTGTATTTGATCTATTTTAAAATTAGAAACTGTCATGGTGACTATGGGTCTCCCTATTGTAAATGTTAAAGGGCTTTGCGCATTCACCTGGAGGTGCATCAAACTATATAACAACGCAAACCTGGAGCAAAAAACTGTGCCAGAGCACTTAGGGAAATAAAACCTATGCTACAACAAGAAAATGTGCATACGCACTTGGAGAAATTGAAAACCTAGGCTAATATTTACAAGGGCGAGGAATTTTTCCTTTTAGTAACAGTGTTTGAGGTAGATCCCATTGACTAGAATCTGCAATTCTTCGCCATCCAACTTAGCCAGCCGGAAGGCATTGCTACTTTTACATCTTGTGACCATGTAGGGGCCACTCCAAATGGCATCAAACTTGGAATGTTTTCCTAGTTTTGCCCGATTTACATCCCACTTTAGAACTAAGTCCCCCTCTTGAAAGGTCCTTGTTCTTGCTTTCTTTCTTATCAAATATCTTCTTGATCAATGCTTGATATTTCTCCATGATCTGCATTGCATGTTCTCTTTCCTCTCCTACTTCCATTAGCTCTACATACCTGATTGCCATAGGTTCAAACTCGGCCATTTCCAACTATTTCATGAGCTCCAAAGTGAGAAGTTCGAATGATATGGGAAATACTACCTCTTCTCAGTAGACCTTTTGGATGTGATCCTATTAGCCCATAGAGCTGATTTGAGATTTGTGTGCCAAGTTCTCTGAATTTCATCAAGAGTCCTTCTGATAATCCTTAGTAGGTTCTTATTTGTGGAATTTTCTTGGCCGTTACCTTCGAGGATAATAGTTTGATGAAGTGCTAAGGTATACACCAAATTTTACAACCCATTCATTGATCCTTGTACCAAGGAATGATAATGCATTATTTAATATAATTGTGGTAGGACTCCAAACCTAGTGCTTAGTCCTTCATAGAAATCCAAGATGTTGGATTCATTTGTTTCCTTAAGTGCCACTGCTTCAGTCCACTTGGTGAAATACTCAGTTGCTGTAAGTATCCACTTGTGGCCGTAGCTTGATTTTGGGTTAATCACTCTAATGAAGTCTAGTCCCTATTGCATAAATGGTTGATCCACTAAAATTGGATGAAGGGGTAGGGCTACTAACTTTTCCTTCCCCGTGAAGAATGCACACTTATTGTACTTCTTGATGCATGAGTAGCAATCCCTAAACACCGTAGGCCAATAATAAAGAAATTTCATGATTTTGAGAGTCACATTACTCCGGGGAAAAGTGGCCTCTTTCTTTTCCATCGTGGAACTCGTGTAATACCCTCTCAATCTTGCTTGTCCCAATGCACCTCAATAGAACACTATTGATATCCTTCTTGAACAAGACACCACCGATAAAGACATATGGGATGGCTTGTAGTCTCGAAGTCTATCCTCTTTTATTTTTTCCATTTTGGAGGACACAAACATTTTTGGAGATAATGCACCAAGTCTTAGCTCCAACATGGAATATGTGCATCATTAGCTAGCCACTCTTGATCATTCTCGGAGTAGTAGGACAACCTATTCTTCATCCACTTGACTCGGATTGTTGTTTGGAAGTGAGATGCTCACATAGAACCTTATAACAAACCAGTTTGGTCCCTTTGATTTCAATTTCATACTCCATTACATGAGTGATCTAACCTTCCCTATTCTCATTCATTCCTTATTTAGGAGAAAATCCTTGACACCAAAGACATGAGACTCTAGCCGTTGATTTTTTTGTTTGAGACCAAGTATGGATTAATAAAGGTTAGGGCCTATTATATTATGATCTTGATGGCCTTAAAACTCTATTTTCCTTCTACTTTGTCTATTTGAATGTAAGACTCTTCTTCAACATCATTGTTAAAGGCTTCACAAGAGTGGAAAAATTAGGCACAAATCTACAAAAAAATTATTCTCCCCAAGAAACTTTGGAGAGACTTATTATGTTGTGGCAATGGAATTTTTTTGATGGCTTCAACCCTTTTAGGATCAATTGTCAACCCTTCTCTTGAGACAATGTGTCCTAACAATTTTCCCTCATGTGCTAAGAATACACACATTTTTGGATTCAATAACACTCTAAACCTCCTACGCCTCCGAAATACTTTCCAGAGGTGGAAGAGATGGTCGGAATCATTCTTTGAGAAGATGGTGATATCATCTAGATACACCAGAACTATATTCTTGATCAAGCGTTTGAACGCCATGTCCATAGCTCGCTGAAATGTTGCTTCAACATTTGACAGTCTAAATGGCATCTTCTTATAAGCATAGAGTACCCCATTTGGTGGTGAAGTTTGTCTTGAACTGATCCTCCTCTTTCACCATTATCTAATTATATCCCGAGTATCCATCTAGAAATTAAAACCTCTCAGAGCCAACTATAACCTGTAATATTTGCTCCATCGATGCAATTGGGTAGTGATCTTTGAGTGATGCTTTGTTTAGATCATGGAAGTCTACACACAACCTGATTTCTCCATTTCTTTTCCTCATAGGAACAAAGTTTGCAACCCAACTTGAATTCTTGATAGGGAAGATGATTTTGGCCTCAATTAGCTTGTTCAAATATTTTCTCATGAGAGGTTCAATGTGAGGGTTTATTGGCCTTTGCTTCTATATGAAAGGCTTAGATCTCGATCCAACTTTATAGTGTGTTATGCTAACATTGAGTTAAAACCTCTTAAATCCTTGTAAATTGAAGAAAACACATCTTGGAATTCTTGACAAAGTTGAACAAATTCAGATTTATCTTGTTGAGTACTTACCTTGCCAATTCGCAACGTTTTGCCTTCTTCTATGGAAATGGGCTCTAAATATTCACCCTTTACCTAGATATTTTCTTTCTCCTTATGGAATTGATCATTTGGGTTGATGATTGACTTCGTAGTTACAAGACCCTTTGGTAATTTATTGGTTCTCAACTCGCACCACTAGTATCCATAATGTTGTTTCAACTTGTCATATTTTCTAGTGGAGAACTCAGCTTCTTTTTTGAAGAAAGTTGACAATTCGTTGATCACTTTCAAAGACTTGACAACT
This sequence comes from Taxus wallichiana var. yunnanensis, assembly GCA_018340775.1. Classification (NCBI taxonomy): domain Eukaryota; kingdom Viridiplantae; phylum Streptophyta; class Pinopsida; order Cupressales; family Taxaceae; genus Taxus; species Taxus wallichiana. The sequence goes on from CM031242.1 coordinate 451,619,393, forward strand.
TATGTTGTTATCTGGGATAGATGGCCTCACAACCACCTTGATATGGGGCTGAGAATTATCACTTTTGATACTCTCTCCTACATCAAATGCTACCCCGATTGCTTACAATTTGTCTACTGCTTCATTTTTCTCCCTTGGGATGGAGTTGATGCCGAATGCTTTGAAAAATTTGATAAGATCCCATACCTGATTCTTGTATTTCTTTTAACATCTCATTCTTGGAAGATTTTTTCCAACTCACTATCGCCAAACACTTGCAAGTTTTTAATCCCTCTTTTTCTTGCCCAATGCAGTCCATGGATCAAGGCCTCATACTCTATTGTGTTGTTCAAACAAGAAAATTAGAAATGAAAGGTTGAGTAATATTTCATACCTTGAGGTGAAACAAGCATAGCTCCTCCTCCGGCTCCTTGTCTACTTCTTGAGCCATCAAAGAATAACTGTCATACCTCATTATCATCCTTGTGGTTTGGCTTAGTGATGTTAGGAAGAGGATGATTCTCCTCATGCAAACAATAGAATCCTAGCTTAGATTCCTCCATTTCCTTGTAAGGGTCAAAAGCATGCCTCTTGTTTTCCCACTTATTGAGGGTCAATTCTAGAATACACCCAACCTTGGTATCTACCTCATAAGTGCTTAGGAGGTCTTCCTGATCAAAAGCTAAATAATTCACATTGATTGGGCTGGGTACATGAGGCTCAATATGGTAATCTGCAATGGGCTTAGATCTAATCGTAGCCTTGGCTCCATACCTTGTTCTAAAAAGCATGTGTGACCAATCAAGTAGACAAATAGCCTCCAATTTTAGCGGTGAAGTCTCTTGACAAACACAATGCAAAATGTGGTGGTAAGTCTATGACTAATACATTTTGTAATACAGTCACATTGGGGCATGCATGCAATGTGAGGGTCAAATCCTTGATGACTCCAACTGTTGTTACCGTTGTCCCATCCAATTGCACTACACCCTTGGAGATGACTTTGTATTAAAGACCCAACTGATCAGCTATTTGCTTCGGCATGACTAAGCTACTCGGTCCCAAATTAATCATGCAATTATGTATCAATTTGTCTCCAATGATCAATGAAACATAGAATGGAGGGGGCTTCAAAGTCTTACCTTGTTGTCCTCCATGGTTTCCTTTGGGCTAAACCACATTGGTAAGCACTTTCTCTTGTTGATTTGAGGTTGACCAATTGGCCATAAAAGCCTACTACATGTCTCTCTATGCTTGGAATAGCCAACGACTCCCACATTGAGATGTTTAAATTTGTTTTCTTAATTTTCTCAATCATGTTAAATGGGAATGAGCTATATTTTTACTACCCCTTTCCTTGCACATTCTTCTCTTGCACATGGGTCATTACAACCAGTGCCTAAGTGGGTCTAGAAGGTGGCTTGGGATGACTTCGCACATTGCAAGTTACACTTTGCGGGGAAACAGAGAGGGTTATAGACCATTTAAATTGGAGAATTTCCCTCTCCAATATTCCTCTTCTTGGACCATCTATTTACTACCACACTAAGAGGAGGGGCTAGGTTAACTCCATAGAAGTCTTCTATTTTCTAGTTAACCAACATATTTTCAGTTGGAGGTGTCTCTTGCTAAGCCTCTTGCTACTGAGTTTCCTCTTGAAGAGGTTCTTGGGACACACCAAAGGTCTGTACCATCAAGGCCTGATTTAGTGCATTGTTGGAATGAGTTGATTAACAATGACGTAGTCAACAGGGGTAACACCAGTCGTAATCCTATGTCATGTTGTTTTTTGTTAGAACTAAGTCTTTTGATGTTGAAGTTGCATTCATATTATATGGTCGGAATGGCTTGGTAGCTTGGGGTTGTCCTTGCTTTGAATTTTTATTTTTTACCTGCACTAACTATCTAATTTACTGGTATGGGGGGCTAGCTTGATACTAAATTTCAGGCTTATATGGCCTAGAAATTTGTGCTTTTTGCCTCTCAATAGTCACTATCTTGTTCCCTACATTCAGTAGTTGTTTCAAGACTTCTTGGAGCTCATTTGAGGAGCCAGGAGATGAGGTAGAAGCTTCAGCAGAAATTTGACTCCTTGGAGCAATTGTGGGGCCTAATGAGGGTGTTTCACTAGTATTTGGGGCTCCTAGTTCTGGATATAGAGGCGTAGGTGGACTAGGTATGAGTTTATTAGCCTAATTATAAAATTTTCAGCTCTAATGGAAATGTTAGAGGCTGTAAGTAAGGTCACACCTCCCATTGATTAAATCATTAAGGAAATATCAGAATTTAAAGCTCTAAGGAAGTATAGAAAAGCACCTTCATCTTTGGGTCTCACAGCCAATGGAATCCTATCCCATGTCCTTTGAAATATGAAGTTGAAATTTGTCAACTGCTTATTAGGAGCCCTCTTGATGGTTGTCAATTGTTCGAACAAGGATAGATTATCTCCTTTCTCTCCATATTGATTGTGAAGAGTTCTACACCAATGGTCCTAATTCTTAATAGATCATCCTGTTAAAATCCTAAACCATTGTGAAGCTTTACCCTTGAGTGAAGAGGTTAACAATTTGACTGCAATGTCCATCTTTGTGATTTCACAAATTACATAGACATTTGCAATGTGTTGATTGTGGTCACTAGGGGTAGTCTGATTCTCTCTAGTGAAATATGGAATTCTCTTCAGTACTGCAACTAGGACTAGAGTTTGTGCATTGAGAGCGAGTGAGCTGTTGCCAGTGAAGTTGACATAGGGGTTGGGTAATTGTGCCATTATGACTATCCTAAGAACACTTGTTGATTGGATGAAATGCCTACTAGGGGGAGGTGTCGAAAATGTTCTATTTGGTGGGAATGGATACCTTTGAGCTCTTCTTCCCCTTATCCCTCTATTTGGGGACAAGTGCAGATAGATAAACAATCCTTCTTCTCTAGTTCTTGATTTGGTTTGAATCCTTCTCATGAATCTGCCAAGCCTAGACTCAAGCTAAAACTAATGAACTCTTCATCTTTTGGAATCGCTAGATGTGTAATTTCAGAGCTTCCTAAAAGATGAAAACTTACAAAAAGTGCACATAAATATTGTTGTTATAAAAATGAAGACCTCTTGGTCCCACCGGGTGTGCCAAAATTGTTAGTGTAAAATCACAACACCCTTGAATGTCGAAACTCGATGGGTTGAGACTCTCAGTGTGATTGCATAACATGGAACATCTCTCAAAGTGTGGGACTTTGGAATTGAGAGAGCTCTCTGGATGAAGGCTGGTTCCTATTCCTCTGCTTAGCTACACATAAATAAATTGCAAAGGATTTACTCTAAAACCTATTCTATCTTGCCAAGCGAGATAGGGTTAAAAAGATGCAAGAAAATAAACCTAAGCTAATAAGGTGATGCTCCTTTGGAATTTTAAACAATCATTTTACAATTTAACACAAACCATAGAAATGCAATAAAACCGCCATGCATAGATAACCAAACTGCAATGAGAGATCAGAAGATAAAAATGAACACATGAGAGGGTTGAGAGTTATCCACAGACATATATTATTTCTCCATAGTATATACATTACATTACAAAGTAGCCAAGAGGCAAAAAAATTGTATTACAACTTGAATGGGAGGTTTGTAAACTCCACAAATTCACTTGTAGACAAGGGAACAAGGTACGGTGCAAAAAAAAAAAATCCAACCCTTTATAATGAGCTAAGCTCCTTCTTTTATAGACGCAACAAAGAGAGAGAGAAGAAAAGTGGTGGGAAACTTGATTTGGAGCTCACTTGCGACCATCAATGCCCCCAAAATCCACCCACAATTTTTCAAGTCCACCGATCTATGTCTACTCGGTGCTTGTAATAAGGAAGGATGATAGATCAAATCAAATCTAATCTAGTTGTTCAAGCAATCAGATCATATATTAATGGCATCAAGACATTTTCCTGATTCTCACCTACCTAACCTTGTCAAAATTATAATTTCAGGTTTCCATGGTGTAGATGAGATTGAGACCTTTCTAATGTTGCCAAATTTGTTGAATTTCAAGCACTAGATCAAAAATATGTCCATTTGAATGTTTGAGTCAAATCCATACAAAAATAGCAAAAACAAGTCTAGCAAAATGGGTCCACAATTCAAAAAACTGCCCGCAGCCCCGCAATTCACTTTTGCCAAAAAATCATCCTCGGGCCTGTCGATCCGCATTTTCCATTTGGGTGAAAATTCTTCCCCGGAGGCATGTCAGCCCGCCTCCCCACATGTAATTTAGGCCGAACACGTGGCTTCTTTGGGTGTTGGTGGAGGTGCAGCTAATTTTAATACTTTACACCTTTTTGAAACAAAACCAAAAAGTTCAAATTGCCTCTAGGGACCCGCCTTCCCACTTTAACTTCAAATATATCCACGTGTAGAGCTAACACATGTTTGGGGACTACTTTTGGATTTTTCTTTTGAAGTTGTGCTAAAGAGACACATGGCACCCTCCACATCTTTTCTCTATTTTCTTGTTTTTTGCTAATTCCCTTTTGTTTGGTGGGGGCATACGTTTGACCTAGGACACATGGAGGGCTAGCGTGCATTTGGGACCTACTTCCCGATTCTACCTTTTGAATTTGTGTGGAGATGACACATGGAGGCCTCCGTCGTCCCTTCCATACTTAGCCAATTTAAGCGGATGCCTCTGACCCCTTTTTTCCTTTTGGATATGTGGAAGCTCCACGCTCGCTTGAGACTAGCCCTTGGGCTACCCCTCTTGAATTTGTGTCATTGAGGCATGTGGCACCCTCCGCTGACTCTTCCCCATCTTGACTTTTCAACTATCGACTCTGTCCCTTTTTGGACTTGGGACACATGGAAGGTTAGTGCTTGTCTGGGAGACCTGCTTTTAGATTTACCTTTGAAGATACGCCAAGCTAACACATGGCTCCTTCCGCAAGTTTGCGATAATTAGCTGATTCGGTCGATGCCTTTCTCGCACTCATTTGAGTCTTTGTTTTGGGTCGCACCTTTGAATGTGTGCCATTGAGACACTTAGCGCCTTCCGCCGACACTCTTATACTTAACCGATTTGGGCCCGCTACCAGTTGACTTCATTAGACCCTAACCACGTGGAGGGCTAGCACTAGTTTGAGTCTCCGCCTTGGGCTCTCACTTTTGAAATTACGCCGAGCTGACATGTGGTTCTTTCCGCTCATTTGGAATTTTCAATGGCCGAATCTTTCCCTTTTTGGGCCTGGGACACATGGAAGCTCCGCGCTTGTTTAGGGACTACCTTTTGGGTTTAACCTTTGAGAAGCACAAATGATACTTGTGGCAGCTTCAACCATCTCTTGCATACTTAGCCAATTTGGGCTAGTTCTGAATCATTTGTGAAGCCCAAAGACTTTGAGCCTTTCCCTATTTCTCTCCTGAGAGCCTCGCCTCCTTGACGTTGCTTTCCTCCTTTGAATTTCTTCTCCTCCATTTTCGATTCTACCTACAACCTGACTGTTGGATTTGAAACGTGGCCACGCTCGGCTTAAATGACCCTTATATTTCCTCTTTTGAATGGTCGGGTTTGATCCTAATTTTGTCGGGGGCAAAATTGGGATAACAAGTTTGTGACATGTATATTCCATTTTTAAATATTCGGGCGTAGTAGAGCCTAGTGAGGGGTCCGCAGTACTCACCCTATTGCATGGAGGATACATCACCGATATTTTATATATTTTAGAAATTTTAGACCAGATTTTAGAGATTATAGACTTGTATATACTCATTAGACATGATTTTAGATATTTTAGACATGTATATATACGCAAATTCATTCTATACATGATTATTAGATTTTGATATATGTCTTAGACACGTGTGTATATATATATTCATTAGACATGTGGTTTTTATATTTTCATATATATTCATTCGACATGAATTTCATATATTTATATGTAAGACCACATAATTTTATATTTTTATGAGTTGGTGTATATTTAAAATTATGGATTTGAATATAACACACCGCCTTATCTTTCATTTTTTTGCTTGATGAAATTATAACAGGTATAATGATAGATAAGATATTAAATACCAATCGCTTTTTGTGATAAAACATTGTAAACATCTTTAAAATTCCTTATAGAGTCATTGGATGCTTAGGTAATTTAGTAATACTTTATGTTACATTAAAAATTCCATGGCTTAGTGACTTCTTCTTTATTTATGCACTTGTCAAATCTTTTCAATGGCCATTTCCTATCCATCTTAGTTTTTTCATTCATATCACTACTAAGTCTTATAAATCAAAATTTAACTCCAGGTAAATATTGCCAAATTCAATATTCATTATTCTAGGAATGTGTTGATAGTATTAAACTATCTCTCTAGAAACTCTATAGTAACTTAAAATTTTGTGAAAATAATAGATTCCCTCTCTATATCTATCCTCTCTCTAAAACTTGTGAAATAAAAAGGCAACAAATTGTGCGTAACTAGTAGGGAAAAGGGTGAATCCATGCCAACTTTGTGTAGACTCATGTTATTGTAGGTGTGTGAAATGATAGAAAAGGAAGTAAATGTAATGCAATACATTTCCATGATTTGTAGTTTAATGTAATTGTAAATTTCACTTTATTTGGAGATGGGAAGAAAGGAATTTATAAAGATTAATTTAAGAGTGTATTTAATATATATGTAGTGAACATGCTTAAGTGATGGTTGATTGTTAGCGCAAGGATAACATTAGTGAATATCATGAAATTTCATCTTGATCAAAATAAGTATGTCATGTGTAACATCTAATGTTGAAAATTATGATTTGAATCATATATGATGAAAGCTTAAGTTCATTGTTCTGACCCTATTAAAATACTTGTTTAGACCACTACTTAGGTAAAATATAGATAATGAGGGTACGTTGGTAACACAAATCTAGTTGAAATTATCCCACACTTAGTCATAAACATGAAATATACAACAATCTAAACACTCCTAAATTGACCTAATGTAAAAATCCTCTCTGTAAACCAAAGTCTTTGGAGATAAAACTCGTGGCAACCTACCTCATAAAGAGTAATATGTTACTCAATCTAAGAACTAATGTGTAGATTATACCCCAATTGTGGAATGTAATGTGTTATCCTCTTCAATTTCAATTTATCTACCAATTCCTAAGAAATAATGTTATATTCACTTCTATGCAATATTATCTTCATCATGAGTGCTTCACTAGTTTCAGGTTCATGGTGTGATGCATTGATGCAAACCTTTCTTCATGTGCATTTGTAATATGTGCACTCACATTTCTACCACCATTGGTACATTTTTAGGACACTCAAATTTCAATAAGGGGCCATAATATCTATCATTTTTCTCACATGAAATTTTAAATGATTCAAGTTAGATTTATTGACACTAAGAACTTGTTTCAAATTGTTATAAAAGATGTCGGAAAAGAGAAACTAAAATGAGGAAAAAATAATATATAAATTAATATCCATTGCTTTACATCCATCCACGAGTGAAGAAATCATCAACTCAATTTTTGAAAAATGGTGATTAATGTCGTTTTACATGTACATAATATCTAAAAACACCATCAATACAAGACATGTTAGGTAGACCTAACACCAAGTTTTTAAAACTCATTATAATACACACACACACACACACACACACACACACACACACACACACACACACACACACATTTATATATAGTTCAATTATACAAATCCTTCATGATATAAACATTGATATATATGGAAAGAATATTATTGGAGATACTAGGGGAAAAATTACATCATTAATGAACCCATACTTAATATCATAGAAAGAACGTTTTCAAATATGTATGCCAAATGTCAAATGAAATAGATAAAATATTTTATTCTTGGAAGAAATCAATATATAATATTCTAGGTCCTTCTATATATTACCAAGTGGCTCTGCTCATTGTTCAAAGACCTATAAATGTATTTCTTGGTCTTCTACATCTAGTTTCTATTTTTTGTGTTGACCATTTTTTGTCTTTACTCGATGCAATTGTAACCCTATAAAGCAATTATGTGATGCATGTAATGATACACCTTTTGTCTAGTTTATAATCAATAAAGTGAATCCCACTTTAGAGGGCTTTCAATTTTTGTAAATATGTTCCTTGCACTAAAACCGAGCCAATATAAAATGTTGTCTCCACATTTGTTATTTCACGTGTTAGCTTTGTTTTCTCTTCTATGTAACACAAGTAGTAGTCCAATTTCTCAATATTGTCTTCTTCATAATAACTGCAAATACATCACCTACAAAAAAATGTAGAGAAATATTAAATGATCCATATACTATAAATTATACATATATATTTAATGAATGAATTATACAATCCTTTTAAATAAGACATACCTTGTTTAACCAGTCCGGATATGTGGTCATAATTAGTTGAAATTAATGGCATATATTCAAAACTATCATTATGATGTTATCAAATTGTGTCATCTAAAACTAACAGAACTTGCATCCACTCACCTAGATACCCATGTTTTTTACTATTGCACTTTGAATATGATTTGTTCATGTATTCATATCAAAAACAAAATTAATCTCTTTTATAGATTGTCTAGTTATTACTATACATAGTCATCAAAGAGTGCAAAGACCTAGACTTAAGAGTCCTTTCACATACATACTTTTTCCTTCGATCAATACCTTCAATTAATCATGCTCAAAATATCAATAAAGTTTAAATCAAACATCAAAATTAATATTTTACAAAAAAAGTTTGTAACTTGTAGTTAATAAATCACATCAAGATCTACATATATGTTTTAAATATGGATGTACTTGTTATCTCCCAAAACACTATGTGTGGGGTTGAAGCTTGTGGTGTTGAAGCTTTGTGAGGTTAAAGCTTGTGAGGTTGAAGTGTGAAGAGTAAAATGTTTCTTACACTATTCAACAAAGGTCTTTGCATCACCAATCAATCTCCCTCATAATAAAAAAATTGTTTATTTAGATGACGCTTGATGCATGCACATGCACCATCGTGTTCTCCCTTCCCATGACCACTCTAGAAAAAATCCATAAATGAGGTTTTTTTTATGACTATGATAAGCGAGTGAGTGCAGAGAAAGGGTGAGAGGAATTGAATTGTGATGCGTAACCATCGACCAAAAGAAATGGTGATCCATTTGTACTCCTTGTTGATGAAGATATTGAAAGAAAAAACCAAAAAAATGTTGGATAAAGTGTGTGCCACATTCCTTTTCATCACTCATATAGAATTCATACTCCTTGATCATTTGATTCACATCTGTACTTTTAACCCCATCTAAACCCAATTGTGCATGCCTATAAAATACTTGAACCATGATAGTAACCTAGTAAGTATGATAATATTGTGTTTGAATTTATTTTTAATGAGAAAATTAGTAATTCTAGGAAACATAAACCACAACCAATATGTAACCAATAGGTAGTGTGTCTTTATTAGTCTTCAATTGTGTAGCCTGCCACTTTGCATAGTGATAATGTTTGATGTACGAAATAATTAAACTTAAAAAACTTTGCATGAATATAGAAATGGAGATTTCCTCGTCTACCAAATCTAACCTGGTTGTATCTTTTCCAAGCCACGTTGAATATTTTATGTATTTGAACCTACAAAAAAATCTATAATGGACAAATTGTCATATTCATTTGTAGTGAACATAAAAAAATAAAAATATGTACATCCAAATTTAGAAACATATATATATATATATATATATATATATATATTATATATATATTAATCACCTCTTATAAGCCACCATTTTAATTGTGTCCAAATATTCATTTGTTTCGGAAATAATTTCATGTCCCCACACTTTTCACATACACCTTTGATGTAATTCATACGATATTCGACATTATCATTGGATATTGTATGCGGATGAATAGAAGTTATTAATTCATTGACATGTGTAGGGGGCATTTTCAGACTATTTAATTATTTCCATAACTTTCTATACCCATTAGATTTATTTTTTTAAAGACATTAATTATTTTAAATCACATCTAAAATATGAAATTGAATCAAATATCAAATATCAAACATATAGATATATAGATATAAATGATATAATTTTTTTGTACTGATAGTTTTTAATGTGAAATCACAACACCCCAAATGAGTTCTACAGTCTACTTTTCTAAGGAAGAGTCATTTGGTGTGATTGCATACACATTGAAATTTTTCTCAAGGTGTGGGACCTTGCAAAATGGAAAATCTCTCCAGATTAAAGGTTGGTTCCTTATTCCTCTTTTCAAAGTGCGTGCGTGACGATTGGTAGAGGATCTATCTCTATCCCTAATCTAAAATTTTCCAAGGAGACAAGGGTAAAAGAGTATAAGAAATAAAAAATAACTTAACTACCAGGTGATGCACCAAAGGAATGATGAAAATGTATTCTTCCAATAGATAGAAACCAACAAAGTGCATACAGTAACAAAAATAGATAGCCGATCTATAATGGAAGACTAAATGAAAGAAAAAGAGACAAGAAAGGATCTAAGATCAATCACAAACATGTTTTATTACTCGTGGATTGATACAGTTCATTAAAAACTATCCAAAAGGTAGGAATGTATTGCAATATTAATGGAAGGCCCGAACCCCACAAATCCCTTTTAGAAGGAGAAGGTAGCCTACCAAATAAATAATGTCTAGCGCTTTACAACGAATATTGCCCCCATATTTATAGATTTGATGAGAGAGAAGAAAGAGAGAGAGAACGGGAAAAGAAGGTTGAAAATCAACCACTTTCGTTAATGCCTCTAATAAAATCTATGCCCAAATTTGTCTTTACTTCATCAATCCTTGGTTCAAAGACCTTGAAGGAAGAGAAAATGGTGAAACAGATCAAATTAGATTTGGTTTTTGAAGCAAGAGATCCTACATTGAAATAACGAAGATGTTTCCTCCATTTCCTTGACCTAACCTCCTCAAAACTAAAGTTTCGCACCTCCATGGCGTGGGCGAGGATGAGATCTTTCCAATGGTGTCGATTTGAAATATTTCAAGCCATGAGTAGAAGGATATGCCCCTTCGAAGATTATATCGAGTCCATATAAATGGTCAGAAAAAAAGTTTGAAAATGAGTCCCCATTTGATATGGGACATGTGGCAGCTAGATTAGAGAAAAAATTGGGCTTGCGGGTCCGCAATTTACCTTTTCCCCCTTTTGCGTAAAAAGCACAAATTAAAAAACTCTCGCAGCCCCAAAAGTCTGTCTGGACACATACCACCCTTTTGTTGGTTGGGGAATGCACTTCCATCTTTATCTTTGTGCCTTTTAGACAAAAGGAAAACTTTTAATTTCTCCTCTCGAATCCTCGCTTTAGCTTTGACTCGCCCAAATGCTAAATTTTCTCCTGGGAGGAGTTACGGCCCATTTTGTTACATTTTCCCATTTCGAGATAACAAAGGGCAAAGAATCAACTTTTCCCCCGACACCCCACTTTCCCTTGGGACACGCATCAGTCTATCCCTCTTTTTAGGAACCTTTTTCCGTCAAATCCTTGAATCAGTGCCATTAAGACACTTGTCACCTTCAAATCTTGTTTATACATTGACTACTCAACCGACTCCACCCCTAGTGGAATAACATATCGAGGCAATCGCGTTGGCTTGAAAACCTGGCCCAAAGTTTTCCTTTGAGGAGCACCGAGTTGACACTAGTTGGCCTCCGCTAATCTATGAATTTTCAACAGTCCCTCTTACATTTTAGACTTTGGGCTATGTCGTGAGCTCACGCTCATTTGCGTCTCCACCTTGGGAGAAACTCTTGAAGATGCACCACACTAAAACTTGGCATTCTCCTCTTACACTTTTATAATTAACCAATTTTGAATCCCACCTTTTGAATCTGTTTGACCATTTTCTACGTGTAGAGATAATACAATTTTGGCTATCTCGCCTAAGATTCTTTTTCAAAGTTGTGGCCGAGTTGACACTTGACGCCTTCCCTTTAGTTGAAGAATTTTCAATGCCCTGCAACTTGTTTGGCGATCTAGACACATGGAAGCCTAGTACGAGCTCGGGTTTCCCCTTCCGGAGTTACCTCTAGAGAATAATCGTTAGGACACGTGGTCTCTTCGGCTGCCTCCTCCATACTTAGTCATTTTTGGAAATTTTCCTAAACCGTTTCGAGGCGGAGGGCTTCGATCTATGCTATTTCTTTCCCTTCTTGTTTCTAGTTCCTTTTTGTACCAATTTGCAATATCTAAATTTGTTTTCTTAGGTTCATCCCAGTAGGGTCATGGCTGATACAATATTTGGCCGGGGGATGAAATATGGATGACAATTTGGTGACTCACATGGGTATCTACCAGTTAGATGAAAAGAACAATTTCCTTGTCATATCTATTTTGTATGGAGTCAAGAATGATGTCCTGATATTGATTCTACTTTTGATTCATGAACTTGACAGTCTTCACTCTTAATTTTCATAAGAAATCTTGAAATGAAGGTTTCTGAGAGTAGAAAATTGTTTTGACACAAGGCTTCATCTGTCTCTCCGAATGAACTACATAGGATCAACAAAACAACACCACACTATGTATAATTTTTAAAATCATACATGTTCCAAATGGAACATGTAGAGTATGTAAAGCACTTAGGATAAAAAGAATCTACACTACAATAAGAAAATGTGCATAAGCACTTAGAGGAAAGAGGAAGCTAAACTAATATGTACAGGGTGAGAACACCTCTCATTTAGTAACATTGCTTGAGATAGATCCAATTTACTGTAGTATATAACTCTTAACCTTCCAATGTAGACAATTGGAAAGCATTGCTACTTTTTTATCTTGTGATCATATAGGGGCCACTCCGGATGGCGAAAAATTTAGAATGCCTTCTTGGTTTTGCTCGATCTTCATTCCATTTAAAAACTAGGTCTCCTTCTTAGAAGGTCCTTGTTTTTGTGTTTTTGTCAAAGAATTTATTCGTTGAAGCCTAATTCTTCTCTATAACTTGGAGAGCATTCTCTCTATTTTGTTCTAATTCTATCACTCCACATATCTAGCTTCCATTGGTCTAAATTCGACATCTCTAGTTGCTTCATGAGCTCCAATGCTGGAAACTCAAGTGATATAGGCAACACTACCTTTTCCCATAGACAAGATTAAATGGGAGCTTCCTCGTAGACCTTTTGGGCATTATTCTATCATCCCATAAGGCCCTTTTTAGCTTTGTGTGCCGCCTTCTTCGATTCTCATCAAGAGTTCTTTTGATGATCTTTAACAGTTCTTGTTTGTGGACTCATCGTAGCCATTACCTTGAGGGTTACGCTTTGATGAAGTGCTCAAATAAGTCCCATTCTTAACAGCCCATCCCGTGATCTTCAAACGGGTAAGTGCAGCAAGTTGGGGGACAAAAAGGGGGTCATAAGTGGACTTCATATTGTAAATAACAACATAATATCAACTTGTAGGGATTATTAGCAATACATACACTCAAAATTAAAAAAAACTTATATTAATATGAATCGTAGCATCCGGAATATAGTTTCTAAAATACTAATTTTTTTAAAAAATGGACAAGATTAGCTATATTAAAATCTCAAAATTTAGTGACTTGGTATTTTTTTTTAAAAACGCCTATAAAATTATAGTCCGTTGCCCATGATTTGATGACCAAAAATTGATATATATTTTTCTCCTTTGGTGAGAAGTTAGATGCCACTATCTATCTTCGGATGGATTTTATTTTTTTGAGTAATATTTTATATTTTATGATTTTTTCCGTGAAAGTGGTATGAAAACATACGTAAAAGAGCACTTTCCGTTTGCACGGCCATAACTACATAAAAAATATTGAAATCAAATAATTTTTTTTTAACATGTATATAATTTCACCATGGTTGGGATGGTATAATTTTTATCACATTCGATAAGTGAAACAAAATTTACAGCTTAAACCTAGACATAAACATTCACGGGAAACGTGTCTTAAAGACCTACTATTAGTAAAAATTATAAAATGATATTTATCCTATTCTATTCACTTTAAAATCAGTATTTCTACAAAGCTAACAGTTCCCCTACAATGGTACCATTTTTATGACATATTTTTACTTTTCGGCATGGTTCAAGTCTGTGGAAGACTAAATTTGATGTTTTGTTGTTTTTAATGTAAAATTCAGGATTTGATGTCCACATAATTGTCCCCCAACTTGGTGCACTTACCCAAACTATGAATTCTAATGCATTTCCTAATATGATGGTGGATGGTACTCCAAATCTTGTCACTATCCCTTCATAGAAATCCAAGATATTAGACTCATTGGCCTCCTTAAGTGCCACTTCCTTGGTCCACTTAGTGAAATAATTTGTCATTGTCAGATCCATTTGTGAACTTTTCTTAAGTTTGGGTTGATGACTCAAATGAAGTCCAATCCCCATTGCATGAAAGGTTTTTTTGACCGAGATTGGGTGCAATGGAAGTGCTACTAGCCTTTCCTTGCCTTTGAAGAATGCACAATTCTTGCATCTTTTGATCCATGTGTAGTAGTTACTAAACACTCTAGGCCAAGAATAACCTTATTTCATGATTTTGAGTGCTAAAACTCTTGGATAAAAATGGCCTCCACTGATTAAACATGGAATTCTTTTTAGTATCCTCTCTACCTAATCTGTCCCCAATGCATCTCAAAAATTTCCATTGATGTCTCGTTTGAACAAGACAAAGATAAATAAGAACATATCGGATGGCCCGTAGCCTAAAATTCCTTCTTTTTTTTATTTTCTCATCCCATGAGGACACAATCCTATTCAAAGGAAGTGCACCATGCCTCGATTCCAACAAGGAGAAGGTACATAATCTCTCCCTTCTACTTGATCATCTTGTAAAATAAGAACAACCCCTTTTTCACTTGCTTTGTTTCAACTTGTTGACTGAGGATAGTTGTTCACATAACCCCTTCCCACGTAACATCTTCGTGACCTTGATATCAATGTCATATTCCATGACATGAGTGATCCATTTTGCATGTTTCTCATTCAGTACTTTCTGCTAAGATGGAATTCTTTAACTCCTACATGGGACACCAATAGTTGGATTTTGTTGTTGGAAATGAAATGCTTATAATTCTTCAATCCTCTTATCACTTCCAGGACCTACATCTCAATGAAGGAGTATCTCACCTCATAGTCTTCTAGAGTCTAGCTGAAAAAAGCAATTTGTTTTTCTTTCGCACTTTCTTTGTTCTACTAGACCAAGATTGTAGAAATTGTGTCGCTACCACCAAAGGCATACAATATGAAGTCTTTGAAAAAATATGGATTTACAAGAGTTGGGGCTTGTGATATGGCTTCTTTGATAGCCTCAAAACTTTCCTTTCCTTCATCTTTCAACCCGAATAATAAGCTCTTCTTCAAAGATCAACATTATTAGCTTAACAAGGGCAAGAAAAGTTTAGAACAAACCTATGGAAAAAATTGATTTTTCCCAAGAATATTTAAAGAGCCCTCTTATGAGTTGGCAAATGGCAATGTTGTTATAGATTAAAATCTCTTTGCATCAATTTACAATTCTTCCTTTAATACAATATGGCCTAGAAGCTTGCCTTCATGGGCCATAAATATGCATTTTGTAGGGTTTAATGACACCCCAAAACTTTTGCACCTTTAGAACACTTGCCTTAGATGGAAAAGGTGGTCCATTGCATTTTTGGAAAACATTGTGATGTCATCCAAATAGATCAACACTATTTCTTTGATCAGTCCTTAAATACCATATCCATTGCCCTTTGAAAAGTGGCTCCGGCTTGGATAATCCAAATGGAATTTTCCTATAGTCATAAGTGCCCCATTTGGTGGTGAGAGT
Organism: Taxus wallichiana var. yunnanensis; assembly: GCA_018340775.1. Classification (NCBI taxonomy): domain Eukaryota; kingdom Viridiplantae; phylum Streptophyta; class Pinopsida; order Cupressales; family Taxaceae; genus Taxus; species Taxus wallichiana. The sequence goes on from CM031242.1 coordinate 451,635,208, forward strand.
CATTTTGAATTGATCATCTTCTTTCACCATGATTTGGTTGTACCCTGAGTAGCCATCTAGGAGGGAGAACCTCTCTAACCCAAACACTACTTGTAAGATCTGCTCCATTAAAGGGAGTGGGTAGTGCTCTTTGAGAGAGGCTCTATTCAAATCCCTGAAATCAACACACAGGCTGATTTTTCCATTTTTCTTCCTGACCGGGACTAGATTTGCAATCCACCTTGAGTGTTTAATTGGAAATATGTTACTTGCCTCTATCAAATTGTTTAGCTCCTTCTTCATCGTAGGTTCAATATGTGGGTTGATTGGTCTCTGCTTCTACCTAATGGGCTGAGAAGCTAGAGTTAGTTCGATTGTGTGTTGTGCTAGCTATGGATTGAACCCTCTTAGGTCCTCGTAAATCTAGGAAAATGCATTAGAAAATTCTTGGCAAAGATGTATGAATTCATACCTTTCTTGCTCGGTGGCCACTTTGCTAATTTGAAGTGTTTTGTCCTCTCCAACCGATATTGACTCTAAATCTTCTCCTTTGATCTCGCATGTTAGTCTTTTCCTTTCGAACTGATCATTAGGATTTAAAATAGATTCCAAAGTGTCACTAATCCTTTGGGAATCTTGTTCGTATGCAATTGTACTATTTGATTCCCATATTGTCATGCTAGTCTTCTCTAGTTTCTAGTTGAGAATTCAACTTCTTCTTACAAAAATTTAATGATCTACTGATCATTCTCAAACACCTACCATCATGTATTATTAGTCGACACTATTGGCATCACAACCACATGGATATGTGGTTGTTCTTTGTCTCTTTTTATGTTGTGAACCACATCAAATGTTGCTCCGACTACTGTAAGTCTATCGGTAACTTCATTCTCCTTCCTAGGTATGGACACAATGTTGAAGGCCTCAAAATCCTCCATGAGATCACATACCCTACCCTTGTAGTTCTTCAAAGAGTCATTTTGACAAAGATTAAGTCCTCTAACTTGATTGGCAACCAATTCATTGTCACCATATACTTGCAAATTCTTGATTCCTATTTTTCTTTCCCAATAAAGACCTTAGACTAAAGCCTCATATTAAGTAGTGTTATTTGAGAAAGAAAATTGGAATCTTAAGGTTGAATAATATTTCACACCTTTGGGGGACACAATCATAGCTCCTCCTCCTGCTCCTTGTCTACTCCTTGAGCCATCAAAGAACAATTACCTTACCTCATTGTCATCCTTGTATTCTGGCTTAATCAGGTCTGGAAGAGGATAATTCTCTTCATGTAAGTAGTAGACACCTAGCTTAGATTCTTCCATCTCCTTATAGGGCTTAAAAGGATGAATTTTTTTGGCCCCAATCATTGAGATTCAAGTTTGGGATACATCCCACCTTGGTATTTGCTTCACAAGTGCTTAGGAGGCCCTCTTGATCAAAAGTTGAGAAGTTGGCATTGATTGGGGTAGGCACATAGGATTCAATATGATGATCAGCAATAGGTTCAAATATGATTGTGACCTTCACCCCATACCTTGTCCTAAAGAGCATATGTGAGCAATTAGTAGACAGTTAGCCCCCTATTTTGGCAGTGAAATCCCTGCATAGACGTAAAGCAAAATGTGGTGGCAAATCTATGATTGACACATTTTACAAAACAGTCACATTAGGGAAAGCGTGTAGGGTGAGACTTAGATATTTGATGATTCCAACAGTAGTCAATGTTGTCCTATCTAATTGTACTACTCCTTTATAGGTGACCTCATATTGGAGACCCAACTGATCAGTTATTTTTTAAGCATCATATAACTACTAGCCCCAAAAAAATCATACAATTTTGCACCAATTTCTCTCCAGTAATCATTGAGACATAGAATGCAGGAGGTCTCGTGTTCTTACTTTTTCTTGCTGGTTAGGGGGTGATTTGAACTTGACAAATTGTGCATGGAATTCTACAACAGTCCCTCTACCCGGAATGGCTAGTGAATCCCATACCGAAATGTTCATACTTTTCCTTTTTCATTTGCTCAATAATATCTAAAGAGATATCTTTTTCTGCCCCTTCCTAGACACATTTCTTTCTTACACATGGGTTGTTACAACTAGTGCCCGATTGGGTTTAGAGGGTGGCTTGGATTGGTTTTGTATGTTTAGAGTTGCACTTGGAACACCAAGACCTTGTGGAGTGATGGAGGGTTGATAGTCACCTGAGTTCAGTGGTTGACCCTCTCTGATACTTCTCTTTTTGGACCATGTATTAGCAGCCACACTTTGAGAAGGGAACTGATTCATCCCACAAAAGTGTTTAGCCTATCGCTTTATTGGCATAGTCTCTCCTGAGGTCAACTTTTTTGAGCTCCTTATTACTCATATTTCTCTTGGCCAGTTCTTGTGGCACCATAGTATTTTTCACCATCAAATCCTAATTTAGAGCACCATTAAAGCACGTTGCTTGGTTATGTGGCTGATTGCATGGAAAACACCAATCATATTCCAAAGCTATATTGTTATGTGCAGAACCAATGCCCTTGATGTTGAAGCTACGTTTATGTCATAAGATCTGAAAGGTCTAGTATCTTGGGGTTGTCCTTTGTTTTGGCTCGGTTTATAGTCCGAGGTGGTGGCCTATTTTGTTGATACTCGAGGTCTAGCTTGATATTGAGCCTAAGGCTGATACGGCCTAGAATTCTAAGTTTGTTGTCTTTTGATGGTTACCACTCATTCCCAAGATTTTGAACCTATGTCATGACTTCATGGTGTTCATTAGAGGTGTTAGATGATGAAGTGGAAACTTCAGCTAAGCTTTAACTCATGTGGGTAGGTATAGAAGCTAATGTAGGCATTTGGCTAGCATCCGGGTTTCCTAACTTGGAGTATAGAGGCATGGACAACCTAGCAATTTTTTTTTAGTTTTTATCAAATGGTTCTCAACCCATATGGAGAGGTTATATGTTACGGGTAATGTAGTGCCCGCATTGATTGAATCATTAAAGAAATATCAGAATTTAAAGCCCTAAGAAAGTATAAGAAGACACCTTCATTAGTGGGCTTCAGTGTTGTTGGAATCCTTTCCTAGGTCCGCTAGAATCTAAGGTTGAAGTCTATCAACCGCTTTTTTTGGGGTTCTCTTGATAATTGTGAGTTGTTTTAACAAGAACAAATTATCACCTTTCTCTCCAAACCGGTCATGAAGAGCTATGCACACTGGTTCCAATTCTGGATAGAGCTCGTCGAGAGACTCCTGAACCATTGTGAAGCTTTCCCTTTGAGTGAAGAGGTGAGCAACTTGATTGCAATTTCCATGTCATGGATCTTATGGATTGTACAGACATTTGCAATATCTTGGACATGATCACCAAGAGAAGTTTTTTTTTCCCCAGTGAAATATGGGATTCTCTTTAATGCTGCAATTGGGACTAGATTTCGTGCAACCAAGGTGGGTGGACTACTACCGATGAAGTTGACAAAGGATTTGGCTGAGCCATCCTGATTGGACTGATCACCCCTCTTGATTGAATGAATGGTCTGCCAGGAGGAGGTGTTGACAAAGCTCTATTTGGTGGAGATAGAGACCTATGGGCTCTTCTTCCTGTTCTCCCTCTTTCTAGGGATAAGTCTAGATAGAAAAATAGTCCCTCTTCTCTGGTTCTTGACCGTGTCTATATTATTCTCATGAACTTACTTGACTCTGAAACAAGTAGTTTTGTTTCTTTGGGAGTCACCAGATGTACAATTTTAAGGCTTTTCTAAAAGTTAGAATCACCGAAAATGTAGATCAATTCTTACTATAATGATATGGAGACTTCGTGGTCCCATCGGGTGTGTCAAAACTATTAGTGTGAAATCACAACGCCCTAAATGAGCTTCTACAAGTATGCTTTTCTAAGGTAGAGTCATTTGGTGTGATTGCATAAACATTGAATTTTTCTTCAAGATGTGGGACCTTGCAAAATGGAAAATCTCTCCAAATTAAAGGTTGGTTCCTTATTCCTCTGCTCAAGTGCATGTGTGAGGATTGGCAGGAGATCTATCTTTTTACCTAATCTAAAAGTTGACAAGGAGATAGGGGTAAAAGAGTATAAGAAATAAGAAATTTAACTAAACTACCAGTGTGATGCACCAAAGGAATGATCAACAATTATTCGCCAATATAGACACAAACCAACAAAGTGCATACACTAACAAACACAGATAGCCGATCTCGTAATGGAAGACTAAATGAAAATAAAAGAGATAAGAAAGGATCTAAGATCAATCATAGACGTGTTTTATTTCTCTTTGGATTGATACAAATCATTACAAAGTAGCCAAAACACATAAATGTATTACAATATTAGTGGAATGCCCGAACCACATGAATCCCTTTGCTAGAAAGAGAAGGGAGCCTACAAAATAAATAATGTCCAAATTTCTTTACAATGAATCTTTCCCCCATATTTATAGTTTTGACCAGAGAGAAGAAAGAGAGAGAGAAGTGGGAAAATCAAAGTTGAAATTCAACCACCGCCGTTAAAGCCTCTAATAAAATCTACCTCCAAATCCATCTTTACTACATCAATCCTTGTTCGGCACCTTGAAGGAAGAGTAAACAACAAAACAAATCAAATCTGATCCGATTGTTGAAGTAAGAGATCCTGCATTGAAATCCCAAAGATGTTTCCTCCATTTTTTTGACTTAACCTCCTCAAAATTAAATTTTCTAACCTTAATGGCTTGGGTGAGGCAAAGATCTTTCCAATGGTGTCAGATTCGCAATATTTCAAGCCCCCGAGTCGAAGGATATACCCCTTTGAAGGTCAGACGAGTCCGTAAAATGGGCGGAAAAGAGTTTGAAAATGAGTCCCCATTTTATATGGGATATGTGCCACCTAGATTAGATAAAAAATTGGGCTCATAGGTCCACATTTTGCCTTTTCACCCTTTTTTGTATAAAAAGCACAAAACTCAAAACTCCCACATGTACCCCCAAAATCCACTGTGACACGTGGCACCCTTTGGTTGGTGGGAATGCGCTCCCATATTTATGTTTGTGCCTTTTAGACAAAAGGAAAACTTTTACTTTCTCCTCTTACTCCCCATTTTGGCTTTGACTCGGGCCCAAATGCTGATTTTTTTCCTCGTGGAGTTGCGGGCCATTTTGTAACTTTTTCCCCTTTTGACATAACAAAGGGAAAAGAATCAACTTTTCCCCGATGCCCCGCTTCCCCTCAAACACGCATCAGTCTAGCACTAATTTGGGAACCTTTTCTCTATCTAATCCTTGAATCAACACCATTAAGACACTTCACAGCCTTTGTCTGCTTGTTTATGCATTGACTATTCAACTGACTCTTCCCCTATTGGAATAACACATGGAGGCACTGCGCTTACTTGAAAACCTAACTCAAAGTTTTCCTTTAGAGGAGCATTGAGTTGACACTTGTCAGCCTCCACTGATCTATGGAATTTTCAATTGTCCCTCTTAATTTTTAGACTTTGGGCTATGTGGCGAGGTCACGCTCATTTTGGTCTCCACCTTTGGACCATCTCTTGGAGATGCGCCACACTGACACTTGGTATTCTCTTGTTACACTTTTATACTTAACCAATTTTGAAGCCCTCCTTTCCACTCTGTTTGACCATTTGCTACGTGGAGGGTTGGCACAAGTTTGGGTCTCCGCCCTGAGCTTCCTTTCTAGATTTGTGCCAAATTGACACCTGGCACCTTCCTTTTAGTTGAAGACTTTTCAATTCCCTACAACTTCTTTAGGTCTCTATACACATGGAAGCTTGGCACATGCTCGGGTTTCTCCTTTTAGATTCACCTCTAGGGAAGCATCGTTAGGACATGTGGTCTCTTCTACTGTCTCCTATATACTTAGTCATTTTTGCACCTTTTCCTAAATCGTTTCAAGCCCAAGGGATTCGGATCTTCACCATTTCTTCCCCTTCTTGGTTTTGGTTCCTTTGCTGTACCAATTTGCAATATCTAAACAATTTTTCTTAGGTTCCTCCCCAGTGGGGTCGTAGTTGATTCAAGATTTGGCTCAAGGGCAAAGTATGGATGAAAATAGTGATAATCAAACTCAACGTGATAGCAATAACAATATGCGTCAAGGAATTTATTATCTCACACATACCAAGGCTTGAAATTTTCAAACATTTGTTGTCCAATCTTAACATCCGGGTTTTCTTCTCAGTAAAATTTATGTACATATCATGTTGAGTTATTTCAATCCAAAGGCTTTTTATGTTCATCATATTTATTTTGATTTATCTTGTGTTTTAAAACATCCCTCACATTTGAGAAGGACAATTCCTTTCAATCCAAAAATAAGAAACTATATTCATAATATTATCCTTTATTTTATCAAAATGTTGATTTCTACACATTAGTGCCAAATTTCCTTCCACAAGAGAGTCATCAAATGTCTTCCTCCTCTTTGCATACCTATTGACCGTCTTTCTAGATAAACCCAATGCCTTGGAAATGATGGTAACATGACTGTTATTTTTCATATCTTCACTTACAACTAAAGTTAATATTTCTCTATGAGAATCACTCTTATCATCAAACCTAGTTTTTGTACCTAAAGAAATTATTCCTTTAGAAACATTCCCAACAAATTCTTCTTCCATATGTTTTGACTTTTCCCATCCAAAATAAACACCCAACAATTCTAATGTTTCCTTCATATCAACATGATTCAAGAATGTAACAAAAAAATGTGATCTAGAAATCGTAGTCAAATTAACAAATTCACCATACATTATCTCCACACCTTTTGTTGTTTTCTTTCGTGATAGTGGTTCTTGTTGGGAAAATTATTTTAATTACAGTAAATCCATCTTCACCAAGTGTTTCACATTTTCTCTGGGAAGTAATTCCATAACTTTTATTATCACTTTAGCATAATGTCGCGCATCATGAATAAATATACACATGTGATTACACCATTCATGAATGATTTAATATATATAACAAATTATTTAGGAACATGAATATATTAAAATATTTTAAGTTGATAAATAACTTACTATCTAGTAAACAATAATATTAAGTTGACCAAGCTAATTGTATTTAGATACCACTTCATGAGGTCCTTCTTGAAATCTACTAAACAATAATATACTTTTTCATTTGTATTCAGGACCTTTTCAACTAAGTGTTTGAGTGTGACATAATGATCTATTATTGATTACTTTGGTCTAAAACCTACTTTCCCCTTTTCCCACTTTCCTTTTTATTTTATTTTCTTACAAAATACCACATAGTTCACATTTATTATGTGGAGTAAATTTTCACCATGTCATCGAACGTATCTAAACTTAGTAATCAACTTAATTTTTTTTTGATGAATATTGAATACCAAATGCATATTTGGATGCCTTAGTGTGGATCTCAAAAGGTTTAGGAAATTTCATGCATTGTGATAGAAAATAATATGTAGAGGAATAGTCTTACTAACTCAAAATAATTTTACCATGCATTGGTTCAATCAACCTTGGATTTGACATGCATTATGTAGTTGATGGGATAGGACATATATATAATAAATCAAGCATGAAACTATTATCTAAATTTATATACACTATCTAAGACAACTAAGAAACTATTTAATGTAGTATGGAGTAATGAAATATTAAATCACTATTATATTTTAAATATGCATGTGTATAGCTATAATTTTAATGTTGATGTAGCATGTGTAATGAATCTTTGTTACTCCAAATGAACAACTACAAAAAAATTGTAAAAATATTATTTTTTCAAATGTTGTAAGATGCATAGGATGTTATTAACATGCTAATATCAATCCTTGCTAATATTTTATTTAGGAGATCAAAATTTCCAACTAATATTTTATTTGGGAGATCAAAATTTCCTTACAATAGATATTGATCTTCATCATTTGATCTTTCAATTATTTTTTTCATAAATTATATATATATATATATATATATATATTTGGTGCTAGAGCTATCTAATTTATGAAATATGGCATGGTACAAGCCTAATATTTCATTTGACTAGGATCTCTTGTGTTATGCATCATACTTAATCATTCTCACAAAATGATCTATGATATAATGGGATGTTTGGAAGAGGGAATCAAGGAAAAATTAATGTGGTTCTTTACTAAAAAGTGTTTTGGAAGGTTGTTTTATCTCCATGAAGAGTATGTAGATAAAGCAAGAGTCCTAAGAAATAAAGGTATGTTAAAAGGATCATGTTTGTATCTAGATGAAAACAACCTTTTCGCAGAGAAAAAGAGAAATGATGATTGGGAAAATGTGAGGTTAGAAACGAGAAAACAATAGAAGCATACCCGAATAATGGGAAAACATATATTATAGATAGATAAACAATAATTAAATAAGGAATATGACCCATTTGGGAGCTCATGTTATGATGGTGAGCTACAATTTAGAGGCTACCCTTGATAAAGAGGAATTGGTTTAAGGCCTATATCCAGAGATAGAAAATTATTTTGAAGGGAACACATAAACAGATGGGTGAAAAATTCTAAATTTTTAAAGATGCACGAGAAGGTAAAATGTAGAATAAATAAACAAAATGTCAAGGGGTTAGCTATAGAGAAATAGATGGGAGGAATACCAATGTTATTGTTTTTTGGGAATGACCTAGTTATGTGAGGAATAAGTTTGAAAGGTGTTTGTGGGTATTGAAATAGAGCCTCTCTAAGAGGTGAGAGAGGATGTTGAAGAATGGATGTTTATGTTAAATAGAAACCCTAGATTTAACTAAGAGATAAATACAACCATGTCTCTTAGAGAGTAACAAGCAATACAAAAACAAATTAGATGGCTAGATCAAGATCCAAATTATACTATTGAATGGTTACAATATTTTTTACCATGTTTTATATGTAGGGAGATTAGATTATGCTGTTTTGATATTTCAACAATTAGTGTTTTGTTGAATGGTTTTTCTCTCGTGGATCTTTTTCAATATTCGGTTGGTTCTTATGTTGTTTTTGTTAGAGCCTTTTATTTTCACATATTATTTCTATTATTTTAGGTTATGGGATCCTATCGTAACCCTCACCTTTACCCAATATTAAAAACATATCATATTTACCTTAGAACGAAAAATAAAATTGCGATATATTTAAGGGTTTTTATGTATGTACCAATTTTTGCAGCCTTGTCTTTCACTTGTTGTGCCTTTTCTCTCTGTTTGTTTCTTCCTACGAACTGATCTTCTAGCATTCTTCTCTGCTTTCTCTTCCTTGGTATACTTTCATTTCTCATTCTTTTCATTTCCCATTATTCATCCACTTTAATAATTTTCACCTCCACACATAAATTGAGATAGATCTGAATTTCTAAGAGTAAACTCAATAGAAAACTATACACATATAACTCTTATTATATACAAATCTCAATAGAAATTAGGTTATTTTTAAAATTAGTTTTTATAACTTTACATTTTTTCTAATTTTAATAGAGTTAAAATTAAATATACAATTATTTAGTTTTGTAATATATTTTTAAATAAAATAACTATATGCTTTAAAGGCAATTCTATTATATATAAATAATAATAATTGTTTTTCCAAAATATAATAACATACTATATATTTTTGGTTAAAAACAACTTTAAAAAAACAAACTTGCTTTAAAGCTCTAGTTTTAAAAACCAAATTTGTAAAAACTAAATTTAAAACATAAAAACTAAACATTGTTATTTTAAAACCGTAGTTATAAAAAAATATTGCAAAAAAATAAATTTAGAAGGGAAGTGTACGGCAGCGTGAGCCCCCTTACATGGAACTTATGTGGCACCTATGTGGCACATTTTGGCACCAAATCCATTTGGAGGATGATTGTAAGCTAAAATCTGCCACTTAGGTGCCACGTAATTAGGGTAAACGAACTAGTAAAATTACAAAATTTTAACACAAAATTCAGATTTTTATTAGCTTTCTAGAAATATTTAATTTTTTTTTTTAATTATTATTATTATTATTTTTGCTAACATATGGTATTTTAGGACAATCAATAGTACACAATCAACCAAATTTGAAAAATAGTAAAATATATCAAAATAATTTGAAAAAAAAAAAACTTACTATTTTTTTAAGTCTTCTTCTTACCTCTAAAAAAATCTCAATTTCATTATAAATCTTAAAAATAATTGGCATAGACATATTTATGTTATTTATTTGAGAATAGTTTTACTAAATAATTAATTAAAAACATATATAAGTAAAAAAAGACAAAAATTGGCAGGACCTCAAAAGCTAAATATTGAACATATATTTAAAATTTCATGGTGAGAAAACAACTTTTCATTTAAAAACACCATCGTGGGATAGTCGTTCCTCTCTCAAACATAAAAACAAGTTATGAATAAAATTAATAAAAACACCAAAAAAATTTCCAAAAAAAAATTTAAAAATATAAATGTATTCTACACTCTAAACACAACATTCCGTTAGTTTAAGGAATTTCCTGAATGCATATGGTTTTGTGGCTATTACCTTTAGAAAATAAAAGAAATTGAAAATTCATGTTTATAAAGGTACAAAGAATACAAAAAAAAGTTGGACATTTTATTGTGCTTTGTCCCTTAAATGTATCTTTATTTTATTAAATTTTCAATATTCATAACATTTTTTTTTCAATTTAGGAGCATAATACAACAATGGAATGTTTCTCTTCTCACATTAATAGTTTTAATTTTTAATTATTCTTTTACCCATTAAAAAACTTTTTTATCATGATTTTCCATATTCACTTTTGACTTAAGATCTCTCGATCATGTTCGCAAATATATGTATAGTTTTCGTTATGTGTTTACAAAATTTACTATCGAAAAACCAAACATTCATTATACTTTCTTGTGCAATGTTAGAGGCTATAAACATTTAACCATCATTACCATTTTTAAAGTGTTTTTCTTTAGAAAAACTATGTTATGTCTACACAAGATAAATGTTTTTCTTCCTACACTAATTTTTAAAATGTTCATAGTTTTATAGTAATTACATGGGACATGACGACATTCATACGTATGAATATTTTGAGTGTGGAATTGGTTTCTACATATTACTCTTGCAATGGAAATATCAAACTTGTTATTGGTTTTTCCATTATCATAGGATGTCTAGAAACTACAATGGAATCAAAATTATTAAGAAAAGATATAACATTATGTTTATAATGCTTTGTTCTTAGCATCTCTAATAATAATTTACATTATTTGATTAGATATACACATTTCATTGGTAAATAATAAAATCATACTAGAAATTTGACTCTTTCATAGTTATAATTTAAAAATATCTTATAAGTATTTTAAGTTTGTCTATTTCAAATTTACTAGCACCTTCATATGTGATTTAAAGAATATCTGTTGGGAAGATAGATAATGCCATATTTGTTTGTATTATGGATAATACCTTTGTATCCTTATTTTTGGTATATTTCACAAGATCTCTCTCTACTTGTCTCAATGATTGAAACCATCCTCGATTAGAAAGATACAAAAAGATTTTTCACTAGATTCCACACATCTTGAGATTAAAATAGAGTCTTAAGTTTTATACTCTATTATTTGTAGTTTTTTCAAAGGTGCATATAGGAATTTGAGGTTATGTAATCCTTCTTCTACTCACGTATTCCATTGTGGATTTGAAAACCATGTGCATATGCTCTAATATTAATATTAATGATTATGGTTCTAAAGCTTTCCTTTGAGGATGAGTGCTCAAATAATTTAATAAAAAAATCTATTAGAGAATAGATGGAATGTGAAACACAAACAAGCTTAATATAAACTATTTTTATAAAAAAATTAAAATACTTGTAGATAGGGTTCTTCATCAAATTTTGGATGAGCCACAGAGTTAAGTAAATAGTTTTCGAACACTTAAAAGTAGCCACGAAGGATAGAGGAAATTTGGGAGATAAAGAAAAAAGCCACACAAAAAGAGAGAAGCCGCAATAAACCAAACAAAGCCATGATATATGGAGAAACTCGAGAGAGACTAGAAAAAGTCATGTTACACTTGAAAGACCCATGGAAGCTGACATCAAACCACAGATTGAAGTCAAATTGAACCAATACGAGATAGAAGCCGACAAAGGCACGAGTCAAAGGAAGTGACTTTTGGAATGTATTGAGTTTTGTATATTTATTGTAATTAACCTTTTGTATAAGGGTACGTCACAAGAAATGTATGTGTGAGTGCCATTTTGAGAGATTTTGTACGAGATTTGAGATAGATAAGATAAAATGAGAGAATAATACATGTACTTGAGAATGATGTAATTATTATTGATAAATAAATAAAGACTGGAGTTTGGGATGAAATCTATTGTATGCTTTCCTTTATGTTTCTGTTCTTAGAGTAGATGTGGTGTATTTCCCAAGTACATCCTTAACTAAGGTTGAATTTCCTAAGCCTCACAATATTATCGAGGTTTTAGGTCAACAAAAATAAAACACTACAATGTATTTCTTCTTACTTATAAAACACAAAGAAAGACCTTTTTTTCGTGTATTTATCCTTATAATTAATTTTTAGGTTCCTCCCATGGGAATATATATATATATATATATATATATATATATATATGTATGTATGTATGTATGTATGTATGTACATACATACATATACATATATATATATATATATATATATGTATATATATATATATGTATATATATATATATATGTATATATATATATGTATGTATATATATATATGTATGTATGTATGTATGTATGTATGTCCACACACACACACACACACACACACACACACACACACACATTCACATAAATACATTGACATTTAGCGATTTGAGGAGATTAATGTTAATGAGAAAATATTCTCCTAATTGCTTCTATTTATAAATTTTTCCTATTAATTTACAAATATCTTATGCAATAGTGTTTGAATTTAAAAGAGTCATAAATAATAAATGCATGTAAGAAATATTACTCTTATGGTAGAATGAGAAGATTAAATTTATTTATTCAATTAAGAATAAAGAAAATGTATATATAAGTGAAATGAGAAAGAAACTGGTTACCAAACATAATACAATTAACATGTGGATTGAAACCATCGTGTAACAAAAAAATAGTAACAAAAATGACTACAAAATGTAATAGTGACTTTGATTAAGTTAACATTCCGCCCTTATTACATTGTTATTACAAATGTATTCCCGAATAAACTTAAATTTCACCTCGCCACTAATCCAAATGCCACTAGCCTTTAACTTTGACCCTTGCTAATTTTAAGCCTTCCCTCCCGAATATTTAAACATGCATTTTTTCATAAACATTAATTAATGAACTTTGTTTTAAATTTATGTTAAATTTGGTTTTTTAATTTTATTTTAACCATAGTGTTAATTAGATTAATTTTGAAATTCCTTTTTGATTGGGTCAATTATTATTGGGAATGTAAATTATTTTTGGATTATTGGAGATTATTGAAAAGATTTTCGAGAAATTTTAGGATCTGTTAATATTTTGATTATAATTCTAGGGAGTATTTTAATAAGATAAATTTGGCATTGGATGCCTATTGTAATCAAATCAATCTCCTTTCCTTGTGGATTATTGACCATGTCCGCATGAACCTCGAGAAAATGATACATTTTTGAGACATGATATGCTTTTTCACACATGGAACCCCTTCTCTCTTGTATTTCAACCTTTTTGTACTTTTTATAGTGTCATCCCATTGATCACAATTGAAAATTTTGAAGTCTCCACACTTGCAAAAAGTTTTCCAATCAAGTAAGGTTAGTTTCCCATTCTTTCATGTCACATGAACACATCAAATTATAATCAACGCACTAATATTGTTATTCGGTGGGTGTGCATTTTTTTCTACATTTTTCTTTCTCTCTCTTCATGATCGATGTTAATGTTCCCTTGATCAAACCATTTAACTTTCATGAATGGAAATATAAAATGATAATCAAACTACAAGGGAAAGGATTTTATTCTAACTCTATCGGGTTGGATAAAGAGGCAAAAAATGAACCCAATGAATCAAAATGGTTAAAATAACCTGAAGAATCCTTATGTATTATTTGTATGTCTTTTTCCCATGAACTTGTATTTCAATTGATTCTTCCATAACAATTGAGGGAGCCTGGAATACTCTAGATGGCATAATTTGAAAAGAAGATGACATGAGAACTCATGAGTTAGAGAACAAACTCTTAGATTTGACTCCTAGTAAATTTGATATTTTAATGGTTTTATTCACCAAATTAGGCCACACGAGACTATTGTTGAAACAATGTTGAGTTGATAACAAGGATGCCCAATTTATTTTATCTATTCTTTTTAATCTTGACCTCAATAATCATTTTTTTCTACCTTTCACACTCATGAAATAAGCCTTGGGAATGCTTTGAAGATGCCCTCATTTGACAACTTTTCATCCCAACTCATTCGTGAAAAAGACTAGTTGATTCAATTTTGTGCAACCAAGTCCAAGTCACATGCCTTAATAGCAAGTAATGGTAAAGGAAATGAAGGGAAATGGGAGAAGAAATAATGAAAAATGATGAACCTAATAATGAATATAAGTCTCGCCCAACTCAAATCCAACATAAGTAGTTTTTGTTGTACTTATGATTCTAAACTAAAGAAGGATAAGTGTAAGTGTTAATATTTCAAGAAGTTAGGACATGAGGAGCATCAACTCATGATAAAAACAATTCACCACCTTACTCATTTACTTGAGAAACATAATATAGGTTTTCTTGACTCTATCAATTAAAATGCTCAAAGTTGAATCTTCTAAGGAAAAAGAGAACAAGTTTGAGAAGAAGAAAGGAAAATCCTCATAGAAATATTTGGTCATTCATCGACATAGTTTATATATTTTGTGCTTTGAAACACGTGGGTTATTCACATGTTATGTTTTCCAACCTTGAGTTTTATTGTATATCCGAAATCACTTTGGCTTATGAGACTTTAGTGTTGCTTGCAAGTAGTGGATAAGTTAAAGTAGATTGTGGAACTGTCATCACCAATCCGCACTATGATAATTCTTCATCGGGAACTCCTCATGCTATGATTATTTACTAATGCATGCAGACTTTGGTTTGGTGGATGTAATCTGAAGCAAAACAACAACCGAACACAAGAATACCATTGACTATGATAAGACAGAGAATGACGACAAATCTGAAATATCAAAGTAAATTATAATATTAACATGAAACTATTACAATCTCACCCATGAGATACTTTAACAAGACTATGGGAGAAACTTTACAATTACACCTCTTGATGGCTTCTTCAACACACCTTTAACTGATGGCTTCCTTCGCACACTTCCTACAATATTTCTCACTACTTCTTTCTATGCTAAATGAGGGGGGTGGCCTCTCTATTTATAGAACTTCCAGGCTTATCCATCCTATCTCTAAGATAGGATAAGAAATCCACTCTGACGAATCATATTCCATACCTTAACTCTTATCTGTACATGTAAGCTTATCTGTTAAGATAAGATAAACCTTATCATTTTACATGGGTTCCACATTTTTAGACTTTTTACAAATAAAATACACAAAATATTTATGACCTCACTCCTTGTCCTTATTACCAATCTAATATTTCTAATTCCTAATCATGTAGACCCTACTTCTCTAGTTACCCAAACTTTGACATTTTAACATTACCGGACCACTTACGACAAATATTTACTTTTACAACATTCCTATTGTACTTTGACCGTACCGTACTCCACATTATTGGTGGCACCGCATCGACGGCACCATTATCTTCTATCGACGCTACTACTAATTACACTTAACAACATCCTATTCCTAATACATACATTAATGAAATAGAAATTTTGGAGGAAAATTTTAGTGTCGACATCTTCCCCTTCTAGCTTCTACTCCGTCCCTCGAGTAGACTATTCTCGTGCTTGGAAAATCTTCAACTTGTCGTGGTTGACCCATTTCGTAATGGGAGTGCCATCTAATTCCTCCAAATGCAGACGTACCATTTTCATGCACAAATGCTATTTTGTAGGGCCCCATCCATTTTGGAAGAAATTTTCTCTCGTTTTCTTTTTTTTTGTATCTGAATCATATACTAGGACCAAGTCATTCACATGAAATGGAGACCATCGGATCTTTTGATCAAAGTATTCCTTCGCTTCATTTTCTTCTTATGGCTTGTATCCTTTGCTATTTCCTCATTTCCTCTAGCAAATGAAGATGTACCAACCTTCCTTTCATTTTTCATAACACTCACAAAGTGGGAATATCAAACTCAATAGAAGAATCGGATTAATGCCATAGGCCAACCGAAATGGGGAGTATCCTGTTGCTGACTTTGATGTTGCCCTATATGCCCACAATGCTTTGCATGAATCCTTTTATCCCATTTATGTACTGCAAGGCTGCATCTTTTGCTAGAATTTGACACAAAGACAAAATTTGTTCGCTCCACCCGTCCATTTGTGCTTGGCTTGTATGTTGTTGCCTTCCCGTGCTTGATAGAAAAATTATTGACTAGGGCTTCTACCACCTCATTAATGAAGTGGCTTCCTTGATCTCAGCTACAATTTCTAATGGACAACCAAATCTGGTGACAATGCGTTCATATATGAACCTTGCCACTTCATCCATGGAAGTTGTTTTCAATGGCCTAGCTTCAACCCACTTGGTTAAATAATGCGTAGGCAACTACAATATACTTGTTTTGACGTGATGTAGTTGGAAGTGGACCTACAATGTCTATTCCCATTTTTCAAAGGGACCAAGGGGAAGAATAGGACATAATGGAACTGATGAAGTCTTATGGTTACCATGTGTTTGACAAATATCACATGTCTTACAATAATTATAACAATTTTAAAAAGAGTGGGCAGGTGATAACCTACATCCAAGATCCTTCTTGCTTTGTAAGTTGTCCGTGAGAAGTTCCCTCCACATGTACCATTGTGGAATTCTTCTAGCAGCTCCTTTCCTTGATCACATCCAATCGCCCTCTTGATCGTCCATCGTGTCCTATTCGAAATAATGCTCCATGCGAGAATAGAATATGGACGACTAGCTTGAGTAATCTTTCTCTTAGTCTTTGCATTGGCACCATCAGGAAACTTGAATTCATTCAGATAATTCCAAATATCTATGTATTCACTAGGGATTGTGTCAAGGGAGAACAATGCTGCATCGGGAAAATCATCATCATCACAAGATGATCCTAAACCATCATAGGCTCGAGAGAGTGCATCTGCATTGACATGCTTCTTTCCTGGCCTATCTATAATATCAAATTCAAATTCTTGTAGCAAAATTATCCATCTTGCTATCCTCCCTGATGGGTTAGGCTTATTGACAATATATTTTAGAGCCTGATGATCCGTTACAACTATAAATTTCTGCCCTAGCAAGTAATTTCTAAACTTCTTTACAGCAAAAATGATAGCCAGAGCCTCTTTTTCAGTTACAGTATAGTTTACCTCAGCACTGCTCATTTGTCTGCTCCCAAAGTAAATTGGATGTTCATTCCCATTTTCATCCTTTTGGCTCAAAGTACTACCTAGTGCTGCATCTGAGGCATCAGTGTACACAATGAATGGCTTGCTCCAATCTGATTCTTCAAAACAGTGAAGACACCGAGCTTCCTTCGCTTGTCCAAAAGCTTCATGCGCCTTGTTTCCTGGTTCATAAGCAACATCCTTCTTCAAGAATTGGGTTAGTGGTTGTGCAATCTTTGAGAAATTCTTGATGAACCTTCTATAGTAACCCACATGGCCTAAAAATGATCTCAACTTACTTATATTCATAGGAAATGGTAAATATTTGATTTTTGAAACTTTATCGATCATCGCACCAATACCATCTCTGGATACAACATGCCCTAAAAAAAACGCCTTTAGAACATCCAAAGACACACTTTGTAGGGTTTAGTGAGGCTTGTGCTTCATCTAACCTTTGAAATGCTGTCTCCATCTCAAAAGTGCAGTGGTCCAACTTGCTCCCATAGATGTAAAAATCATCCGAAATACCCGATGAAGGTCCCAATGTAGGGTTCGAATACCCTACTCATCAAACGCTGGAATGTTGTTTGGAGCATTACACAACCCAAAAGGCATAACTCTATAAGCAAACGCTCCCAAGGAGTGGTGAACGTTGTCTTCACCGATCTTTCTCTCTCGCTATACGAACTTGGTTGTAGCCACTGTATCCATCAAAGAAACTATAGCACTCGCCGCCTACTTCGCCCAAGATCTGATCTGAAAATGGAAGAGGGTAATGATCCTTCTTTGTTGCCTTATTGAGCTTCCCGTAATCAACACAAATACGTAGCTTCCCATTCTTTTTTATTGAGATCACAATGGGAGAAACCCATTCGAATTCTCCACAAAGATATGAATCCCGCAT
The DNA here is from genome assembly GCA_018340775.1 of Taxus wallichiana var. yunnanensis. NCBI lineage: Eukaryota > Viridiplantae > Streptophyta > Pinopsida > Cupressales > Taxaceae > Taxus > Taxus wallichiana. Next base: position 451,653,587 of record CM031242.1, read on the forward strand.
CAAACAACTTATCTATTTCTTCTTTTACGCCTTAGAAAAATTAGGATTCATTCTATATGGCATTTGCTTTATAGGCTTAGCACCATCTACCACTCAATACAATGTTCTACCCAACTTACTTGACGGAGTTCCTTGTAATCAAAAGTGAATAGGTGTATGTACCTTCAAAGAGATGGAGGTAGGATTCCTTCTCACTCTCCATCACAAAGATCACCAATCTTTATTTGTGGGAGACGATCATCAACTTCTTCTTCGTATAATTTTATGGGGTCATGAGTTGGTGTGATCGGCAGGATATCCATGACTCAAACATCCACCTCGCTTTCTTCATCTTCAAAGGTGTCCACTTCACCGGTACTAGAGTAATCGAGGATGTCCAATCATCGGTTTCATCACTTGAATCCACAAATTTCTACTTTTATGACGCCGAGGGATCACGCTTTATCTTCACCCTCTCTCTACCACGTCCAAGTGTCATGAAACCCTCATTCTAGTAGTTTCGCATGAACTCTCCTTAGCCATGGTCTTCCCAAAGAAAGATTGGGTATGTAACAGCACCATTTTTCATCACCCGAAAGTCTACCACACATACAACACCCATAATGTATATTGCCACATTTGAAACTACACCTTCTCGGTTTAGTTTTTCCCTTATTTAATGACCTTAACATAACAAGTTGAAGGGCGATCAATTTTAAACCCAACATATTCATTACGGACTTGGTCATTACATTAATCGCATCACCTCCATCAACTAAGACATCATGAATTGAAATTCCATTACATAATACCTCAGCTTGTGGAGCATAGGGATCTGCCTCTGCCTCCAAAACAGGGACCTCAACCTCCTTCCTTCTTCGAGCATTGAGTCCACCTCGCAACTCCCGCCTCTTCTCAGAAGACATAGCCAAGAGTTGACCATATGTAATATTTGCAGGCCTTTTGGATAGATCTTCCAAGATGGAGTATGGTCCTTGCCCCTGTGAAATCATAAAATCCTGCACACCCAACTTTCTTCTCCTATGTTTCTTACTAGTTTCTTCTTTCATCTTCTTAGGATCATTTCCATCTTGATTATCTTTTTCTTTCTTTCTTTCTTTTGTTACAAACACATCTACTTCATTATTTCTGCTCTTATCTACTACATCAAAAGAATTCAAAGGTGCTTTTCCTTTATCATTATCTCCTTACCAGATGTAGAAGCTCTATCTGACAATTATACTTATAATGACCCTTTTTATAACAACCATAACAAACAACTTCAGAAATATTTCTTTTTGGACCTCTATCTCCTCCCTGAGAACTAAATTCCTTTCCTTAAAGAAGATTAATAGTTAACTGACCCATCTTTTTGAGCAGATCTTCATACTTAGTAGATGTATTAGGAGAAATATTTGTGCTCACCGGGAGTGGTTGTGGATTTAGGACCAAAGGTGCTGGTGTAGGCTCTACTTTAGCAACAATTTCTTTGGGCTCCTCTTCCATGCTTTCTTCTTGCCTTCTTGCAATCTCCTTTGCTTGTTCAATGGTAGCTGGGTGGTCATACTTCACTCGTTGTCTGATCTCCGGCTTCATCCCAAGAATGAAGTGCTTACAAAGGAGATTATCCACGCCATTCATCAACCCATCCGCTAGTCCTTCCTTCGGATCTGGGCATCGAGCTTCCTCCTTAGCTCTAGAACACGAGCATGATAATCCCTTATCTTCTCCTTCTCTCCTTGGGATAGCTTTGTGATCTCGATCATGAGATCTGCATATTTCTGTTGTTCACCAAATTCTTCAAGAAAACTTTTAGTTAATAAATCCCATGAATTTTTCACATTATCACCTAGTGTTTCAAACCACCTAAGTGTTGAACCATCCAAAAAGGTAGGAAAAAATTCAGTCCATTGTTCCCTTCTTATAAGGCCATTACAAATACAAGATCGTTTAAACTCTTGAATGAAAGAAGAAGCATCTTCATTAGATTGAGCTGAAAAAACAAGAATCTTTCCCATTTTCAAAAGTAACCACCGTGAAATACCAACCCACAAGTACAATTAACAAGACTTATGTGCACAAATAATTGGAATCACTATACTAGAAAGTGACTTTACACCTTTCTACAGTAAAATAGAAATGACCACGGTAAACTATGGTAAAACTTGACTTACTACGGTAAAACTTGACTTTACTGTGGTAAACACTATTCACTAGAAAAAGTGAAGTTATCATGCGGTAAATACTATTCACGGTAAAAAGTGAATTTATCATGCGGTAATTACTATTCCCAACAAAAGGACTTTACCAGTGGTAACTACTATTCATGGAAAAAATGACTTTAACATGGTAACTACTATTCACGGTAAAAATGACTGCCATGGTAACTACTATGCGCATGAAAAAAACAAGGTTACCCTCCAATTAATTTTTACCTAAGTGGGAATATCTCTCCGTAAAATCCACCAACGAGGAATGGTCCTGCAAACAAAACCAAAATGTCATCACCAATCCAAAGACTATGATAATTCTTCACCGGAACTCCTCGTACTTCATGATTATTTACTAATGCACGACTTTAGTTTGGTGGATGTAATCTGGAAGCAAAACAACAACCGAACACAAGAATACCATTGACTATGATAAGAAAAAATGACGACAAATCTGAAATATCAAAGTAAATTATAATATTAACATGAAATCATTCAATCTCACCCATGAGATACTTCAACAAGACTATGGGAGAAACTTTACAATTACACCTCTTGATGGCTTCTTCAACACACCTTTAATCGATGGCTTCCTTCGCACACTTCATACAATATTTCTCACTACTTCTTTCTATGCTAAATGAGGGGGTGGCCTCTCTATTTATAGAACTTCCAGGCTTATCCATCCTATCTCTAAGATAGGATAAGAAATCCACTCGACGAATCATATTCCATACCTTAACTCTTATCTGTACATGTAAGCTTATCTGTTAAGATAAGATAAACCTTATCATTTTACATGGGTTCCACATTTTTAGACTTTTTACAAATAAAATACACAAAATATTTATGACCTCACTCCTTGTCCTTATTACCAATATAATATTTCTAATTCCTAATCATGTAGACCCTACTTCTCTAATTACCCAAACTTTGACATTTTAACATTACCGGACCACTTACGACAAATATTTACTTTTTACAACATTCCTATTGTACTTTGACTGTTACCATACTCCACATTATTGGCGGCACCATACTGACGGCGCCGTTATCTTCTATCGACGCTACTACTAATTACACTTAACAACATCCTATTCCTAATACATACATTAATGAAATAAAAATTTTGGAGGAAAATTTTAGTGTCGCATGAACATTTAGCAATATTATAATCTTTATACTAATATACTATGAGTTTACCAAATCACCCATATTTTTCAAAGGATGTGAGTGGAATTTAACCCTAGCTTGCGATCATTAGAGATATTCAAACCGAGATTAGAATGGCTAAGGTAAGGATAGATCACAATTCCTGGTTATACAACAGCTTTCAAATTTTCTTTTGACTCTTCTCCCACTACCTTGCTTACTCATACCAATGAGATTAGTAAGATACAACACAAGTATTTTTGGAATTTTAAATATTATTATCTTGAACAATTGAGCCAACATGAGATCTTCAATGGGTTACTTGGGTCAATTTTTCACACTGTACTTGTGAGAGTTGTGAACATAAGAAGCACCCTCAAGAGAAATTTGGCAAGGGAAAATATTTGAGAGCCTATCATCGATTAGATAGATTTCATTGTGAAATTTTGGCCTTTTTAGTATCCTTCATTCATTATATCACTATACATATTTACCTTCATTAATGTCTTTTCATGTTACACATGGTTTAATTTCTCAAATAAAAATTTGAAGTCTTTGATAAATTTTGAGACTTCAATGCTCTCACTGAGAAACAAGTTGAAAGGTCTATCAAGATTCTTATAACTAACAATGGAGGTGAGTATGTGAACATTAGGCTCTCTAAATTTTACACCTCGGAAGGAATTGATTTATAGTGTATAGTGTCTTATAGTCCTTTGAAAAATGGAGTTTCTGAAAGAAAGAACATAACTCTTAAGGTGATGGCCACTTGTCTAATTCATTACAAATCCATTCCTCCATATTATTTTGTTGAATCCATGTAATGTGTTTGGTACATTCATAACCGAGTTTTGCATAAAGAAGTAAACAGGATGACACCCTTTGAAACTTGGTATGGACGTAAACATGATGTTGAGTATTGTTGTGTCTTTGGTCCAAATTCTATGGCTCGATTTCCCAAAAATAAATGCAAGTAAAAGGAACATCAATCTAAAAATTTTATCGTTATCCGGTATCTTGAATATGTGCATGGTTATATACTTGTTAATAACTACATTCATCAGCTCTATAGCAAGAGAAGGTGAAATTCCTAGAGTTCTCTTGTAATTCAACTTCTCCACCTACGCATCTCTCTTTTCCTCTCTCTAACAATTATTCAACCTCCTCTAATGATATTATTGAGCCTCCTTCTCTTTATCCACAAAATCCTCATGGTCCTCCCATTTATCCATCTACCAATTTTGATAGTAGGGATGATGATGAGTATGTCCACTCGACTTGACGATTCGATAGATTTTTAGCCTTACTTTCCTCCTAGTCCTTGTTGGGATAGGAATAACTTGTATAGTGATGAAGATTAGATAGGGGATCTTTCAAATGATAGAAAAATTTTATCGATTTTTCTAGGCCCCTTCCTTGTTTGCCTATGTTTCTAACCCACGTATTTTCTCGGAAGATAATGGTATTCATGAGTGGTGTTGGTATCCAAATTGATTCTCCCGTGAGGGATGAGTATCATAACAAAACTGAAAAGATGCTTAGAGAAATACAAATAATGATATGAGTTGTTTTATATTTGGGGAGGGGATTCACCGACTCTTTGTCACTTAGGCATTAGATAAATGGAAAGTACCTCACTAAGGGTTTAATCTACCCTCAACACTTTAGGCTATGCCTTTAACCAGGTGAGAGGACCCGTTCTGTAACCCGTGTTGGTGAAGGACATCAAGAAATCCTTCTTTGCACAATTTTCATGAAAAACTTGAGGAAATATGATCAATACAATACAATCTAACTCTCAAAAGTTGTCACACTAGAGAGTGGAGATGTTTCCTAGACAAGGTTCAGCTTACTAAAGAAAATAATTGAATTATGATTGCCCCCGCATACTTTGGCAATGGAATTTTTTCATTTGTGGATACACAAGTACAAGCATGGTTGGTTCATGTAGGATTCATTGTTTGAGAAATTTTTGGTGGGAAGTTAAATATGATAAATTTGATTATACAAGATATTTTGAGAGCCTTTCAAAAATTGGAACACTCACAAACAAAATGCTTCGAAGAGCCAAAATATTCCTTCAACCACAAGGTGTGTATCAATGGAGGCCTAGAAATGCATGGTTTCACACATTCTTCAAGAATTCAGCACAAAGGATCGTGCAAAAGACTCAATTAAAAGTTAGAAATCCTTGTTTCATCACACCTAAGATACACTCATAGACTTATAAACAATATTCATCAACATAGTTATAGTAAAGTGATTTTAAACTACTTATTTCATTATCAAATGAAATCTTTTTTCATAATAAAATTATGAATGCCACAATACTAACACACGGATGAGATCTTGTGTGAATCAAAGATATTTTAACATAAGATTACAATAGGAAAAATAAAAACTATTTGAAAACATTCTTAAAAATAACCAAACATAATTATTCTTATGATCAACATAGAGTCATTCAAGGCTCAATAAATTCATTAGTAGGGGAAGTTTCCTGAACAATCTTAGATCTTGTCAATGGCTATACACTTACAACCACCTTGATGTGAGTGAATCTAAAATCAAAGGAAAATAAACTTGTCTCTCAGATGGTCTCTTGGGAAAATGGTTTCTCTCAAACATTCTCATAACATTTAACCCCCAACCATTTACAAGAGTATTTTTATTGCGTTTATACCATTTCATTCACTAACTCATCCCAAATTTTGCCCCCAAAATTCTGAATCTTCAAGAGAATATTCCTCTTTACAACATAACATTTAATCATGTTTATTCCTTGAAAATATCCTTCTTTCTATTGCTAGGTAGATAAATCATGAACTGGTCACGTTTCTCGACCCTCAACTATGATTGGGATGCCATTTCGTATAGTTTTTTAATCATTCTTTTATTGTGTCATGTAAGAAATATGCTTTTTAATAATTCTCAGGTGGCTCCATATGGCTTGATCTGACAAGCAATCCTTTTCACCTTTAAGAATGCACCTTGAGAAATGGGTGCCCTCGCATGGATACATACATTCATACCTATCGAAATGAGTTCCTCGCATAGATTATATAATATATCCGTGCTATGAGTCTGATTTGAACAAGTGAAAAGAGGAGCCAGTGGAAACCTCCACGTGTCTCCTTGGAACAACTACAAAGGTGAAGTCCAGAGGTAGGTTGCGAAACAAGTGTGGGCCCTCCATGGGTTTAGAACCATAGAGATTTGCACCAGTTGTTGAAAAGTTAGAGTATGGGAAGGTCGAACAGAACCTTCCATGTGTCTATTCGGTCCAACTTCAAAGATGAAGTCTAGAGGTGGAATGTCAAATGAGCGTAAGATCTCCACGTGCCCCCTGGTCCCAAGAAAGTTGCTTCTGAGCGTTTGAAAAGTATCGGTATAAAGAGAAGCTAGTGGAAGCCTCCACATGTCTCTTCAACACTTTTGATATGGTGCCCAAAAGTAGACACCTCAAACAAGCGTGGGCTCTCCACGTGTCTCGCCATTTAATTTTTTTAAGAACAAGTGTAAGGTGTCATGTGCCTAGGGTTAGAGAAAGTTACATCTAAAACTTGAAAATTCTAAGTATGAGAAGATCCAATGGAAGCCTCCACATGTCTCTTTGATGTAATTTTGATATGGTGCTCAAGAAGCGGATACCCCAAACAAGTGTGGGCTCTCCGTTTCCTGGCCATTGAAATTTTTTAAGAACCAAAAAAGGTGCCACGTGCCTAGGGTCTGGGAAAGTTGCATCAAACACTTGAAAAGTCTAAGTATGGAAATATCTATCTGAAGCCTCCACATGTCTCCTCGGAAGAATTTCAAAAGTAAAATTCAGGGGCAAGTCCCCAAATACCTCCACGTTTCCCGAGCTTAAGGAAGTTACATCAGGCACTTGAAAAGTCTAATTATAAAGGGAGCCAACAGAAAGCTTTGACGTGTCTCATTGATAAATCTACAAAGGTAAGACCTAGAGGCGGATCCTCAAATGAGCGCAGGCCCTCCACGTGTGCTTTTGTGAGTCTTAGGCATTCACCTTATACCTTCAAGCCGATTCGACATCCTTGTACTCTCACCCCTTATACTTTCAAGCCAGTTCCAAGGAATAATTTGTTACATATTTTTTCCGACAAAGTGATATTTAACCAATTTACACCCAAAAGCTACAAGGTGTACAAAAGGTTATCTTTCTCAATTATTTCCACCAGTTGTTTCTAATTGTGGCGTCATATTTTTGCTTATGGAAAATTATTTCGAACATTTCCTCTTGATTCTAAAAACATGGCACACAAAAAAAGGAAGAATGCGATTTAGCCTATTGATCATCCTTTTTTGCACTGAATTTCCTTCTCTTCATCCTTTTCCTCTGCATCTTGCTCTGCTTCATCTTGGCAATTTTTTTCAAGTGCCCGACCAATTCTAATTCAAAACAACAACTTTCACACTTCTCAGGTTCACAAATTGAGCTCCACAACAATTCCGATTGCACTTTACTGATAAAAAATACAAGAGACCATGAAATCAACAATAAAATATGAAATAAATTCAAATATCTCGAGGTCCTTAAGTGTTAATGGTGGCAGAACTAAATGCCTTGTATCATAGCCATTAACTCTATCTTTCACAACTTCAAAATTGAACCATCCATGTGGAAAAGATCTTAGTTAAGGTAGGCCTTTGGGGGCCTTTTGCATTTTATGCCACTTCAAAATAGAGCCAAAATTTCTAAAATATATCTGGTGACCCACCCTTCCATCTTTGATGTACATTCAACACGTGGTTTTATCTAGGCACAACCCACCTCCCCACTTTGAATTTTCAATGCTGACTCAAACATGTGAAATTATTTTGTCCCTAGCGGAATCGCAACTCGGCTTATAAATTTTCCTCTTTTCAAAAAAAAGGCTAAAATATTCAAAATGCTCCAACGATCCACCTTTCTACCTTTGAATTTTGAAACTACCATGTGTCCTTTTGCGAACCTTAGGCATTCCTTTTATATTTTCATTCCTTTCGCCATAATGCCTCAAAACACAAAAAGGGCCTTCCTTCCCACAATGGTTCGACTTATGACATGTGTACATCTTCGGGGTCAAAATAAGAAAATTACTTTGCCACATAACATTGATGAATAGGCAATTAGAAACTATTGGGGATGCGGGACCAATTTGGCATTTTTTATAAATGTGACAAAAGTGACAAGTTCACATCGAATAGATCCGTTGTGTTGCATCCAATTAAAAATGACCATGTATCCGCGGATTTTCGAACACGATTTACAAAGGAGACATAGTCGTGGAAGATGCCCAACAACAAAAATTTTCCCCACGGAGAGAAGATTGTAAATAAAACCAAGACTCAATGTGATCCATGACCCAAGAAAAGGACTCGATAATGATGACCAAAATGAAAGGGGAAACCTTTCCACATCCATATAGGGAAACAAATAATACTTCAAACCATGCGGAATGAGAATTTTTGAACAAACAAGGTGAGATTAAATTGAGCACCAACATCGGCTCTGACTCAAGGATGGGCACTCTCTACGAGTGCCCCAAGGAAAAAGAATGTGCCAAAAAATCCATTGGGTGACGGAGTTAAGAACAATCTTGTAAAGCAGAAAAAAGTTTCCAACCTCCCAAGAATGAACCGAGAAACCAACAAAAACGCATCACCAAGGACCAAGACAAACCAAAACAAAAAAAAAATGAAAAAAAAGCAAAAACAAAATACTATACATTGTACAATGATGTGTGCCTTGATTATGAGAAATCAATCAAGGAAATGTTTCAAGTGCCTACCATTCTAGAGTACAACCAATCCAAGAAGTCTTGATACCTTTTTAACAACTAGGATATATGCTTGTTTTTCTTCTCTATCAAAGTTGCTACCTACCCATATTTTCTGAGGTTTATCTTTTGTGTCTTTACCAGATGTAGAAAAAACCCCATAAAACATTAGAGTCTAGGGAGAACCAATCTACTTGGGATACTTACACTCATCAATTTTATGCTCCTTAAAATCAGCATAACCCACAAATTTTTCAACATCGACATCTTGCATACAATACTTCATAAGAAGCATTGTTAGGGTCCTCAATGAGATATAACATTTTCTTCTCACCGTACAACTTCACAAGGTTCCCCTCAATTGGTATGGTTTCATAAGACATGTCCATTTGTATTCTTCCACCCATACTAGCTGCCCATTTTCTAGATAATAACATCCCCCATTTGGCAGGACAGTCCACAATAACCACATTCATGGTTAAGCATTTTCCTGGAAAGGCTGGAAATCACACTACATATCCTTTGACATATCCAATTATTGGCACTTCTCTTGAATCCATAGTAGTACATGTCCCAAAAATTGTTGTTACCTTGATATTTAACTCATTCATGACCTCAAGAGGCATTACATTACATGAGGTCCCTGAATCAAACATGTAGTTATGTACTAGCCTATATTTAATAATCAAAGTGGTAAAAATGGATCAACATTAAGCTAAGATTCAACCATAGAAGTTCCCAAATACACCTCATATGATTCACCTAGTTACTCTAATGCTTGTGTTATTTCTTACTACGCAATAATGGGAGGAACCTCTATATTATTAACACTTTTTCCCTAAGTAATCTTTAGTTCCTTAAATTCCAAATATTAGAATGCCATTCTCTTATACTCAAGGATCCCGAGTAATTCAACAATGGGAACATTAATCTTAATCTCGACTCAAGATTTGGGCTATGTCACAAGGAATATATTTGGGTAGGACAATATTAGTAGGAAGATTCACAGTTTCATCTGATAATATAGGAGTCTTCACAGTCTGGGCATGGGCAGAAGTACAGTTTTATTTGGGGTAATTAGGCCTTTTCCATATGTATCTTTCTTAGGGGTTTCCTTTAGGATATTGGTAAGAAATGGAACTTTTGGCTTGGTTTTGGCCCTCCCCTTTGAAAACCTTACTTCTTGTGTTATATTCTTTCTCCTGAGCAACTATTGCATTCATCAATAGTTGTCTATCCTCTTCGTAAGGGATCCCTCCATCATACTTTTTAATCATCAAAGCCCTTAAGTATTCAAAATCATGATTAGGAAGATTAAATGCTTACACCATATCAATTTCAAAAGTATTAATAGGAGGAAGAGGTAATACCCAATGAACACAATCCCATAAGTTTTCAATAGTTCTGCACTTATCAATTCAGTTAAGGTTTCCCCCTGCCATGAGTTTGTAGGGTATTCCATCATGCACACATCATCATATGTCTCATCATCATCTACTTCCTCAACTTATTGATCTACATCACATGGGGAGTATGGTAAGAAACACCTATCACACCACTCAATAACACTAGCCTCCTCCATAGTAGCAACCCTGGAAGTCAAAGGATCAAGAACCAATCTATTCTCCCTAGGTTGAGGTTGTTTATTTCTTGATCCCATGATCCCTTTCCCTTTGTCATCTAGTCTGTGATCACCTATGGGATGATTTTCATATCTCTCCTAGCCATGTGGCTTTTCTTAACCCGGAAATTTGTCCTATCCTTTTTCTTCTCTTGCTAATATATAGGATATCTCTTTAACATCTCCATCCAAATATTTTATAGCCTCTTCTAGATCCACAACCTTTGCATGACCGAGGTTTTTCAGTTTGATCAACTTAACACCTTCTCTCTTAGGAGGCTTTCTAATTACTTTGATGTTATTTTCTATTTGTAAGGCCATGGTGAAAGCTCTGCCTCAATGTTCTCGAGTTCTTATCTCTCAAGTAATAAGTAGCCTTTTTATCACAACCATCAAAATATTTTATCAAACATGACATATCACTTGGCCTTAGGATTATATGTATCCTATTTAAGGTCTTATTGAACCGAGTATTAAAATCATGGACATATTCATTTGGATTTTTCTTTATATTTTCAAATTCGGAAAAGAAACCTAGGATCTGTCTTATCCCCATATTGCAATCTAAAGGAAATTTTTATCTTTTCCATGAATCTATTGAATTATTTGGTAAACACTTGTACCACCACACATGCATCCTTCTCAAGAGTATGAATAAATCATTTTATATACAAATCTTCAAACTCAATTTAAAAGTCTTCCATCATATTGAAAAAGAGTCTTAAATGGTGGTCATCAATGATGGCATTATCCTTGACACTTTGACAACCTATTTCTGACATCTTGTGGCACCATATTAGGATATCCATCCATACCTCTGAAATCTATAGGTCCAAAAGTGTTGACAACAAAAGGAGGTCTAGGTAGAGGTTGGGCCATATTTCCTTAAGGCGGTGAATTTACAAGAGAAACAAAATGATAGGGAAACGAGGGGTCTTTGGAGCACAGGAGTATAGCTTTCAAAATAGATATTCTCTAATGACTCAACTTCTTGGAAAACCCTATCAACCTTGGAAGAAACATGGGAAAACTGAGAGGGGCATGATTTTCGGACATAAATGATGGCCCCTCTTCGCTTAGAGAACTCAAATTTATTCAAAACTTACTTGGTTCAAATCACTTGAATATGTATGGTAATCTTCAACCATAGATTGATCACCTTTCAGAACTCGATACCTCCTTTTTTTTTCATTTTTGATCTCCTACTACTTTCTAGATTCGTCTTCCTTCTAAATTTGTCTTTCCTAGTTCTAGAAATAACTTTCTAGTAGGGTCCCTAGTGAAGAAATATCTTCTTCCATCCAGATTTGCATAGATTAATGAAAAATTTCACTTGACACAGGTTAAGACACTAGTAATCATGAAAATTTCAATTCAACACGAGTCGCCACTAAGGATTTTCACCTTAGTTGTGCAAATGCACTATAAGTAACTTGTTAAGTGTTTATCAATACTTAATTTCTACAAAGCTTAACAGATCTGACCTTCCTTTACCCACATTTATCACTATTGATGCAAATTTAGTGCAATAACCACTAGAAACTTGAAATACTACACAATGAAATTGTAATATTGCATAAATCTTACAATCTCAACAAAGGATGACACTTAAACAACTTATTTGTACTTAAATCATGCAAGAAACACTATCGTGGTTCAGGTATGTGTATGCATTTGTAAAAATGTCCTTGATAACGAGGTCACTTTGGAGGTGTTACCGCAAAAATAGGTCCCAATGTTCAAATAATCCTCTGCAATTCAAATAATCCTTAGAAATAGTGCCATTTAAGTGTTGTTCCCACACGAATAGGTCCCGGTGTTCAAATAATCCCAAGAAATGGTGCCACTTAAGTGTTATTACTGTATAAATAGGTCCTTGTTTTCAAATAATCCTCAAATAATCCCCGGAAATGGCACCACTTTGGTGTTGTTGCCACAAAAATAGGTCCCAGTGTTAAAATAATCCCGGAAACAACGCCACTTCGGTGTTGTTTCCACACAAATAGGTCCTGTGTTCAAATAATCCACGGTAATGACACCACTTCGGTGTTGGTATCCAAATTGATTCTCCCGCGAGGGTTGAGCAGCATAAAAAACTGGCAGGATGCTTAGAGACAGACGAATCATTATATGAGTCGTTTGTAGCCGGTGAGGAGATTCAAATGATTCTTTATCACTCAGGCATTGGAGAAATGGATAACACCTCACTAAGGGTTTGATCTACCCTCACTACTTTAGGTTGTGCCTTCAACCAGGGTGAGAGGACCCATTCTGTAACCCATGTTGGTGAAGGACATCAAAAGATCCTTCTTTGCAAAATTTTCATGAAAACCTTGAGGAAATATGATCAATACAACACAATCTAACTCTCACGAGTTATCACACTAGAGAGTGGAGATACAAAGTACTAAAGAAAATAAATGAATCCTTATTGGCCCCGCATACTTTGGTAGTGGAAATTTTTCATTTGTGGATACACAGTACAAATAGGGGTGGTTCATGTAGGATTCATCATTTGAGAAATTTTTTGTGGGAAGTTAAGCAAGATAAAGTTGATTATACCAGATATTTGAGAGCCTTTACAAAAATTTGAACACTCATAGATAAAATGCTTCAAATGAGCCAAAATATTCCTTTAACCGGAAGGTGTGTATCAATGGAGGCCCAAAGATGCATGGTTTCACACATTCTTCAATAATTCAGCACAAAGGCTCATGCTAAAGACTTAATTAAACATTAGAAATCCATGGTTCGTCACGCCTAAGATACACTCATAGACTTACAAACAATCTTTATCAACATAGTGAAATTAAAGTGATTTTAAATTGTTTATTTCATTACTAGATGAAATATCTTCTCATAATGAAATTGCAAATGCCACAATACTAACACATAGATGAGATCTTGTGTGAATCAGAGAGATTTTAACATAAGATTGCAACAGAACAAGAAAAACTATTTGAAAACATTATGAAATACAAGAAAACACAATTATGCTCATGATCAACAAAAATTCATTCAAGGTTCATTAGATTCATTAGCAGGGGAAAGTTTCCTCAACAATCTCAAAGCTTGTCAATGGTTGTACACTTGCAACCACCTTGATGTGATTGAATCCAAAAACATAGGAAAATAAATTGGTCTCTCAGATGGTGTCTTGGGAAAATGGTTTCCCTCAAAATTTCTCAGAAAAGTTAACCCCGACCATTTGCAAGAGTATTCTCATTGCATTTATAAAATTTCATTCTCTCAATCATCCCAAAATTTCCCCCAAAGTCATAATCTCCAAGAGAATATTCCTCTTTACAACATAGTGTTTAATCATGTTTATTCCCTTGATAATATCCTACTTTCTATTGCCATGTGGATAAATTAGAACTAATCATGTTTCTCGGTCCCTTAACTATAACTCGAATGCCATGTCATAATTTTTGACAATATTTTTAATCATTATTTTATTCTATCGTGTAAGAAATCACCTTTTTAATAATTCTCGGGTGGCTCAAATGGCTTGATCTGATAAGAAATCCTTTTCACCTTTGAGAATACACCTTGAGGAATGAGTGCCCTTACATGGATACCTGCATTCATGCCTCTCAGAAATGAGTTCCCTCGCATGGATTATATCATATATCTGTGTTGTGAGTCCGAGTTGGCCAACTGCAAAGAGAAGCCATCGGAAACCTCCACGTGTCTTCATAGTGCAACTGCAAAGGTGAAGTCCAGAGTCAAGTTCCCAAACAAGCGTGGGCCCTCCACATGTTCAGAACCATAGAGAGTTGCAATGGTTGCTGAAAAGTTAGAGTATGGGATGGTTCAGTGGAAGCTTCCACGTGTCTGTTTGGCATAACTTCAAACATGAAATCTAGAGGCGGGACCTCAAATGAGCGTAGGATCTCCACGTGCCTAGGCTCAAGAAATTTTCCTTGGCCTTTGAAAAGTCTCACTAAGAGGAGCTAGTGGAATCCACCACATGTCTCTTCGACACTCTTTTCTATATGGTGCCCAAAAGTGGAGACCCTAAACAAGTGCAGGCTCTCGATTTGTCCCGACCGTTTAAAAGCCATTTATGAACCAACAGTAGGTGCCATGTGCCCAGGGTCCAAGAAAGTTGCATCGAATTCTTGAAAAGTCTAAGTATGGGAATATCCAGAAGAAACCTCCACGTGTCTCTTCGGTACACTTTTGATATGGTGCCCAAAACTAGATACCCCAAACAAGCGCAGGCTCTCCACATGTCCCCGTCATTGAAAAGTTTTAAGAACTAGTGGAAGGTACCACATGCTTAGGGTATGAGAAAGTTACATCAGACAGTTGAAAATTCTAAGTATGGGAACATCTAGCGGAAGCCTCCACATGTCTCTTCAAAGTGCACTTTCAAAAGTAAAATTGAAGCGGTGTCCCCTAAGAAAGTGCGGGCCTCCACGTGTCCCATGATTAAAGAAGTCGAATCGGGTGATTGAAAATTCTAAGTATAAAGGGGAGCCTGTGGAAGCCTCCACGTGTCTCATTGGTGCAAATACAAAGGTAAGAACCAGAGGTGGATCCTCAAATGAGTGTATGCCCTCCATGTTTCCCTTTGTGCATCTTAGGCATTCACCTTATACTTTAGAGTTGGCTCCGACATCCTTGTACTCTTTCCCCTTATACTTTCAAGCCGGTTCTCGAGGAATACTTTTTTGTTATAGATTTGTTTCTAGAAAGTGATATTTAACCAATTTACACTTCAAAGCTACCAGTATACAAAACGTAAGATTTTTCAATTATTTCCACCAGCTTGTTTTTAATCGGGGCTTCATGTTGTTGCTTTTTATAAAATTATTTGGAACATTCCCTCGATTCTCAAAACATGATACACACAAAAAAAGAGGAAGAATGTGCTTTAGTCTATTGATCATCCTTTGCACCTACAACTTCCTTCTCTTCATCATTTTCCTCTGCATCTTTCTCTGCTTCATCTTGGCCATTTTCTATAGGTTCCCGAGTAATTCTGATTCAAAACAACTTTCACACTTCTCGGGTTCACAAATTGAGCTCCACAACAATTACAATTGGACTATACTAAGAAAACCAATAAAAGATAAAATGCATTTGAATCTATGGCAGCTATGGAGCACTAATAGTGGCATAACTAAATTTCTTGTATCATAGCCATTAAATTTGTCTTTCACAACTTCAAAGTTGAACCGTTCACGTGGAAAAGATCTTAATTGAGGTGGGCCTACGAGGGCCTTTTGCATTTTATGCCACTTCAAAACAGAGCCAAAATTTCTAAAATATCTTCCGCAACCCACCCTTCCATCTTTGATGTAGACTCAACATGTGGATTTATCTGGGCACTTGTGGGGTTGTGCTTCACATTTATACCTTACTACTTTTTTTTCAAAACAAGGCTAAAAGTTAAAAAGTCCTCTCGAGGACCCACTTCCTTGCTTTGAATTTTCAGTACTAACTCAAACATGTGACATTATTTTGTCCCCAGTGGAATCGCGGCTCATTTTATAACTTTTCACCTTCTCACAAAAAGGCTAAAATCTTCAAAATGCTCCGATGATCCACCTCTCCACCTTTGACTTTTAAAACTGCCATGTTTCATTTTGCGGGACTTCGCATTCCTTTTATATTTTCATTCCTTTTTCCATAATGCCTCAAAACACGAAAATGGCCCGCCTTCCTACAACGATTCAAGTTATGACACATGTACATCTTCGTGGTCAAAGTAATAAAATTGCTTTATCGCTTCACATTTTTAAATAGCCAATTTGAAACTATCAGGGCCATGGGACCAATTCTACATTTCTATAATTATGAAAAAATGACAAGTTCACCAAATAGACCCGTTATGCTGCATCCAATTAGAGATGACCATAAATAAAACCAATCTACTCAATGTGATCCATAACCCAAGGAAAGGACTGATAATGGAAACCAAATGAAGGAGAAATCTTTCACACATCCATACAGGGAAATAGAGAATACTTCAAACCATGCGGATTGAGAAATTTTGAACAAACAGGGTGAGATTAAATTGAGCACCAACAAGTGAGATTCTACTTTGTATGGAAGAGGAATATTCGTCTCTCATGAACAATCATACTTGGGATCTAACCCTTCTTCCTAAAAGAAAAAATGGTTTTGTGTAGGTAGATATATTGAATTAAGTATGGTGCCACTTGGAAGATAGAAAAGTACATGGCATGACTCGTAGCTAAGGGTTCCTCCCATGTTATCGGGATTTATTATTCGTAGAGATGTTTTTCCCATTGGAAAGATGAATTCTATTAGACTAATCCTAGTCATATCTACTACTAATAGATAGGATGTCGATGAAATGAACGTTAATAGTGTCTTCCTTCATAGTGACCTAAAGGAAGAAACCTATATGAAACAACCCATAGGTTATTTCTGATATTCCTCCCTTGTTTCCAGACTTAGGAATCTATCTATGGTATCAAATAAGCCCCTTTAGCTTGGTCTCGACAAGATGGAAGTTATTTTCTTCTTGCTTTAAGGTTCACTAGTTGTCACTCTAACCCGAGTGTTTACATTTTGTGCAAAGATGAGTCCATGCTTATCTTAGTTATCTATGTCAATCAATATTTTATTACAAGTATCTCTTTGTCAAATCATTGATTCTATTAATAATTCCCTAGACAATAAGTTCTACATGAGTGACTTCATTTTACGTCATTATTTCCTTGGTATTTATATTACCCAATCTAATTTAGGGATAATTATTTTTGAACCTAATTATGGTCTTGATTTTATTTCTAGGTTTTACATGGTTGATTGTAAACCATCTCCCACTCCCATCCTTTGTGGAGTTAAGTTAGTATCCGATTGGTGCACTCTCTTAGTCGATCAGTAACCTTTATAAACGATTAGTGGGAAGCTAGATCTACCCAACTCATACAATATCGATCTTTCATTTGTTATTGACATCATGTATAGAGTGATGCACGAGCCTTATGAGGTGCATTGGAAAATAATGAATCAGATTATTCACTATGTTAGAGGCTCTTAAACTGATGACATTCATTACGTGGAAGGGAAAACATTTATCTAGTTGGATACAGTGTAAATTATTATTCGAGATGGTGATCTCAATCATCGAAGTCTACCTCTAGATACAAATTTTCTTTTCGTTTAAGTCCTGTAAGGTGGTCAAGCAAGAAAAAAATGTGTTTTCTATAACTTCTATAGGGCTACAATATAAGGAAGGATTCAATGCTTATAGGAAGTTATTCACTTACAAGGGATTCTAGCAGAGTTTCATATTTAGTTAAGACAAATTTACCATCATTTATTGTGACAACATTAGCACTATCTCCATACCTAGCTATCTAGTTTAACATCAATAGGTGAAGCACATTGTGATACACATTCACTTCATTAAGGACTCAATTTATGGAGACATCATTGATTTGCAGTCCTTTCATCGCAAATCAAGTTGGTCCATAATTACCAAACCCTTCACTGAAGCCAAGTTTCTTCACTTGTGCTATCTTCTTGGGGTGAGGTCTACTCAAGTAACACATCTTCTTCAATATTTCTATGCCTCTTCTCCTCCTCCTCTTCTTCTATAATGATAACAATTTGTATATGGGTACCTCATCAATCCTTGTTGTCAGAACCATATGATGCATTTTTATTAGTTTGTCTAAGGGAGTCCTCTTTATCTTTCTATCTTTTCATGCCTCTTCTAAAGCCTCTACGATGAAGGGGGTGTTTGTTTGACGGTAATATTTTACTATTTATTCATTTATTTGGTTATTTCAACCTTCAACATGGTCATTCATCTCACTTAGGTGAGTCACAAGTCTTTAGGGAGTTATATAACATATAAATTTTTTTGTCATGGAATACGTCATACTCATCATGTGTATCATTTTCATATGGGATTTAGATGTTATTATAACATTGTAACTTATCATTTCTTTATGGGAGTATGACATGTCTAGGGATGGGAGTTACACACAACTCTCCATATGTATTTTCCCTTTTTTAATCTATGAGAAAGAACAAATCATTTATTTATGCTCAAGTTCGTTATATTATTTTTTGTTTACTAATTACTTAGAGAAATTACATGATATTGTTTGAGTGCAACTTTGTAAATGTGCACACACTTCCCGGATATCTTTGTGTCATCTTTCACTTAAAATTTCAACAATATTAATTTCTATAACCTCCTTACTCATAGATAGTATAAAATTATACTAATTTCAAGTAATAATAATATCTCTATAGCCTTGCCGATCTCTTTATATCTTCCAAAGGAGTTAATAATATCTCATTGTTTACATTTGAATCCTAATTACAAATCACACCCTTTTAGGTCTATAGAATTTTGTGAACACTAAAGGTCTTCTATTGATATAAATTGCCCAGTGTTCTAATTTCTTATTTCTTAACAATTGTTATAACATAGTTGTAATTTCTTATTCAATATCATAACATAATTAAACCCTATAATCTAGATTAATATCGTATTTAAGTATAGCCTTCCACTCTAAAGGTAATTTCATCATCCATCTAATACATAATTGTTGTTTCCATTTCTATCAACTTGACTTAAAATGTCAACAATCTTAATTTCTTTAACCTCCTTATTCATAGATAGTATAAAAACGTACTAATTTCAAGTAATAATAAGCTCTTTATAGCCATGCCTATCTCTTTATATCTTGCAAAGGAGTTAATAATATCTCATTGTTTACGTTTGAATCTTAATTACAAATCACACCCTTTTAGGTCTATAGAATTTTGTGAACACTAAAGGTCTTCTTTTGATATAAATTGTCCAAGTTTTAATTTCTTATTTCTTAAGAATTGTTATAACATAGTTACAATTTCTTATTCAATATCATAACATAATTAAACCCTATAATCTAGATTAACATCGTGTTTAAATATAACCTTCCACTCAAGGTAATTTCATAATCCATTTAGTATATAATTGTTGTTTCCATTTCTATCAACTTGACTTTGTAACATTACTTTCAATTATCCATCCATACCTTAATTATCCTTTTAAATGTATTTCAATTACTTATTAATGGTCTACATTTCTTACATCTATTTAATAAGTTTGGTGCTATATTTGTAATTTACAATTTGAATTCATAGGGTTTAAACTGTGTAGTGCAAAAGACACTCAAAGAGAGGAACGGGGAACCATTTTCTTGTAGTCGTACTCCTCTGACGACCGAGTTGAGCTGCCTTTACTTCCAACCTAACCCAGCTTGACTTTAGTCACAAGTTTAATACTCCACGGTGTATAATTGGCTGGGGTCGTACCCGTCCTACCACGTATACAAATATAACTTTCTTATATCTTTTATATATAAATATGCTAAATAAAAAAACTTGGTTTCCTGTGTATTGCTCCCTTATCTGCCTCTCTCGTCTGTTCTAATCTTTACATGCCCTCAGATTCTTCGAGAAATCTTTATTTCAATCTTCGTATATCTCTCTCTTTATTTCTGAAATCTCCCTCTGCGCGTTCCCATGCTCCATAAAAACCTCCTTCTCCCCATTCTTATTTCTCTCCATTTTTATAAACATTCCTATCCTCTATATTTACAAGATGCTAAACCTATAAATGGTAATATTCATATTTTTAAAAATAAGTTTTTCCTTTAAAAAAAAACGGTAATGTCACCTCCATTATATGTCCTGCGGTCTCTATCTTAACTTCCACATTTTGCTAAAACTATCAATCGCACATGGGTAGTGCAGTGCGAACACGAACGAGTTGTGGTGATGAAAATGCAGTCGACTGTAGTGAATGTTTAGGCCAGTTTTAATTGTCTTTAACATTGATGAGAAAAGTCAAATGTGTAATATGAGTAAATAGAGCTGAGAAGTCATAAATGATTGTTTTGATTGTAAGATATTTTCCCAACAAAATGTGGTAGGTGTGAAGTTGGGATAATAGATCCAATCTCTTGTGAAATTCGTGTTCAAATTCTGAAGAGGATGACAAGGCAGGGTATGTGACATTTTTAGATGGAGGAGGGGTGGTATTATCAGCATGGAGATGTTGGATTTGGTGTAGAGAATAGGAACTTTTAGGAGAAGGGGAATGAAAATTTTGGGCAAGAGGAACATGGATGAGATTGGATGGTTGAGAAAGAGCGAGTTTGGAAGAAAATGAATGAGGAGGATGATATAAAATCCTTTTCGTTAATAAATAATTTATAATTGTGAAACATGGGTCGATCTAGTAGAGTTGTAGGGAACACATTAGTAAAGAGTGAAGAGGTCGAAGGTGAAGGGCAAAAGTAATGTGAAGGTGTATGATTCCAGGAGACCGGAGTGGGTGACTATTGTATGTTCTTTGGAGATAAGGGTGAGGGAGAAGGCTATAGTATAATTATCGTCTATTCTCAGTAAAGGAGAACTAAACTACAACCATGTCAAGGTTTGAGCTATAGATTTAGGCTAGTTTATTCCTAAATGTTTTTGTAGATATACCTCCGACAACATGAAGAGCGGACTTAAAATACTTAGTGAAATGCTCCTATTCATGGAGCTAAGATAGAAGAAGATGATTTTACTTGATTGATCATATGAGTTACAATAATATGTATTCATACATGGAGGAGAATGATCTAGAGAGAAAACCTATAAGAAGAAAAATCTAGAGAAGAGAAGCCTAAAAGAGATAGGAATAAAAAAAAATAGAATGCTAAAACTATGTATTATTTATTTTTATGAATTCCTCCCCCTTAATATAGTGTTTTTACAAATGTACCCCTAAAATAGATCTAATTTCTCTTTGCCAAGTGACTTGGTGATACAATCTTCGATCTAAGCATCTTTCGGGTAGTATTGGAGCTGAATATGGTGGTTCAAAACTTGATCTCGAATGTAGTGACATTCAACTTCTATGTTCTTGGTTCTCTCATGGAAAACATTATTTTTCACAAGTTTTAACACACCATTGTCACAGATCAATTATGGAGGGTTTTCTTTAGGAATTCCCATATTTGCTAAAATTCAACGTAACTAAATCTCTTTGCACATAGCTCCGCATAGGACATGATATTGTGCTTCATTGGATGAGAGAGTAACAAAAATTCTTCTTCTTGATCCACGAGATAGAACTAGTCCTAAGATGAAAAATGCAGCACAAGTTGATTTCTTGTCATCAACGGGTCCAACATAGTTGGAGTCTGTATATCCCTATAAGAAGAACTAAGAGTTCTTCTGATACTCTAGACCATAGTCAACATGACCTTAGACATTACTTAGACATTCTTTCTACTACTACCCAAAGTGACATTTTTCAGCTCTGCATGAATCGGAAATGTATATATTAAAAAAATAGAAGGTTTGGTCTAGTATACATCAAGTAAATGAGACACCCAACAAGATGTCTATAGATAGTACCATATACTTGAGGTGAATCTTGGAATCTCAAAAGTTGCAAACCTTTTTCCATGGGAGTGGACATAGGTTTACAATATGCCATGTCATACATTTCCAGAGTGTCTTGACATAGTTCATCTATGAGACAAAAATATAATTCTTTTTCCACCATATCTCCAAGCCAAGACAACTGTGATGTAGTCCCAAATCTATCATCTCTAAGGATTTCTTCAAATTATCCTTAACATCTTTGATGAGATTGTCAAAACTCCCTATAATCACAAGATTTTCTATATACCAATTCAAAATAACAATCTCTATGTCTATCCTTTTGATATATAGATTTTAATTAGAGGGTATACGTGTGAAATCATGCTATAATAGGTGATCATACATTTTTATGTACCATGCCCTAGGTGCATGTTTAAGTTCATAAAGAGACTTAATTAAATGACATACCTTATGAGGATACTATTCATTAGCAAATCCTTCTGGCTGGGTGATGTATAATTCTTTGAGATCACCATTCAAGAAATCACTTTTAACGTCCATTTGCTAAAGTTTCAATTTTTTTGTATTTCCAATGATAGACAACCCTAACAATTTTCATCTTCACAATGGGCACAAATGTCTCATCATAATCTATTCCTTCCTACCGATCATAACCCTTTATGACTAATCGTGGTTTATGCTTATCGATAGATCCATCTTCCTGTTTATTGTTTTGAAAATTCACTTATAGCTTATGGAATTCTTACCTATAGACCGATCAACAAGTTCCCACATCCAATTCTATATCAAAGAGTCATATTGTGCATCCATGGATTTCTTCTACTCGGTGACTAAGTGCCTCATCAACTCGAACCATGTTTGGTGCCTTCAATCACTATACTAATGAGTGTGAAATTTACTTCATTTTTCTCTTGGATTCTCGTCCAAACTCACAATGAGGTGTCAGTAAGAGAGTTCAGTGAGAATATCTCATTGTGCTTTAGACCCATGTCAAGCACGACGGTGATTTTGATAGTAAGAACTGCTTTCCATATTTCTGAGATCAAAAAATAATTCTCCTTACAGCTCGTCCTTCTTTTTTGATAAGATCCTCATTCTCATCATATGGATGTGTGAACAATCTATGAGAGGAGGTTGGTGTTGAATATTCTTTTTGTGGAAATGAGTCAAATGATGACTCGTTGCAAATAAAATATCTACTCTCATATATCTTCTTTTTCTAAGGATCCAATAGATGAGATGCTTTAGAGGCGGTCTTGTATGCCGAGAGATATGCACTAGTGTGTCTTATATTCTTCCTCTTTCTACATGGAACATGCATATAAGCATTACAACCAAATACTCTCAAATGAAAAATATAAGGTTTGCGATTACTCCATAACTCTTCTAGTGTCTTGTCCTTCGACATCTTTATAGGTGCATGATTCGAAGATATACACTTGTTCGGAAAACTTCGCCCAAAATATGTTCTATATATTTGTAGTGAAAGCATCCAACAAGCCATCTCCATGAAAGTCTGATTTTGATGTTCTGTAATTCCTTTCTTCTCAAAAGTATAGGGTGTAGTCACGTGTCGTGTGATGTTTTGCTCCTTCAAGAATTTAAGGATTTTTTTGACGTGAAAATTTCACCCGTCAATTTGAGCAGAGGACTTGAAAGGGCTTCTCGGTCTACTAAAAACCACTCCTATAGAAGATTTGTAATTTTTCAAATACTTCCCTCTTCTTTATGAGAAATAACACCCAATTCTTACAAGAATAATCATTAATTTATAATTGGAAGTACAAAAATACATGTTGATGCGTAATCATAGTACCCCAATGGCTTGGTATCCGGGTGGGGTATTTGGTGTGATTGCACAACATTGGACAATCTCTCAAGCTATGGGACTTGCAAAAATTCAGATGGACCTCTAGAGAAGGTTGGTTCTTGCTTCCTAATCTACTTTCCACAAGCTACTCGAGTGCAGGAAGAACCTATCTAATCATAATCTAACCATCTAAGGAGATAGGAGAGAGAGAGAGGGTGAAAGAGAGCCTACACTAAGCGGTGATACAATAGAAAAGGAAGTGGCTGATCACAAATCTGACTACCTGAAGTGGAGAGAGGTGAGAAGTGGAGGGGTGGACAAGATGCACCACAAACCAGAAATAAATTTCACATGGAACACCACTTGAAGACCCATTAAGCACAACTTCCAAGACTTGCAATAAACATCAGAGTATGCACAATATACCCTGCGATGACGAGAGGCAAGAAGAGACAAAAAAATAAGAAAGGATGGACAGAAGCATCACAAAACATATTTCATTTCTCCAAAAGTTGCACAATACATCATAAGTGGGCAAGGGGCAAGAAAATTCCATTAGAAATCCATGAGAGGAGGCTTAAACTCCGCATTCTACCCTAAGGAAGAAAGAGAGATGGGGAAAAGAGAAACAATGAACAAACTTTGAGAAAATGCCCCTCCTTTACAATATATTAGAGAATGAGAGAGAAACAGAGAGGGAAATTTAAGTCTATTCCAACCACCTCTATAATGCATTGAATTCTTCCTAGGTAATACATGATGGGATTTCTGAAAGACCCATGCCTCGATTCTTTATCCATTCTTGGGAAAGAAAGAGGCCCATTCTTCATCATGGCAAGGTGAGAGACTTGACAACCCACAAAATTAGTGGGCTGAAACATTAATGGAGGAGGGTGAGAAGCTGAACCAAGATCTTTCCAAAAATCCTCTACCACCAAGTTTCCAAATAAAGATATGGTTTTCTCAAGATCGGGGTCGCAGTGCGCAATATTTAAAAGAGTCTCTGTCCATACAGGGATCCACGTGGTGGCCTCATGCATCGTGAAGATTTGATTCCATCCTTTTTCTCTTGAAATCGAGTTAGGCCGACACATGGTGGCTTCCGCATGCTCTTCTGTTCCCTTTGTATTTTGGCTAATTCTCTTTTGGTCGGAGGGGCCATATGTCTAACCACTGGACATGTGGAGGCTCACTCTATTCGGGAACCCACTTTGAATTTTACTTTTGAAGTTACGCCATGTTGACATTCGGCTCCTTCCGCTAGCTCTGCCACATTTTGAGTTTTCAATGACCGCTCTTGCCTCTTTGGGCTCTAGACACGTGGAGGGCCTGTTCTTGTTTGAATACCGCCTCTGGATTTTACTTTTGAAATTACTCGACGAGGCACGTGGAGGCTTCCGATTACCTTTCATACTTACTTTCTTCAAGCCTCTTGCCTCCCCTTTTGACTCTGTTGGACCCTAGACATGTGGAGAGTCTTCACACATTTCAAAACCCACTCTTTGGACCCATCCTTGGTGTTGTGCCGATGAGACAGGTGGAGGCTTCCGCTGAAACCCTTATACTTAGTCCTTTTAAATGGTTGGCTTTGTCCCCTTTTGGACCTGGGACACGTGGAAGCCTGGCACTTGTTTGGGGTCTCCGTTTTGGATTATATGCTTTGAAGTTGTGTCGATGAGGCACGTGGCACCCTCCACGGGTCTGTGACTTTTCAACGGTCGATGAGACCCCTCGGGCTCGTGGGATTGCTATTTAAAACTGTGTCATTTTGTGAAAAGTGTAAAATTTATATAGTCCATCGCACCCCACGGTCCACATTCACACTTGGGAAAAATTTCCTCTGCGGCCCTGCAGACTCACTTTTACACTTGGGTAGAAAGACATCTTCAGACCTGCTGGTCCACATTTATCAAACATCATCCCTGGGCCCACCAGGCTACATTTTCCACTCGGAAAATAAATTCATCCTAGACCCACAGGCCCGCAATTGTACGTGTGCCCCTTTACAAAAATTTAAAAAAAGTCAAAATATCTCCCACCGCCCCACCATTCTATGATTTCCATTGGCAAAAATCTTCCCTAGGCCCGCCGACCCGCTTTTGCAAAAAATCCTTCCCAGGCCCACCGGCCTGTAACTTGAAAAATATGAAGAGTTAGGACTTCTTTATATCTCTGGAAAGGGGAAGAAATTTCCTATTTGATGGAAATGCTTTTAGGGGACCTTAAGTGCTTAAAATATGTAAAAATTTAGATTGAAGCACAAAAGGGGGAAAATGGTGTCAGTTGACCCAAAATAAGTGTGAGCTTATTTTGGTCAACAATTTGGCAACTCATGGGGATCACCTACCTGCTAGGTGAAATGATCAGTGGCCTTGAAGCATCCATTGGGCATGGAGTTTTCCTGGTAAACACAAATCTGATCTGAACTTTGAAAATCTGATCCCTGAGCCACTTGCAAACCGCTGGAACCGGAGCTGACCCTGAACTCACCCCGCTACTTCTAATGTCCTATGCATGAGCAACAAAACACCATAACACACTATGTACAAAATTTGAAATCATACATGCTCCAAGTGGAACATGCAGAGTGTGCACAAGCACTTCTTCTACTTAAAAAATATACACTAACCGATGCTAACCAAAGAGAAAGGGGACTCAAAAAAATCCAATTACTTGGCACGGAGAAGTAGCTTCCCTTCCTCAAGAGGGGCAACCATGTGAATGATTTGACATTGAATATGATTGCTTGTATGAGTGAAAAACTAACAATAAGTCGGTCCTCCACCCAAATCATCAAGGTATCAACATCAACCAAAAATACCTCCTCAAGCTGATTAGCATTGGACTCCTGGAGGTGTTGATGGTGACCCTTGGTGCTTTGATACTCATCCTCATGCCCTGAAGTGGGCATGATTGGTTTTGGCTTCTCCCTTGGCTCCAATGAAGCCAAGTACCTGATAGGGCACAATCTGAGTCCTTTGGATGTGCCCATTGCTCTAAATTTCAACTCCAAGAATGGAGTCTTTCTACGGACCTTCTTGGGTGGATGGTGTTAGAGATATGATGACATCCTTCTCCCCCTCCCTTTCTTCTCTTGTGATAAACATGGAAGATTCATATCTTCCAACCTTGGTTCTAGAGGGCTGTTATGAAGTGTAGGATGTTGTTCTTGAATGCTCTCCTTCATGGTAGCAAGCTCATGTGCTTGGAAGGTGGATGATGGAGGAGAAAATGATGTGATATCCATGGGCTCCTCTCCATCAAAGTAATCTTCCAAGTCGACAAAAGCAGATCCATCTCCTTGCTATCCTACTGCATGTGCTCTACCTCCTCCATGGTGTCCTCTTGATCTATACATTTCTCACCATGGTTCCCTTCATCCTCAAACATGAATTTTGAAAGATAAAACTCTTCTTCAACATTAGAGATTGAAGGGGATAAAGTGGGAGGAAGAACTGAAGGTTCTTTTGTGTTTTGCTTTGTACTTGGAGCCTCTGAAACTGTATGGTCCTCCTCCATCATGGGTTCATCAATCAAATCAAGACCTTTAAATGAAAGAAAAAAATATTTAATAATGATTTCTTCATTAAGTGGCCTCAACTCTAATTTGATCTCTCCTAGCTACTCCTCTTCAATGGGACTTGGAGCTGGTTGTTCTTCCTCCTTAACTAGTTGTGAAAGTTGGGTTAGATCAAGCATCCTCTTCAGACAGAGTGCCATTATGGACACTACATTCAGAGAAAACAAATTATTTATCTTCTCCTTATATTTCTTGTTCTTATTTTTCTTCAAACTCGCCTCTCACCACCACTAGCTCTTCAACCTTGACCTCCTTTGTTGGCTTAACCATCAAGGGGATCTTTGTAAACCAAAATCTTGCAGCTCAACTCTTCAGATTTTCTATTGTTTCTTCTTTGTTGGGTTCCTCTTCTTGTTGTTCTCCTTGACTGGATTCTTGAGTATCTTCCCAACATGGACTTGGGAAAGCAAGAGGAGTGGTAGGTTGGGGTTCAACTAGTTTTACTATTGTTTTTGGTGGAGAGGGAGGTGGAACTTCTTGTTTATTTGTAGGGAATGACTGTTTGGGAAGGGAAAGGGCGAAGAAGAATTAAGATGAGATGGAAGACTAGGAGATGGAGAAGGGAAGTCAACACTTGGGGCAGCAAGTGAGGGGTTTGACTCTTGGCACTGTTGAAATGGTAAAGCTTGAGAAAGAGAAAATGAAGGACAATGAGTTGGTGAATGACCTACCCATTGACAATTTTTTCTCACACTTTTCTCATATGCCTCATTATCCTCAATCCACTGTGCAAATTGAGGCAGCGTTTTAGTCATGAATTCAACCTTCTCTTGAGGGTTGTAATGTCTTGGCATAGGGACAACCCATGGACAAGGTGCCCTATAGAAAATTATGAATGCCTTCATTTGTGCTTTGTATCCTTGATCAGTAGCATGTTAGCCTCCATTCTTTGAATCTTCTCCAGCAGATCACCATTTTCCATGTAGCTGTCAACATTGTATACATCCTCTTCTTCTTGATAAGCTACATAGCCAAACTAGATTGGAAATTGTTCATATGGGTAAGCATAATGGTTCTGGATCTGATCATAATACTGATTTGGAGGAGTTGAGAAATACATTTGAGGTGGACTGCACTACTCGCAAGTGTGAGTTCCAAGAAGGAAATGAAGTCATGATTGCACAACCTCATGGAATGGGAGAAAATGATAGAGATGGAATAAAAAGGGATGGAAATGGATGGAAGAAGGTTTGCAACTTAGAGGATGTGTTTTTGACCAGATGGAGTCACCAGATGTGCTTTGCATGTGCCTCAAAAGGTTGAATCCTAATAGGAACACATCAACCTACTAAGATGAAGTGGTAAGGTGCTTCATACCTATCCCATCAGGGCGTGCCAAAATTGTTGATGTAGAATCATAGCACCCCTGAATGGCCTGGTATCTGAGTGGGGCATTCCATGTGATTACACAACATTAGACCATCTCTCAAGTTGTGGGACTTGAGAAACTTGAGGTGGACCTCTAGAGAAGGTTGGTTCCTGCTTTCTAATCTACCCGCCACAAGCTACTCAAGTGTAGGTAGAACCTATCTAATCCTAATCTAACCATCCAAGAAGACAGGAGAGAGAGAGAGAGAGAGAGAGAGAGAGAGAGAGAGAGAGAGAGAGCCTACACTAAGCGGTGATACACTAGAAAAAGAAGTGGCTAATCGAAAATCTGATTTTGCTGAAGTGGAGAGAGGTGCACATAGCAAGGGGTGGACAAGATGCACCACGAACCATAGATGAATGTCACACGGAACACCAATTAAAGATCCATTAAGCACAACTCCCAAGACCTGCAATAAACATCAGATTATGCATAGTATACCTTGTAATGATGAGAGGCAAGAAGAGACAAAAATATAAGCAAGGATGGACAAAAGAATCGCGAAATATATTTTATTGCTCCAAAAGTTGCACGGCACATCATCAATGGACAAGGGGAAAGAAATTTCCATTACAGAGCCATCGAGGAGGCTTAGACTCTACATTCTACCCTACGAAGAAAGAGAGAAGGGGGGAAGAAGAGAAACAAAGACCAACCTTTGAAAAAATTCCCTCCTTTACAATATAGAGAAGAATGAGAGAGAAAGAGAGAGGGAAAATTAAACTCTATTTCAACCACCCCTACAATGCATTAAATTCCGCTTGTAACAATGATGAGCTTTACTCGCAAGACACATGCCTTCATCATTGTCCCTTCTGGGCATGAAAGAGAACCATTCTTCATCATGCTTTGGTAGAAGAGAGACTTCACCGCCTCTTGAAATTAGTAGGCTGAAACATGAATGGATTCAGTGAGAAGCCGACACCAAGTTCTTTCCAAAAATCCTCTCCCACCCAAATATGAGTTTCCATTTGAAAGATATGGTGTCTGAAGATCAAGGTCATAGGTGCGCAATATTTAAAAGAGTCTGTCCATACAGGGTCCACGTGGTGGCCTCATGCATCTTGAAGATTTGGATCCTTCCTTTCTTTCTTGAAATCATGTTGAATCGCCATGTGGTGACTTCAGAGAATTCTTTATTCCTTTTGTATTTTATCTAAGTCCTTTTTACTTGGCGAGGCCAAATGTCTGACCCTAGACACATGGAGGCTCAACGCACATTTGGGAACCCGCTCCAAATTTTACTTTTGAAGTTGCGTCGTATTGACACTTGGCTCCTTCTCATTGGCTCTACCCCATTTTGACTTTTGAACGACCGCTCCTGCATTTTCGGGCTTTGGACATGTGGAGGGCCTGTGCTTGTTTGAATGCTACCTCCAGATTTTCCTTCTAAAATTACGTTGACAAGGCACATGGAGGCTTCCACTTACATTTCATACTTAGCTGCTTCGAGCTTACTACTTCCCGTAGCGCCAATGAGACACGTGGAGGCTTCTCTCGACACCCTTATACTTAATCGCTTTAAACGACCGGCTTTGTCCCCTTTTGGACATGGGACACGTGGAAGCCTCGCCGCTTGTTTGGGGTCTTTGCTTTGGATTCTATAATTTGAAGTTGCGCTAATGAGGCACATGACACCCTCTATGGGTCTGTGATTTTTCAATGGCCGATGAGACCCTGCGGGCTCGCGGGCCTGCTCTTGAAAATTGTGCCATTTTGTGAAAAGTGTAAAATTTTTATAGTCCCTTATAGACCCACCGCCCACATTAACAGCTGGGAAAATTTTCCTCTGTAGTCCCAAAAACCGCTTTTACACTTGGGCAAAAAGACATCTCCAGGACCGCCGCCCGCAGTTTTCAAAAGTCATCCCTAGGCCCACTGGCTTGCATTTTCCACTTGGCAAAGAAATCCGTCCCCGACTCACGAGCCAAAGCAATTGTACTTGTGCCCCTTTGTAAAAAGTGGAAAAATGTCAAAATATCTCCCACCACCATGCTGGTCCACAATTACCATTGGCAAAAATCTTCCCTAGGCCCCCAACCCGCTTTTGGGAAAAAATCCTTCCCGGGCCCGCCACCAAGTAACTTGAAAAATATGAATAGTTAGAAGGACTTCTTTATATCTTTTGAAAGGGAAAGAAATTTCCTATTTGATGAAAATGCTTTCAAGGGGCCTTAAGTGTTTGAAATATGTAAAAATTTAGATTGAATAACAAAAGGGGGAAAATGGTGTCGCTTGACCTAAATATAAGTGTAAGCTTATTTTGGTCAACAATACCTTAAAAGAAGTAGGCAAGGGACTGCACAAATTAGTATGCACAACTGCTAGATGGTTTTTGGCATGGACTATAATTGTCTGGAATGGATCCCAATCTTTTTTCCCACTAGACATCTAGGATAAAGAGGTAATGACTAAGAGAGAGGAGGAATTCCACGTGCCATCTGCTTTGATCCGAGGTGATAGAATGCGCCGGTATAAAGATGTCCAGACCGATAGTGCCAAAGTGCACTGGAGTCAACCGTGGAGGCAGATAATGGAATTCCTAAGGATGAAATTGCATCAAGTGCAAATAAATGCTCCTTTAAAAATTCTCTAGCTAGTATATTACCTTTCTGAGATATCGAGACAGGACTTGATACAATTCTCAACCAGAACTCCACCTTGATCTTGTGATTCAACAGTTCGAGATAGACAAGAGATTTATGGCTAGGACAGGGGACATGGATTACCTTTGTAAGATTACATCATCTCATCCCAAAATAAAATGGCTACAATGTCAATTCCTTCTCGCTATATACTCCTTGTTGTCTACAATATGAACACGATCTCCAATGAGTTGACTAGTCAATGAATCAAACAACTTTCTATCACTCGTTATATGTTTGTTGGCCTCAATCTATTAGGCAAATATTATCTAATGGCTATCATGTGTGGGATACAAGTACCAAATCATCTTCATATGTGCCAAAATTTTCTGATTCGAGCATCATCATCCGAGTCATCATCTGGTTGGGCTATGGCATGTCATGTATGCTTCTTTTCTCGCAAGAAAGCCACTTGGATTTCTTTGAATATCTTGGTCCGATGTGCTTTCTTCTTTAGATTTACATTGTGTGTGGCCATTGTACCAACAGTTCGTAGTTTCATGCGTATTTGTGGTGCAGATGTGACACCATTGATCCAATTTTTTAGACTTTTGCTTCTATTGTTTCTTATGTGTCTACCTCTCTTGTTGAATTTTGTGAGGATTCTTTGTTTTCTTCTTCCCGAGATTAATGCTTTATCCTCGAACTCCTCTTGTACTGACTTGGTGGCTTCTTCTTGTTGCAAGAAATTCACTAGTTCGGGAAAATTCACCTCCTTTTGAGTGATTGTCAATGTGGTGATAAACATCCTGAACTTGGATGGAAGAGCTCGTAGCATGAGTAGGACCAACAACTTAACTTCAACCACTTCTCTAAGTGCAGCTAGCTCTACTGTGATGACTCCGCCACTCGATGCAAAAATTCTTCAACTTTCTCACCTTCTTGCATACTCATGGTATGAAGCTTTGACTGGAGATGAAGAATCTTTGTCTAATTCTTGGCTTCGTATATAGTGGAGAGAGTATCACAGGCCATCTTTGATGTTGTCTTATTCGGAATGTGTGGTTGCACTTCATCAGATATGCTCAGAGTGATCAACATCAAGGCTTTCGCGTCAGCCTTGTCATACTTCATGCATTCATCATCGCGATGGGACGACCGGATTCGCTAGTAAAAATCTCGTAGAGGTCTTCAAAAAGAAGAATTGTTCACATCTTTGCCTAGCATGCAACATAATTTGGCCCTTTCAAAAGCTGGGCATCAGAAAGCAAGATCTTCGGAGTAGACATGATGTTGTTACATACAAGTCTGCATGAATTTATCACAAATATTCCAAGCTAAAATTTAGAATTGCCAGCACCGATTCAAACTCTCCTTTAGTGCAAAAACTTCCTCAATTTCCTTTCACCTTGGTAGCTGGTTTCTCATAGGAAAAACCATAAATCTCGTTGGCTGCTACAATTTAATCTTTTGATTGCTGCCTTTTTCAAAACCTCCAACACAAGTTTTAGTGCAAAAATAATAAAATATCGTCTCTAAGCTTTTCCACGCAGGTTTCTAAAGAAAAATATTTTTAAAAGAGACAAAATTTGGCTTTTTGCAAATTGGGAGGTAAGAATTTACGAAACTAAATGCCAAAAGAAATAGCGGCTGCTCAAAAGAAACAGCAAAAGCTAAAACAACGACTTCATTGGTGGATTAATCTGCATGCAGGACAAAAATAAGTGTCGCCGCGAAGGGAAAAAGAAGAACAGGTCGACTCAGCCAAAAATCAAAGGTGGATTTCACCAAGTCCAGCAAAAAAAATCCAAGTTCCACGCTGGAAAATGCCTCCTCGCCACGCAGGTCTGGTTTTAGCTAAAAAAACCAAATAATGGCCACGTCTAGACAAAAACATCGGCTCCAATGAAAGGAAAGACAACAGGTCGTTTGGAAGGAATCTCCACGGCTTGGCTAAACAGTAGGTCGACTTTTGCAAGGAACGGATTTGCATGCAGGTCGCCTTCCACGTTTTGGTAAAAATCGGCTGTATTTCTTCAATACTAACTCTACGCAGGCAGAGAAATGTGCAGGTCTCGCCCAGCCAAAGATCACGCTTCCACAGCTCACGTCTTCCAGCTCCTCATGTCTTGCCTCGCCAGAAATTAAATAAACTCGCTGTTTTGAAACTTGCCTCGCCTTGGCTCTGATACCAATGAAGGCTCAGATAGAAGAAAGAAGCAGATGATTTTATTGATTGATCAAATGAGTTACAGTCATCTGTATTTATACACGGAGCAGAATGATCTAGAGATAAAAACATAGAAGAAGAAGAATCTAGAGAAGAGCGTCCTAGAAGAGATAAGAATAGAAAAAACTACAATGCTAAAACAATATATTATTTATTTTTCTAACAATATTTCTGATGCAAACACTAATTCCTATTATAATGTGAGCTGAAAGAACAAGTCTTCAGCGGACAAAATTGGAAGGTTGAAAATCCTATCGTTGGTGGAAGAGCTCCCAAATTTTGATGCCTGATATTGCAAGTCACTAACGTATCAGGCATTCAAACGGGTGTTAGAGCATACTGTCCTTGAACATTGTGCAAAAATGTCTGATTTTCATTAGAAAGAGAAATTAACTTAAGCTCGCGTCATTTTTGTGTAACTAATCTAGATGTCACTTAGTTTCTATCCTAACAAATATATTATGTAACATTTCACAACTTTTGCACTTGAAAACACAACCACAATCGCTTGGATTGTTAGCAGATTTGGTGAGAATTCAGGTTGTCCTGTGTATTGAAACTGTATGCTATGTGAAGATTTGTTTCATTTTCAGTTAGACCCTATATAGCTTCCTCAACTTTTTCTGTGGTTTACTTATATACGATGCTATTCTGGTTGGTCGATCTCTTATTTCCCTTTGGACATCTTGATTTGTTTGCCTCTGGTTTTTGTATAATTTGGCATGATAATATGTCCTTTCGTTTTACAATTATTGAGCCATTGGCTACAGAACTCTGGCACTATGATGTTTTTCACTGTGCTGGGCCCTCTCCCTAAGGTGAGTTTTGAAAAAAACTAAGAATATTCAAAAGATGCCAACAAAAAGAAACAGAGGTTCCCCTGTTGTGCTGAAAAAGAGAGGAAATCAACCAACATTTATCTTATGTAATCCAAATGTATATATAAATAAAACATAAACAAACGTTCATAATATAAGCTAAACAAATAGCCAACAAATATCACTCAAAGTTTTAATCTGCATATAATGTTGCTTTATAAGGGAATTTATAATTTCTCCAACTAAGATATATAAAATGGATCTGTACCCATTAAAGGATTTAGAAATATAAATCTTAAACCTAACTCAAAATATTTTTAAAAACTGCAAAAAGTCAAAACAAAGGACACCACCTTCCGGTGACAAAATAGCAAACCAGCCAACATTTATCTAATGCAAGGCATCTATTCTATGTAAAACCAAACATAATATGAATAAGAACCTAGCTTATAAGAACACAATTCTAAATTAAATTGCACTATAGAATGGATCTATTCCAATTAATGAATAGAAATACTAGACCCTACTCAAAAGACTCCAAATAAACAAAATAAGGACTAAAATAGTTGTTGCCCTCTTTTGCGACACAACATGTCAAAGCATCCCATGTTTAACTAATATTAATCTAAAACTCAACATATTTGGGACCATCTCGGATAATATATTAATGGAGCTTTTATAATAAACTCCCTGTCCAATCCTTAAAAAAAAAAATTACTGTAAAATTACGACTCACGTCAAAATAGGAGGGGAGATGTCCTAATCCCAAACCCAAGGTAAGCCTCTTCTAGTCTTCTCGGACTGCTAAAGAGAACCCTTTCATGAATGATTAAAACTACTATTATTTTCGAACCATTATCAGTTCATTCAATTGTAGGGAACACATTTGTAAATTGTAAATAGGTCGAACGTGTAGGGAATCACTAGGTACGAGAGCAGCTCCCATCTCATAAAGATTCAAGAAATGATAAAAACTAATATTTTTTTCCTATTCATTGTCAAACAAATATTACAATAGTAGATTACCCGAGAAGTGGTGTGGAGTGCAATGCCCGTAAAAACGAAAGGACGTTTTAAGAACTCGCTTCAACCAAACACCTAACCCGAAAATGCGACTAATTTTTTTGTTTAGGTTAAAAGAGAAGGTTACGATACAAAGATGTTACAAGGGTGCTTATCCTTTAGGGTTCATTGACTTACTTACACTACTAGCTCAGTTTTAAGATTGGCAAAACAGATCTAGATAAAGGTTACGTGTTACATCATTATCTCATGGGTGCATTAATCAATAGTTCTAAGGAAGATAACAATGTTTAATTCTTTTAATTAGATGTTTTCTTCTTTCAATTTAAGTTCAATCCTAATGGGGTTATCCTTATGCTAAATTATTAAATTCATTACCTTAAAAGTTAAAAGATCCTTTATTAAATTTCCTACACACACTAAGGGTTAAAAGGGACATCACACCCCTAGGAAATTATTTGGCCCCACTCACCCATCTACACATACCCTTAAGGATTTTATATAAACATTTATAATATATTTCTTCTTAAAAAGGTAGGGTCAATTCTCCACCCTTGGATCAAATCCATCTTAGCCACTAGATCCTAGGGTTCCAAGCTAAGCCCTAAAAATCCTTATGAAAGTCTATTAAAACCTCTTCTCATTCTCGTTCTTCTCATTTGTTTCTTTTTCTTTTGCTAAAAATTTATAGATTGGAGAGGAGGAAGCCATGGAGGATTCTACATGAAGATTTAGTCTAGGTTTAGTTTAGTTTTAGTTTTGTTTATGTAATCTATTTCATTTAAAGATTGGGAGGGATTTCCTCCTCCAATCTGGTTTTTATTCCAAGATTTTGGTGTATTGGGTTTAAATTTGGGGCAAACCCTACCCCTTTGTTATAAATGAAAGAATGCTTTTAGATTCACCATTTGAGTGTTTTGTTGTTCCAATCTAAGCATTTCTCTTTATTTTACTTGCTGGTAGTAATAGGTTAAATTTTACAACTTAAGAATTAGTGAAAACATGTTAAATTTCATGCACAGGTGCGGGTCTACGGAATTCTGTCGTAAGTGACGTAGTGTCGGTCGAGCAGGTGGCGGCAAATGTGGGACAGCCCACCCTCCGGAGCAGCTTGATTCTTTGTGAAACCACCGCCTTACCTGGGCAACAAACACAAGACCGCCACCCTACTGAGCAGATTTTTTGAGAATGCCACCACTATTTGAGCAGAGGGTTACGAGACCACTATTCTCTCGCATTGTATGGCGGTAGTCTGCTTTAGTAAAAATAGAACCTTAATGCCGAGAATTTTACAAAAAACTAAAGTTGCTAAAGGGTGTAAAAATACATTTTAAGTTGTCTTTGTTCATTTTAAAGCTCCAGAATTGAGGTTTGTTTCTCATTTACTCATTTCTTAGTTAAGTCTAGTCATTTTAAAGTATTTCCATTTCTAATAAAATTCATCTACTTATAAGAATAATTTCTACTTGTTTACTAGTTTTTTTCTTTCTTTCCATTAACAAAGAAAAAGGAATGCAAATCTTTTTCTTTTTTTTTTCATTTCTTCATATAAACTCAACTTTCCAAATGCAATATAATCTAACTTATTTTCCTCTTTCATTTTACTACAATGTTCATTCATTCAAAATAACCATATTAACTTTATTTTCCATACAATGATATTTTGTAAACAAATTCAACTTCTAACAATCTCTACATTTTCTTCTTTCTCACATTTACAATACAATAACTACTCAATGAAAATATACTTTCTTTTCCATTGTAAAATAGATTAATCTTTCAATACAAGCACTATTTTTCTCACAATACATTCAAGATTTCAACAAGGAGAAAATACTTTCTTTTCTATTTGCAAACTAACTTTACAATAACATTCTTTCTTCTTTCTTTTCTCATTTGTTCCTTTCCACATGCAATGCAATATCAATAACAACTATTTGAATACAACTTTCCTTTCAATATATGCTACACTTCCATAGACACAAAGGAATACAATATGTTTCTTTACAATATCAATACAATGTCCTCCACTTGATGTGGGAAGTTATGCAAAATATAAATACAAGAATGAATACATTATTACAATTTCTTCCACTCTAAGTGGGTAAAATACTAAGGAAATTTCACATGGTCATCAACAAGACTCCAATGCTCCAAACACCAACAAGGTAGCTCCTCCAAAAGTTTTCTTGATTCACAACAAAATAGGGGGAGAGGCAACGCTCTCCACCCAACCAAGATATCCAATGGAGAGGAGAAGCCATCCTCTCCATTGGCCCCCGAGCCCCAACCACATTACAATGGGAGAAGATCTCAACTCATGGCAACTACTAGCTTCCACAATACTTAACATATAATTTCACATTCATTCCATTTACATACAAAACACAACAAAAACTCAACAAGAAGAAAACAACAAAGCAACAAGATCACAAGGCTTATCAAGAAAGCCAAAAGAGTAAGACCTATGGGGAGGCCACTTATGCCTCCCAATGGGAATGGGTGCCCACCTAAAAGCCTCCAATGCAAATCAAAATTTCCCCTTACAACTCTTATGCCTCCCTCAAGTACCCCTTATACCTCCATAACTCTTATGCCTCCCTACATCTCTTATGTCTCCCTCATAGCAAGAACAAAAAAGGAAATGCAAGCATCCTCAAAACAAGGTGGGGCACCCAACCCAAACTCCCTCCACAAAAAGGGTAAACTCTTATGCCTCCCTACATAAAAACTCCCCATAGTCTCCTCCCACTCCAAAACTTAGGCATTCTACCCACACCCAACAAGCATTTCAAAGAGACAACAACATTCAACACAACATATACACACATACAATAAACAAATAACATAATTTAAACTAAGGTGAAGCTCCTACCTCTCCATGGTAGAGCTTGTTCCAAGTATGAAGTTCCAAGCCTCTCCAAAGATCAAGCAAGCATCCACAAAGCTCCAAAATCCACAACTCTCTCAAAATCCTCTCACTCTCCAAAAATTCAAGAGACTAAAAATGATCATCCAACCCCAAAACAAGCAACAAGAATTCAATAAATAGAGAAAGGAGAGGGAGGGATGATGTGGCTCCAAGTAGGATGCCACCTCATTTCCTCTCCACTCCACATCACTTGGTCAACCTCATATTCCAAAGCACAATTAATAAGTGGTTGGAGGAATGAAAAGAACCTTACACACTCCATCTAGGCCACTCCCGAAAGGAAAAATTAAATATTTGAAAGAAAGCGCAATTACCATTTTACCTTTTTCACTTCCCAAAATACCTAAAAGAGCCTAAAGTTGACCCCCAACCCATAGGTAGGGTTGGCATCAGCATTTAAGTGGTGTGGAACAAGTTTGACTTGTCCCACAAGCTTCTAAATTTGGCCTCTAAGGCCAAATTCGAGTTTCCCATGAAGGGTAAAGTGTGCTACACTCAAAACTCAAACACACTTCACTCAACACAAAATTTAAGAGTAAATTAATTCTAATAAATGAACTCATTTTAGTCACATATTTAATTAGTTTAGGAACAATTCAAATTAGCTTAATTAAGACACTACAACCCATGACTAATAAAGGGGTAAACACAATTCCAAAAAAAATCTAAATAATAAAACAAGTTAAATTTCACTACTAAAAGAAAACACATAATAACATAATAGAAAGGGAAAATTAAAACAAAAGAAAACATGATCCCTAGGTCACAATTTTCTCCTAACCAAATAATTATAACACACACAAAATTACACGTTGCCATGGTGACCCTAGTTGAATTCTTCTCGAATTCTAATGTGGTTGGTCTTCATTCCCCTAATGTTTTTGTCAATACAATATACCTACAAAATAGAGGATACCTCTTTCGGCGCATGGCCACATTAAAACATTCATGCCAAATATGCGATAT
Source organism: Taxus wallichiana var. yunnanensis (assembly GCA_018340775.1). Lineage (NCBI taxonomy): Eukaryota > Viridiplantae > Streptophyta > Pinopsida > Cupressales > Taxaceae > Taxus > Taxus wallichiana. The sequence goes on from CM031242.1 coordinate 451,693,030, forward strand.
AACTCTAAAATCAACTATATATGAATTAATATCATCTATGCAAACATGATATCACTTACAATTTCTAGCACATTTCTATTCCACATCTCATTCATGTCAAAATGATCGTCACATTAATCCAATTATCAAGATGTACTCAATATTACTAAATATATCACATGTCAGAATTATAGATAATAACCATGTCAAAAGTATATCAATATCAACATCAAATGTCTCCAATAGTCAATATGCATCATATAAGAATCAAATCAATAATAGTTCAGTATCTTTGATATCTACTAACATGCTATATCAAAAACTATACTATATCCATAAGTGTAGATGATAGTATCAAAAATAATAATAAAAATGTGTCGAAGGGAAGTGGGCACTACATGTAGAGTCCAACGAAGGTTTAGAAAGGTTTTTTCACTATTTCCCTCAAATTAACATTATGGAATTTTCCTGTAGAATTGTAATAACACAGGTGAAGGGTGTCTCCCAAAAAAATATGTACCTCCATAATTAAACCTTGCCACTATTCTCCATGATTTTGGCCTGTCCTTATCACTATACCTATTAGATTTGATGAAGACACAAATGGAAATTATGAAATAAAATTGTGGGAATGAAAACCCTACATGTCCATGCCTATTCCACAACGCATGTTGTTTCTACAAAAATTATGTCTTCTACATTTGTGTAGTGCCCACTTCCCTTCGACACCATTTTGATTTGTTGTTTTCATTACTGGTTACTTCACTTATGGATTTATTATAGCTTCTTTGATTTAGCATGCTAGTAGATATCATAGACACTGAACTGTTATTGATTTGATCCTTATATGATGCATATGGTCTACTGGAGACATTTGATGATGATATTGGTATACTTTTGACATGGTTATTTATCTTTAATTCTGACATGTGATATATTTAGTCATATTGGGTAGATCTTGATAATTGGATTAATGTGATGATCGTTTTGACATAAATGAAATGTGGAATAGAAATGTGCTAGAAATTGTAAGTGATATCGTATTTGCATAGATGATAGTAATTCATGTATAGTTGATTTTAGATTATATTGTATATTTGGCATGAATGTTTTAATGTGGCCACGAGGCCGAAAGATTCTTTTTTCTGCAGTATATTATATTCACAACAATATCAGGGGAGTGGAGACCAACCACATCGGAATTCGAGAAGAATCCAACTAGGGTCACCGTGGCAACATGTAATTGTGTGTGTGTTAGAATTATTTGGTTAGGGGAAAATTGTGACCTAGGGGTCATGTGTTGTTTTGTTTTAATTTTCCCTTTCTATTATGTTAGTATGTGTTTCCTCTTAGTAAGTGAAATTTTACTTGTTTTATTATTTATATTTTTGGATTGGTGTTTACCCCTTTATTAGTCATGGGTTGTAGTGTCTTAATTAAGTTAATTTGAATTTGTTTTAAACTAATTAAAAGATGTGACCAAAAAGGAGTTCATTTATTAGGCTTGATTTACTTTGGATTTTGTGTTGAGTGATGTGTGTTTGAGTTTTGAGTGTAGCACACTCTACCCCACATGGGAAACTCGAATTTGGCCTTAGAGGCCAAATTTGGAAGCTTGTCCCACACCTCTTAAAATCCCATGCCAACCCTACCTATGGGTTGGGAGGTCAAATTTAGGCTCTTTTAGGTGTTTTGGGGGATAAAAAGGTAAAATGTTAATTGCACTTCCTTTCAAATATTTAATTTTGTCCTTTGGGGGAGTGGGCTTAGATGGAGTGTGTAAGGTGCTTGTCATTCCTCCAACCACTCATTAATTGTGCATTGGAATATGAGGTTGACCAAGTGATGTGGAGTGGAGAGGAAATGAGGTGGCATCCTACTTGGAGCCACATCACCCCTCCCTCTTCTTTCTCTATTTATTGAATTCTTGTTGCTTGTTTTGGGGTTGGATGATCATTTTTAGTCTCTTGAATTTTTGGAGAGTGGGAGGATTTTTGAGGGAGTTTGTGGATTTTTTTTGGAGCTTGTGGATACTTGTTGATTTTTGGAGCTTGTGGATGCTTGCTTGATCTTTGGAGGAGTTTGGAACTTCATACTTGGAACAAGCTCTACCATGGAAAGGTAGGAGCTTCACCTTTGTTTATATTATGTTATTGTTACATGTATGTGTGTATATGTTTGTTGAATGTTGTTGTCTTTTTTTTTTTGAAAGACTTGTTGAGTATGGGTAGAATGCCTAAGTTGGAAGTGGAAGGAGACTATAGGGAGTTTATTTGAGCAAGGCATAAGAGATCATATTCTTGAGGAGGGAGTTTGGGTTGGGTGCCTACCTAGTATGAGAAATTCTTACAATTTCTTCTTGTTCTTACTTTCGGAGAGGCATAAGAGTTGAGGGAGGCATAAGAGTGGATGGAGGGATAAGGGGTACTTGAGGGAGGCATAAGAGTTGTTAGGGGTTTTTTGTTTTGCATTGGAGGCTTTTTAGGTGGCACCCATTCCCATTGGGAGGCATAAGTGGCCTCCCCATAGGTCTTACTCTTTTGGCTTTCTTGATAAGCCTTGTTATATTGTTGTTTTGATTGTTTTCTTCTTGTTGAGTTGTTGTTGTGTTTGTGTGAAAATGGAATGAATGTGAAGTGATTTGTTAAGTAGTGTGGAAGCTAGTAGTTTCCATGAGTTGAGATCTTTTCCCATTGTGATGTGGTTGGGGCTTGGGGGCCAATGGAGAGGATGGCTTCTCTTCTCCATTGGGTATCTTGGTTGGGTGGAGAGCGTTGCCTCTCCCCTATTTTTTTGTGAATCAAGAAAACTATTGGAGGAGCTATTTTGTTGGTGCTTGGAGCTTGGAGTCTTGTTGGTGACCATGTGAAAACTACCTTTTTATTTTACCCACTTAGAGTGGAAGAAATTGTAATAATATGGTTCTTTCCTTGTGTACATTTTGGTATGTTTTCCCCACTTCAAGTGGAGGAAATTTGTAATGGCATTGTTAAAGAAAGTTGCTATCCTATTGTTGTTATTGTTATTGCATTGCATGGGAAAGAAACAAATGGGAAAAGGAAGGAAAGAAAATGTTATTGTAAAGTTAGTTGCAAGTAGGAAGGAAATCATTCTTTCCTTGTTGAAATTTTGAATGTATTGAAAGGTTGATCTAATTTACAATGGAAAAGAAAGTATATTTGCATTTAGTAGTTATTGTTTTGTAAATATGAGAAAGAAGAAAATGTAGAAATAGTTATAAGTTGTTTTGTTGCAAAATATCTTTTATAGAAAATAAGTTAATATGGTTATTTTGAATGAATGAACATTGTAGTAAAATGAAAGAGAAAATAAGCTAGATTCTATTGCACTAAGAAAGTTGATTTTATATCAAAAATAGATTTATATTCCTTTTTGCCTTGTAATGAAAAGAAAGACTTAGTTAAACAATAGAAATTATTCTTGTAAGTAGATGTAGTTTAATAGAAAAGAAAATACTTTAAAATGAATAGATTTAGCTAAGAAATGAATAAATGAGCAATAAATAGCAAATCTAGAACTTGAAATAAATAAAAACAAATCAAGGATGCATTTTTACACCCTTTAGCAACTTTAAGTTTTTGTAAAAATCTCGGCTTTAAGGTTCTATTTTTGAAACACAACCGCCGCCCGCGGCTGTCTTTGGTAATGGTCCTATGTTTGTCACCTAACAAGGGTGGTGGTCCTGTGTTTGTCACCCAGCCAGGGCGATGGTCTTGTGTTTGTCACCCAGCCAGGGTGGCGGTCCTGTGTTTGTCACCCTGTGCAGGGCGGCGGTCCTGTCACTTATGACAGAATTCCACGGATCTGTGCATAAAATGTAACTATTTCCTCTAATTCCTAAGTGTAAAAAAATTAAATATAATGCTTCCAGCAAGTAAATAAAGAGGAATACATAGGGGTGTGACATCAAAACTCTTTAATGGTGAATCTAAAAGTATTTCTTCATGTATATCAAAGGGGGTAGGGTTTTGCCCCAAATTTAAAAACCAATACACTAAAATCTTGAAATAAAAACTAGATTGGAGGAGGAAACTCCTCCCAATCCTTGAAAGAAATAAATTACATAAATAAAAGGCTAACTAAGCTAAATCTAAACTAAATCTTCTTGAAGAATCCTCCATGGTTTCTTCTCTTTTTCTCTCATGGCTTCCTTCTCTCCAACCTACAAATTTAACAAAAGAAATTGAACCAAATGAGAAGGTTAGAATAAGAAAAGGTTTTAATAGACTTTCATAAGGATTTTAGGGCTAAGTTGGGAACCCTAGGATCTAGTGGCTAAGATGGATTGGATCTAAGGGTGGAGAATTGGACCCTACCTTTATTAAGAATAATGTAATTTTAAATATTGTTTTACAAACCTTAAGGGTATGTGTAGATGGGTGAGTGGGGTCATTTAACTACCTAGTGGTGTGGTGTCCTTAGGACCTTAGTTGTGTAGGATTGTATTAAAAAGGGTTCTTTAACGTATTAAAGAAATGAATTTAATAGTTGAGTATAAGGTTAACCTTATTAGAATTAAGCTTAATGGAAAGAGTAGAAAAGAGTTATTTAAATGAATTAAACCATGTTACCTTCCTTAGGACTGTTGATTAATGTACCCTACAAGTTTTGTGAATATGTACCTAATAACTAGACTTGGCCTTTCAATCTTCAATATAGGTTAAGTAATGTAAGTAAGTTAATGAACCGTAAAGGTTAAAGCACCCTTGCATCATTCTTGCACCGTAACTTCCCTTTTAAAAATAAATAGAAAAATTTAGTCACATTTTTGGGTTAAGTGTTTGGTTGAAGCGAGTTCTTAGAATGCCGCTTTGCATGCATTACAATTTGGTCCACTTTATCATCTCGGTATCACTTGAATTATTAACAAAAGTGTAATTTGTACTTAAAGAGGACATATTATTTATTATTGAAGATCCAAGAAACCCAACCACAATGTTTGTTTCTTACAGAACTTTTTAGCCCCCCTTTTATTTTTGATATTGATTAATTGTAAGAGAACATAAGATGTACAAAAATTCATCGATAATTGAACCCTCCAGGATTTTTTCATATGAACAACATGTATATTTTATTCACCACTCAAGATTTTCTATTTTTTATTCACTTGGTTCACACTGTCATCTATAGTTAAAAATCCTTAGTGAACCTTCATTCAAAAAGTCCCTAAATCTTAGAACCCAAAATGGTCCTTGTACATGGTTCTAAATAGGAAGAGATGAAGATAGGAAAATTGAACTACATAGATTCCTGAAACTGGAATAATTATCCATCCTTATGATGGTTATTTCTCCACTTTCCATCTTTTTACAAGCTGAGCAAAAGCACACTTTAGATATCTGCAAGTCAGAAATCCACAAATGTAAACATGCAATGCATTCTCAACACTCTTGTACCCTATTCAAGAATGAGAAAGGTTATCTTGACCTGACATATTTGACATTTTCTTATGTCTAATAGCCCCTGCCTCACTTTAAAATACAAGGCTAATCAAATAATTTAATTAACTAATAAAAAAATACTATGCAATAAACTCAGAACCCTAGAAGTTCATAAGAGTTATCCACATAAGGACCTTGTTGATGATTAGTTATCAATAATTGTCATCTTCTAATATATGTAAAATGACCGGTAAGGCGTTCAAAGACTAGAAACAGTGTCTTATAGAGATTATTATCTCATTGGTAATTTATTGATAGTTTCTATAACACTAGAAATTAGAAATACACGTAAAAGGTCTACAACAGGAACCACCTAAAGTATCTCAAAGATCATCTTTAGTTTAACATTTAAGATTTTGAAAAAGATGGATTGGGTCCAGTGTTGAGAAATCATGTTCCCATTTGGGAAGAAAAAGTATAAGTCCCCATAGTACATCATAGCTACAAATACCTACCCTATGTTACAAGTCCAAACAACAATGAACGACCTACTTAAGATTAGTCTGATAACATGTCAGTGAGTTTAAAGGTTGTTACTCCCTAATTCCAATCACTAGGATTGCATTCAATTCCCATGAGTCATTCCATAACAACACCTATGTTCAGATATCCATCAAAGACCATAGAAGATATCTTGGGGTCAAAGATGAAAATTTTATCCTTATTGTTAGTTTTTTCATTAACAAGTAAAATTGGTGAAAGGAGTTCCCTATGCGGATTATTGCAAAAGGAGTTCAACTTCCAAAACATTTCCACATAATGGAAATACCATGAATGAAGTGGCCAGTAGTTGAGTGATTTTTTTATTCATGAAAATGCATTTACTTTCATTGAATTCACTCCACAACAAGATGGTTTGGACATCAATTAAAGAATGCAAAGATCTACCCATTTAAAAGGGAGGTGGTAAATTAAATCCCATTGAAAAAATTCCATGGAAAAATTGTGTTCATATATCCATTAAGAACTCCAATTCTCGTTTGGGTTCAAAATATATCATCAAACAATGCAATGATCAATTGGGGCCAAAAGAGTGGGGATGCTTTCATTTCCTACAAAACCAACCCATGGTGAGAATTCCATTCAGTTGTCCATTAAAGGCCAAAAATGTCTACCTTCAAATTATATTCAATACCTATTTTATGCCATCATTGAATCTTCTTTCAATAAAAATCTAGATTCATAATTTGTGTTATAATATCTAGCAAAGGAAACATGCTGCAACACATCTACTCCATTAGGTCAAAATATGCTAGAAGAAAAAGCATTAAACTTGGAATGGATTTCTGCAAGCAACATGTAAAAATGACACTAAAAGATACTTAACCTTTCCGCAATCTGTAAAAGCCTCTGTGGTCTGAAGGTTCCCTCGGCATCAATATAAAGTGCTTTACCTTCACCACCCCCTTGATCTAAGGGAAAATGTAGAAAGATAAGACTCAATGTTAGCATAAAACGATATTGAATGAAAAAGATTAAAAATAGTAATTCAACCACTAAACCCTAGTATAGAAATCCTTGAAACCATAGAAAAGAGGGCAGTATCACAATATTAATGTACAAATAAAGGGGAAAAGAATGGCAATAAAATTCAATCCATTTAGGGTACCTTCTAGTATCTTATTAAGATCTCTTGACCCAAAACTTATATGTATAATTTCAAGGCCTTGATAGTAAAATTAGCTAGCATTGGCAAAGCCCATTTAGGAACATCACTCAATTTTAAATATAAAGCAACCATGAAACAAAATTAGAAATATAAAAGAGCAAACTGGAAAAATTGGGTCTTACGGGATTACATGTATTTTTAGGAAACAAATGTAGTTACTATGAGCACCTTAAAAGGATCGGTTTGAGGGAGTGAGTGTTGGTCTAGTGCGTAGATATTGGATTTTGAAGTTCTATAAAGCAATATTTCTCTCGCATACTTCAAGAAATTAACCAATCCATTATTCCCATCTATTTCAGAAAAACACAAGACAAATACAAATGGAAGGTCTTATCCAAGCCAAAGAGGGTTAGGGTTTCACAAATCCGAATTTACATGCCCTGCCTCTTCATCCCTTTGAGCATCACCATATTTAATGAATGCAGCACCCAAGTGGGGGTGGGCCATTATGAAATATGGTAACCTGTTTCCCAAACTAGATATCACCCTGCTCCTACTCCTGTTGTTGTTACTGCTGCCCACAATCCTTACAAATGTGAAAAATCTATTACAGTTATTGATTATTAACCTCCTATCTTGTAAGATTATTTGATCAAAAAATATTGGAAAATAACACTACTGTAACTTCACAAATACAAACACATAAAGAAATACCCAACAAGGTGAACACAATATTTTCAGACAATTGTCCCTAGAAAAACCCCGTAGGGAAAACCAGTACTACATATGAGAAATATATTAAACTTCAACAAATCAAGAGATACAAATACTGCTTGCCTCTTACTGGCAGAGCTCCGACAATCTCCTAATCCTCCTGCTGATATTCCTCCACTGCTATCTCCAACGCTATCACTACACCCTTGCTAACACTGCAAGACTACTTGCTAACACTGCAAGTTTCTCTCAAAACTTCCTTGTTACAAATGACCCCAATGACCCCCTTATATACTACTCTCGTTGAAAATCAACGACCGAGATTAATACAAATGAACGACTGAGATTAAGACAACTCAATAACCATAACAACCTTGGTTATGAGGTGTCACCTAAAAGGAGTCAATATTAGATAACAATTGTTCTTATCCTAACAATATTTGTTTGACAAAAACAATTATTTCTCTAAATTCTAGGCTATCCAAACTACCCATAACAAATGGATGAGGACAAACAGCTATCCAAGCTACTAACTACTAAGATTAACACTCCCTCTTAGCGAGGAAGTTGTTCTGCATGACACCCAACATCTCTCTAAAGAAGATAAATTTTGCCTTCCCCAATGCCTTTGTCAGAATGTCTGCTACCTGCTGATCTGAAGGTACAAACTATAGCTTAACAACCCTGCGATGTACACATTCTCTGATGAAGTGATACTTGATGTCTATATGTTTTGACCTATCATGAAACACCGGATTCTCAGTCAACTTGATGCAGCTCTGATTGTCGCAATGTATCACCGTAGTCTCAACCTTCTGACCAAACAAAGCTACTAGCAAATTATAAATCCATATAGCTTCAAATGTTGCCATGCTAGCTGCTATGTACTCTGACTCTGCTAAACTTAGAGCCATAGACTTTTGCTTCCTGCTAAACCAAGATACAACTCTTGATCCTAGACTGAAACAACACCCTGAAGTGCTCCTCTTGTCTGTTGTACTACCTACCCAATCTGCGTCAGTATAGCCCATAAACTTGATTCCTTCACCTCGAGCATATCTAATTCCATACTCGATAGTACCTTGCAAATAACGCAGCACATGCTTTGTCGCAGTCCAATGCACTCTCTTTGGCTCAACCATGAACTGACTAAGAGAGTTAACTGCAAAAGCTATATCTGGCCTGGTATTGACCAAATACATGAGAGAACCAATCAACTACCTGTATAAGGTGGGGTCTACATCCTTCTCCCTAGATGTGTCTACCTTCCTCCAATTCATGATCATGGGTGTAGACATGGCTTTGTAATCTTCCATCCTGAACCTTTTCAAGATTTCCATGCAATATTTCCCTTTCCCAAGGAAAATCTCTCCATCTTTCTACCATACCACCGTGCCTAGAAAGTAGTGCATAGGTCCCAAATCCTTCATCTCGAACTCCGCTGTAAGATCCCTCTTGCATTCTTCTATGAGCCCCAGTGAACCTGTAAGAAACAAGTCATCTACATATAGAACAAGAATGAGAATCTCACCTCCAACTACCAAGTAGTAGAGATTAGCATCTGCCTCACTCTTCACAAAGCCCATTTCCTGCAAGTAACTATTAATGCGCTCATACCATGCTCTGGGAGCCTGCTTGAGTCTATACAATGCTCTCTTCAATCTACACACGTGGGTCTCTTTGCTATGTGCTACAAATCCTTCTGAGTTGTTCTATGTATACCTCCTCTTTCAACTCACCATTAAGAAACGTTCTCTTCACATCCATTTGATGGATCTACCATCCCATCTCAGTCTTTGAGATTGAGATTACAGCTCGTATAGAAGTATACATGGAAACTTGAGCAAATGTCTCCTCATAGTATATTCCCTCTTTCTGAGAGAACCCCTTTGCCATGAACCTTGCCTTATATTTCTTGATGCTACCATCGCACCGTGCTTTGATCTTATAGATCCAGCCGTGATCCAACCACTCGCCCTATCTATTGGTCTAGGCACTACCTCCCACACATCATTCGCATAATTGAAGTATACTTTGCTCAACCATTGCTTCTTACCACACTTGATGTTGTGCAGCCTCCCGATAGCTAGAAGGTTCACTATCTACCAACATACTAACTAATGCAACATAGTCATCATACCCGGGCTGGTGGTTTCCGTTGTCTATCACTCCTCCTAAGAGTAGCCACTAACTCCACGAGTATTCTTCGTCTGCATTTTGAACCTCACGGTTCTTGCTACCAACCGTAGAGGATCAAATATCAAGCTCCATGTCTTCTTGATGCATCTCCTCTTGCACTGTTGCCCCATACTTTGAAAACTCTCTCCTCCTGAGTCTATGCTTGTACTAGTAACTGTACTCGAGCTTTGCTTCCCTTGACTCGATTGAGTGATCCTTGGAGCTTCTGTTGGCTACTTACTCTGATCATCTACTGGAAAATCTCTAGACCTTCTAAATGCCTTTTCCTCCATGAACTTGACATCACGTCGAACAATAATCCTTCTGGTCCCCAGAATGAATATCTGATATGCCTTAGAGGTTTCACTGTACCCCACAAAGTACCCTCTCTCTCCAGTCTGATCTAACTTGGTATGTGTATCCTTAGGAATGTGACAATATGCCAAACTCCCAAAGATCCTAAAGTTACTTGACATATGGCTTCTTCCCAGTGAATTCTTCCTCTGGTGTCATCTTCCCTAGTACCTTATGTGGAACTCTATTCTCAGTATGTATCTTTGTTGTATTGCATGCCTCTCGCCTACGATAATGGGGTAAATTCTGGTCATGCAACATAGCCCTCGATGCCTCTCGTTATAGACCAATTCTTCCTCTCAAAGAACTCCATTCTGTTGCGGATTGTAAGGAACAGTCCACTCTCTCTTGATTGCTTCTCTGGTACAGAACTCCTAGAACTCATTGCTTTTGTACTCGCCTCCATTGTCTGACCGAAGAACTTTTATCTTCCTTCCTATCGAATTCTCCACAAGAGCTTTGAACTCTTGGAAGCGACTGAAAACCTCATCCTTGGTCTTCAAGAAGTATATCCATGTCTTCCTGGAGAAATCATCAATAAAAGTAACAAAGTACTCATACCCTGTAAGAGACTTTATCGACATTGGTCCACATACATCTGAATGTACTAGATCAAGAATGCCCTTGGATCTGGTGTTACTCCTTGGAAAATATTCTTTAGCAAAATTCCCCAACACGCATCCCTTACATACATCATCATGCTCTGTGCTCACCTCAGGAACACCTATCACTGTCTCATGAAGTAATTTAAGGGCTCCATGATGGATATGGCCCATCCTTCTATGCCAAAGCCCTCCCTAATCTCTAAGATTACTGTTTCTCATGAGTGCCTTAGGAATGTCAAACTGCAGCCTATAAAGCTGACCGCTCCTAACTCCAATAGCTATGGGTGATTTCCAATCCTTGTGCTTGATCAACACATGTGCCCCTCTAAAGAGTACATTGTACCCTTTGTCCTGAAGGACAGATACAAAAATCAAATTCATCCCTAAGCCTGGAACATGCAACACATCATGAAGGGGAATCATCTTACCACTCTCCCTCTGAAACTGAATAGTCCCTTTCCCAACTGAGTTGAGTTTGGACATGTTCCCCATAGAGATCTGGATTCTGGTGCTCTCTTCCTTATAACTGGAAAAGTATTCTCTAACTCTTGTCATATGATATGACACCCCACTATCTATGTACCAAACACTCTGTGAGGTTGAGCTAACCATACATGCTATGAGTGCAAACTCATCTTCCATTCTACTAGAGAGCTCATCTGCACTTGCTGAAGCCGCAACTTGCTTCTTGCCTTTCTTTTCATTCTTCTTCCTTTCTAGGCAATCACTGACATAGTGGCCAAACTCGTGACAGCCATAGCACTTGATCTTCGAAGAATATTTCTTCTTCTTTTCACCTTGTGAATTTGATCCTTTACTAGACCCCTTCTTTGCTTTCCCTTTACCCGCTAGGGCAACATTTTCCTATTCCACCTCACTTTTCTGACTCTTATTGTTGGCTCCATTGACAAGACTTAGTCTAAGCTCCTCCTGAGTGAAATCACTCCATAGTCGATCCCAACTCGGTAAGGTGTCTCGTCCATTGATGACTTGAACAAAGACATCCCACTGCTTAGTAAACCCATTTAGGGCTATTCTCACTAGCTCGTCATCACTTGGTTTGTCTCCAATAGCTGCCAATTCTCTCTTATGACATCTTCTCCCTTATTCATCTAGGTATTCCTCAAATTTTGTTCGAGAATCAACTTCCGATTAGTGGTAGCATTCTGGTACAGATTCATAATGGCATCCCACATCATCTTCGTTGTATCTAGCTCTGCAATATGCAGAACAATATGATTCTTGACACCATCAAGAATCAGCCTCCTCACCTTGGCATCTTCCTTCTTATATGCTAAGAGTTGTGTTGCATCTGTAGGTACAGGTACAACAGTGGTCACATATTCCTTGATACCATTCTCTTCCAGCAATAGAGAAATTTTGGCTTTCCAGACACCAAAATTCGAGGCTCCATCCAATCTATCCTGATCTCTTAAACCTGCTGAGGCCATCTTAAAGGAAAATAATAATAATAATTTTGAAGAGGTTAAACTAGGTTTTATAAACCCTCACTTTCTTTCACCTAGGGTAAATCTCTTCTACCCGAACTTAGCTCTGATACCATGTGAAAAATCTATTACAGTTACTGATTATTAACCTCCTATCTTGTAAGATTATTTGATCAACAAATATTGGAAAATAACACAACTGTAACTTCACAAATACAAACACATAAGAAATACCCAACAAGGTGAACACAATATTTTCAGACAATTGTCCCTGGAAAAACCCCGTAGGAAAACCAAGTACTACAGATGAGAAATATATTAAACTTCAGCAAATCAAGAGATACAAATACTGCTTGCCTCTTACTGGCAGAGCTCCGACAATCTCCTAATCCTCCTGCTGATATTCCTCCACTGCTATCTCCAACGCTATCATTGTGCCCTTGCTAACACTGCAAGACTACTTGCTAACACTACAAGTTTCTCTAAAAACTTCCTTGTTACAAATGACCCCAATGACCCCCTTATATACTACTCTCGTTGAAAATCAACGGGCGAGATTAATACAAATGAACAGTGAGATTAAGAAAACTCAATAACCATAACAACCTTGGTTATGAGGTGTCACCTAAAAGGAGTCAATATTAGATAACAATTTTTCTTATCCTAACAATATTTGTTTGACAAAAACAACTATTTCTCTAAATTCTAGGTCATGTCCAAACTACCCATAACAAATGGATGAGTACAAACAAATTGTCCAAGCTACTAACTACTAAGATTAACAACAAACACCGGATTCAAACTCTGGACCCATAGACCCAAAATATTTTACACCAATTTCCAAAGTGCTGGCCCCTTCGAGAAATCAGTAAAGCCCTCGAATTCATCAAAGCACAATACTAACACTTGAAACTGTGAAAAAATAAACCAACTGATCAATTTAGATCATGACGAAACTACATTACACAAATGTATTCAACCACACATATGACACTTTGGGATTTATAACCTCAAAGAACTTTGTGGATAAAAGGACTAGAAACAACCATAAATTTAGGATTTATAGTGTTTAAACCTTGAAAATATCATGAGTGGCAGCTTTGATTACCTAGGCATTGTGGAGGAGACGAGTTGAAGCAGACGGTGAAGTGGAACCCTTTCCTGGTAGAGAATGCCTCCCTCTTTTGCGTTAGGAAAGCGGATACGAAACCTAAATAACAGAAATATCGCACATGCGGTTGGAAATAACACACAATCATAACAAGAATGAGAATCAAGAAAACACCAATAATGAAAACAGCCGGTCCAAATGCAATCCTCTACGGCTTCATCTCCTATCGAGGTTATTATTGTCTCAAGAATGAGAATCAAGAAAACACCAATAATGAAAACCGCCAGTCCAAATGCAATCCTCTATAGGTGCATCTCCTACCGAGGTTATTATTGTCTCAAGAATGAGAATCAAGAAAAAACACAATAATGAAAACTACCAGTCCAAATGCAATCCTCTGCGGGTGCATCTCTTTCTGAGGTTATTATTCTCTCAAGAATGAGAATCAAGAAAACACCAATAATGAAAAATGCCAGGTCAAATGTAATCCTCTACGGGTGCATCTCTTACAGAGGTTATTATTGTCTCAAGAATGAGAATCAAGAAAACACCAATAATGAAAACCGCCAGTCCAAATGCAATCCTCTACGGGTGCATCTCCTACCGAGGTTATTATTGTCTCAAGAATGAGAATCAAGAAAACACCAATAATGAAAACTGCCACTCCAAATGCAATCCTCTCACGGGTGCATCTCTTAATGAGGTTATTATTCTCTCAAGAATGAGAATCAAGAAAACACCAATAATGAAAATGCTAGTCCAAATGCAATCCTCTACGGGTGCATCTCCTACAGAGGTTATTATTGTCTCACAATTATGGGCAGCCATAAATATCAAGACAACTCACAATAGGAAAAAGTGCATGTCGATATTTTCTCATGGCGGACTATCAAATCTTCACAACAGATGATTAAATCTCCTGTATTTTACAGCTAAACACACAAAAAGTATTAATGCCGGTCAATTTAAGCCCACGGCGTGAACAATCGAGAATCTTTCCCATAGGAAGAACACCTTTCAGCCTAATTACATGTTAACTCTTATTTCGTATGCCACCTCCGGGTTTCTTATAACTTGGAGATTTCATGGCTAATATTAGCTTATTGCTTACTATGTATTCCTTTCTTTAACGGATCAGCTTCCTAGATTGAGACTAGTGCCTTCTTGTTCTTTAACTTCTCATACAAGGTCTCCTCCCATTTTATAATATCTCCATGAAAATTGAATGTTATTCTTTTCTTGAATGAATAAACATGTATATCAAGTTTGGATAGTCAATTGTGGGTTGCATGTTATGCCAAGAAACTCAAACATCAAAATTACATTGGCTATAAGTGGTGGTAACAAACAATTAGAGAATTTAAAATTTTACTTGCATGGTTGGGCATGTTTAGGTCAGGTTTACTTAGATTCTTACGCTTTTGTAATGCTTGATGCTAGTGAGCTTTGTAATTATTGTATCTTTAATTAGTGTTTCAATTGCTTATTTACTTTTCGTCCGACGTGTTTTGGTTCATAAATTTTAAGAACATAAATATAATTATGTGGTATTTATTATTTGCATTTAAAATTCATTTTCCATTCATTTTGCACATCATTTGATGATTCGGGCATATGTGGAATTCGATGGATTGGGAACACGAGATCAACTTAGTTGTTAACACATATGTGGATATCTTAGGTTTAATCCCAATTTGCATTTTGTATATCTTAAGAAATGTGCTACAATATGCATTCTCCCCTTTATGAGATTTTTGTTGAGAAGAGTTTGATCAATGCCGTGGGCCAGCTATGTAGGTTCTTGGCTCAACTAGGATCTAGAGTGTTCGAAAAAATATTCCAAAAAGAAAAAACCGAGTAACACAACTAAAACATAGTAGAGATAGACACAACAACTATTTATATTATTTCCAATAATAGTTTACAAAGGATTATAACTTCATTTCCATGCTTCGCAAGTTTCCTGTAAAATCTATATGTATTTATTGTAGGCTACTATTTTTCTACGTGCTCTTTTCGTAGGCTGCAGGCCTTGTTTGCGATTCTTTGCGAGCTGATGTGCAGTGTGCTATGGGCTATTGCACGCTTGCTACGGGCTATTGTGTAGTTCTTTATGGGCTGCGGATGTTACTCTAGACTATAGGTTGTAAATAGACTGAGCTTATTTTCTTACATAACCTATTGTTCCTTCTTCCTTTTTCTTGCTTTGCAAGTTCCTTTTTGTCTCTATGTGTGTTGGAGAATGAATAATAAAAAAATAGATTTTTCAACAAGTAATAAAGTTCCCTCTAAAATTGGATTTCAAAATGAGCCCACCTAGAAAAAACATTAAATGCTTGATGAGAAGTGGTTGAGAGGAGGAAAATACAAATTTGAAAAATCCTATGGGCTCAAGATTACCAACTACATTAAATATTGACAAATTTCAACACTCCCCCTTAATCTTGAGTCTAACAAAAACCGATAATTAGTTTTTGGAGCTAGGCGGTCCATCTATGATGCCCATATTTTCTCTCAAATGTTAAAACGTTTCCTTTTACAATCAAGTTTAGTAAAAATTCAACAAGTTGTTGCTTTGACCTATAAAAATTTACTTCAATTTATCCTTTCTCAACCAATTCATGAATAAAGTGATATCTGATTGCAATATTCTTGCTTTTTCCATGGAAAACTAGATTTTTACTCAAAGATATGAAGGATAGATTATCATAATATATACTAGTAGCACTCTTTTGTTCTTCACCCAAATCTGCAAGTATCCTTTTCAACTAAATATCATGACAAGATGCTACATTTGCTGCTATGTACTCAACCTCTACTATAGAAATAGAAGCACTTGGTTGCTTCTTAGATGCCCATGAAATGGCTCCTAAACCCATACATAATACATACCTTGAAGTACTCTTCCTATCAACTATGCTTCCTCCTCAATCATTTTCGTATAAAAAATCAGCTCTAGTTCACATGATGCAACATATAGAATATCATAGTTTCTACTACTATTCACATATCTCAAGATTCTCTTCCTCTTTGTGTTTCCTTAGGGGACTCCATAAATCTAGAAATTAAACTTAGTGCATGCATTATATCTAACTTTGGTTGATTTTAATTACATAAAGATTCAAACCATGCTTTTATTAAAGGTTGGATTTACACTTTTGTTGGAATCTTCCTTGCTCAATCTTAGGCCTGTAGTTGTTGGCTTTGGGACGGGTTCATTGTTCAACATTTTAAACCCCTTTAAAACATCGGTGTGGCATATTTGGATTGAGAGATGAATATCCCATGATCTATGTGCTTCAATTCAATGCCAAGGAAAACTTTTAACAACCCCAAATATGTCATTTCAAACTTGCCCTTCCTTGATTTTTTAAAATAAGTAATCATCATTTCATGATTGGCTAGAACAATTAAATCATCCAAATATAAGACAACAATTAAAATCTTATCGTGAACTGCATATATGTATAGTGTGAGCTAACTATTTCTTCTGAAGCCATCTCACAAGTAAGAATCTATTTTTTTGTACCATGCTCTAGGTGCTTGTTTGAGACCATAAAGCGCCTTTTTCAGCCTATATACTTTATCTTCTTGACCTAAAATCTCATATCCAGGTGGCTGTTCTACATATACCTCTTCCTTGAGTACTCCATTTAGGAAGGTTGACTTCACATCCATTTGATAAATCTTCCACTTGTGTTGAGCTGATATTGCCAAAACAACCCGCATGATTTCCATTCTTGCTACGGAGTGAATGTCTCATCAAAATCTCTTCCTGGTTGTTGTTTGTAACCTTTTACAACCAGCCTTGCCTTATGTCTTTCAATCTCACCTTCTACTGTAATTTTTATTTTATAAATCCATTTAACTCCTATTACTTGTTTTCCCAAAGGAAAACTAGTTAGCTCCCATGTATCATTCCTTTCTATTGGTATTATTTCCTAATCCATGGCATCACATCATTTCTTTTCTTTTACAACTTCTTCTAAAAATTTCTAGATAACCATGAGAAAACAATGCAAAATTAATATTTTCTTCAAAATCAAGTATACGTTGTGTTGTCATAAGTTTCCCACAAGCTCTTTTCCTTTCTTAGCATAAGAGATCCTAGTGTAGGATTTGAGCTCTCATTTGAGGGATAGCTTGAAATTATGGAGCTACATGTCTGTGGAAGATTTTGTGATGATGATGAAGAGGGAGGAACTGCTGAAAGTGAATCTTGTTGGGATGTGATTGTTTCACCTTCAGTGCTGGAAGTTGTTCCTTCATGGTTGCTTTCTATTTCAGCTATTGGTATCATTGTTGTAGTACCCACAAAGCTATCAATAGTGCCATCCCATGACTGATTTTTAATGAAATCAACATCTCTACTAATAATAACCTTTTTGGTAATAGGATTATACAATCTATATGATTTTGATTCTTCACTATAACCTATGAAAATGCACTTCTCACCTCTATCATCTAACTTTTTCCTTTTTTCTTTTGGAACAAGAGCATATGCAACACAACCAAAAAATTCTTAAATGCTCCACGCTATACCTTTTATGTGTCCACACTTCTTGTGGAATTTTGTTACGTACAACCTTTGTAGGACTTCTATTCATCAAATACACTGTTGTTGCTATAACTTCACCCCAATATTCATTTGACAATCCTTTTTCCTTCAACATGCTTCTTTCCATCTCTTGGATGGTTCTATTATTTCTCTCAGCCACTCCATTTTGTTGTGGAGTATACACGCTATAAATTTCCCTTCAATACTCTCCCTCTTTCTCGAGTTCTTTGGACCTTTATGAAGTGTCCAATTTTATTCTCACCAAAGCCTTGAATTGTTTAAATTTATTGAATGCTTCTATTTATTCTTAAAGAAATAAATCCAATTCTTCCCGCTATAATCATCTATGAAGGTTAAGAAATATTCATTCTTAAATACCATGGGGGTTCACAAATGGCCATATGAATCAAAATGCACCAGCTCTAATGGTGCATTCTTCCTCCATGATTTCCTTAATTGAAAGGGGAAGCCTATGCTATTTTCCTAATACGCAAGCTTCACATTTATTTCCACCCTCTACAATTGATGGCAGCCCACTAACCATATTAGTTTTTGACAAAATACATAACCCGAAAAAACTCAAGTGTGCATAACTCGGATGTCAAAGTTTGGATGGATCTTTGATTGTTGTTTTAAAAGCTACATGTCACTTCTCATATGCTGATTTCAAAGAAAAATCATCTTCCATTCTGGAGAGGAAACATTTGATTCTTTTTCATTTTTATGGCTGCAATATTGTTCTTCCTCCGTCTTTGTCAAATATTATGCATTCTCCATTTTCCAACAGAATTTGTACCTCTTTTCAACCGGATATCCAATTGTTAAGAGATTATGTTTTATCTCGGAGGCATAATACACATCCTGGATTACTCTTCTAACTCCTTTCTTGTTGCGTATGGTTATTAATCATTTTCCCATAACGGAAACCAATTCAATGTTCCCCATCTTGATCTCGGGCTTAACATTTTTATCAATAAACGAAAATAAACTTGCATTACCCCTCATGTGGTTGCTACAAATTTTTTCCAGTTACCATACTTTAACATTACTTTGTTCATAAACATTACACATAATAATAAAATTTGACATTAGCTCATAATCAACTCCCATTTTATTAGCCACATTAACACTTTCTCATGGCTGGTCACGCTGCCTTTTTCTACATTCACTTTCAGGATGACCATACTTGTGACAATAATAAAACTGAACATTGTTATTTCAATGCCTCTCGATTTAAGTCGTTGCTCATCCTCTTGTCTTGAGAGTTTAATTGTGAGGTTCCTACTCCTCCTTGTGTATAAGTTGAACTTCTTCCATGGTTGCTTGTACCTATTCCTCTACCTCTAGGATTTCTTCCTCTATTATATCTTCCACTCCCCCTATCTCTTAAATTTTTTTGAGCTTTACAATATTTCTCTAAAGAAGGAGGATCTGATATATTCATCCTTTGCTCATGGGTTTCAATTTAACCCATCAACCGATCAACTTTCATCTTATTTAAATCCTTGGATTCTTCTATTGATAAAAAAATTGGGTTAAATCTTACTGGAAAAATTCTAAGGATTTTTGTAAAAATCCTTTGATTCTCTATGGCTTCCCCATTAATCTTCAACTAATTCATTAACCCAGAAATTTTCATGTGAAAATCAGTAATACATTCTTCTTCCTTCATCTGAATGGTTTCAAACTCTCTTCTTAATAACTCAACTTTAACAAGATTTACCTTATTTGTTCCCTTATATGTATTTTGAAGCATTTCCCAGGATTCCTTTGAGTAATTATCTATTATTATGCCTGGAAATACCTACTCTACGAATGCACATTCAATGAGGCTAAGAGTTTTTTCATCCTTTCTTTTGATTTCCTTCAACTAGGTTTTCCCTACATTTTTCAAGGTTGCATAAGCTACGTTATCATTCACATCTACAAACCCATTTGATATTACATTCCACAAATAATTTACAATCAAAATTGGCTTCATCATCTTCAAACATACATCATAAATTCTCCCATCAAAATTATGAGGTTGTTGCCAAGGTTTAGCTTCATTTCTAGCCATAGTTTAGCTCGATAACATAATGTTGGAAAAAATGGATTCCAAAATGACAAAAAAGAGTAACACAGGGAAAGCACAGTAGAGATAGACAATTTTTTTGTATATTATCTCCAATAATGGTTTACAAAGTATTATAACTTCATTTCCTTGTTGCTGCAAGTTTCCCTACAAATTCTGTATTATTTGTTGGAGGATGCTATTTTGCTACAACCTTTATTTCACTTGCTGCAGGCCCTATTTCAGGTTATTGGGGCTACTTTTCAGGTGCTATAGGCTATTGTACAGTTGTTATCTATTGTTCTGTAGTTGCTATGGGCTGCAGACTGTTACTCCAGACTGTAGGCTATAAAAATACTGAGCTGCTACTCTTACATAACCTTTTGTTCCTTTTTCTTTTTGCTGCTGCAAATTACTTTTTGTCTCTACATCTTCTTGAGAATTAGTAATACTAAGAACGCTCTTACAACAAGTAATAAGGTTCCCTCTAAAAGGGATTTCAAAATTATCCCACCCAGAAAAACATTAAATGCTGTCAGAAGTGGTTGAGAGGAGGGAAAAGACAAATTTGAAATATCCTACGGTCTCAAGATTACCATCTTCATTAAATGCTAACAAATTCTGACATAGAGCTCGACACTTCATAATAATGGGACTCACCAATGGATACATTTAAATTTGTATTGATTGGATTTATTTGTGCTTGGTACGGTAGTAGCGAATTACAAATGGTGGCTCACTAGTGATCTCATTGAGCTCACCCAAGTTTTTAGACCCTTAATGGGATTAATCCTACATTTATAGTGTGAAGGACATTGTTATTATCTATATAAAAGAGTACATAAACATTGTGGTAGAGACATGGTTGCAACCATGCCCACCTAAGGTTGGCCCGAGCCAAGAGATAATTAGAACATAGGCCATCTCAATGGATTTTCTTGAGCCGAGAGAGATAAGAGGAACTTAGTGCTGGAGAAAAAATAAAACCTAGAAGCATAATAAAATTTAGGACCCATAAGTAAAATTACCCTCTTACAACCAATACCCATTATTGAAAAATTATTATTTAAATTATTTTCAATAATAATGTCATTATTATTATTACTCCTTTTTATTCACTATAGCAACATTATTTCAACCTTTTAAATGATATAACCACATAAAACTAGCAAGCCATTGTAATAAAGAGATAATTTGTTACTTTTTTCATAATGTGATGGTATGTTCCTCATCATAATGATAGTGCACAACATATTTCACTATCACAATGCCAAAAATATTTCATATCACACAAGGTGACATACACAAAAAAATAAATAAATCTCAAAATAGAATCTATAGGCTCAACCGAGATTTTATTACAACATTTCTCATGTAATAAATTGCACATACCTAGTCTCTCTATCCATATTCATTTAATACATCTTACTTTCTCTCCCCAATGATACCCTTTCTCTTTCCAAAGAACACCTACCCACGTGTAGACAAATTATCCAGTCCATTATCCATTTCATACAACCAAATCAACTAAAATGAATTGAAATCTAATAAATAAATAGTAAACCATAACTATGATACAAAACCAAGATATGAATACTAAAATCTAGTCAAATGATAACAATATTTTAATCCCAAAACAATACATGCCATAATGTTAACTAAAGTAATCAAAGAAATATATAATGTTGTATTAAATTGGAAACAACCGCCTACTTATTTGAATGTTTCGAGAACATAGTTTTGATGATTTGGGGATATGAAACATAGTCCTCTTTATGATTCTAACCGTATTCTTGTTTGAGATTTCTACTAAGTTTTTGTCTTGAGAGTAATATTTAGAGGATGGTTTTAAATTAGTGTCATACGCAATCTAAAATAAGGAAGCTTTTATGCAAAAAAATAACATTATCATAAATTATAGTATGTGGAACTACATATAGTACACATTTATTCAAGGAATTTAACTAGTACATTTTTGGTTTCAAATTTCAAAGGAAATTATTCAACCCATCTGCTACAAACATTATCAGTGCATAATAATATAAGTGGGAAATCTTAAGGTTGATCACTTGGGCTGACCACCTCTTGAGATAGACCTCACTTGATGTCCCTACTAGATTAGGGGCCAACTTTCCTATGTATTAATATTTTAAACCACATTCATTCATCAACCTCTTATGGTGTGCACGTAGAGGGTTTCCTTTGATTTATATTCCTTGGAAAAATTTAATAGTCATTAACACTTATTAAATATTTTTGGCCATCAATGGAAGGGGAATTCACATGCCAATGGAGTCCAGTCCTTTCCGAGAAAAAGAATGATTCACAAAAATTCATGTAAGAGGAAGGGATTAATTCATTTTCCTTCCTAGAGTAAATAGAAACTCTTTACAAATCTTTTCATATATGTGGGAATCAGAAAACATGGTACAAAATTCATAACAAGATCTAATGATCTTTAATGTAGTTTCATGAGGAGAAAATAAACCTATAGATAATACATGGAAAAATTCCAAGTATATTCTCTAGTTTCTAAGGTTCAATGCAAATGAGTATGATACCATCAAAATTTATTTTGAAGATAAATCCATCAATTATCTCATATGGGATGGAAGGAAACCTAGAAATTCCTCTTTGGTTCGATTAAGGCCTCTAAGTAGTTATCATATGTTTAAATAATTTAATATATTCTTAAACCATTTTTTATCTTATCATGGTTATACTACCTTACCCTTGGATGCATTCTAACTCTAAGGGATCCTTAATATTTTCAACTATGTTTTGAAAAGGATTTCTTCCTATGGTTAGTTTAATAGTCTTCATCACCATCTCAAAATCCATGATATTGGTGATATAATAATCCTTTTGTCACTAATTTTTATATCATAATGTATTATTTAACAGTGATATGAGTGACAAAAATCATAATATTTTGTTAGAAAACAAGTTTATAAACCATTTGAGGTCTTTGAATAACAGAGATTTTTTTCAAAATAAAAATAAAACTTTGATCACCTTCTTTGAGATTTTGGCTTAGACAACAATGTGTTACTCTACATCTTTTATATTATTTTGTTTCAATATAGAAGAAATGCTTGTTGTTCCTCTAAATGGATAGATATATAATTCCTCATCAAAATTTGGATTAATCAAAGTAGGATCTTGGGCCATATCAAAGTTAATGTTGCTAAGAAAGTTTTAGAGTCCCCTTCTTTTAGTGGGGTGGGAGAGAAGGCCAAGATAGATACAACTCTATGAATTTTTATGGCTAAACATTTATTTGATAGAACATGACCTAGGAGATTATCCTCATGGGATGAAAATATGCACTTATTTGGATTAAGGGATACCCAAAGTTCTTTGCATTTGCTGAAGGCTTGTTAAAGATGACTCAAGTGGTATTCATGTTTATTGGAAAATAAATTAGGGGCATACAAATAAAGTACCATAATATCTTTGATAAAACCTTTAAAGTCCAAATCCATTTATATTTGAAACTTTGCATCAACATCAAAAAACCTAAAATGCATCTTACAATAGGAAATTTTTCTTCATTTAGACATGAAATGCTATCTTATATTGGTCATAATCCTTGATATGAACATGATTGTAACCAAAAATGCATCTACTAATGAGAAATTATTTTCCCTTGCTACTATTTTTAAAATTTGATTTGTATAGGGAATATGGTAATTCTCCTTGAGCTAGTTATTATTTAGGTCTCTAAATATCCTACAAACAACTTTATGTCACTATAGTTTTCCTTACATTGACTATATTGAATACCCAAAAGGAATATTTGATGGGAAAATGGTTTTAGCTTCAATCAACTTGGTCAAGTATTATCTGATGAGGGATTTAATCTTGGGGTTGACTAGTGTTAGGAAACCATTGAATGTTGCATCAATAAAAAGAAAATTTTGAACAATACATCAATAATTTACAAAGATAGAGATAAATGAAATATACATAATACCAAATGTGTAAGAGAAAAACACGAGATTTGCAACATAAAACACTAGTTGCATGCTTACAAGAACATCCACGAGTTTAAGATATCAGGTTATTATTAACTAAATATGAACATATTACATGAGAAATCGTTATGAGAAACTTTAGATCTCCAAAAAAATGTATACACCGAATTAGTGAAGTAGAGTTAGGAGTAGCCCTCCTAAAAATGAAGTGGAAAAACAGCATTAGGACTTTCCTTCTTAAAAATAAAATTCGGTTAAATTCATCTTTCTAGAAATAAGGAATTGACTCCTTAATGTTTTCTTTTTGTGACATGAGTGTTGGGGAAAGCCCCCAAAGCCCCCTTAAGAAGTGAGGTAAAACCCGATCCATAAATGGATCCAAAATTTGACATTTTGGAACATATCTAACAATATCCACCTTGACAAAAATCCACTTGATATCTTATATGAACAACTCATCACCTTTTCTACAAGCCAAGAGAATTTAAGCACCATTTTAACTTCTCTAATAGTCTTGGATTTGTGAACATATCATCATAGTTTTCTATGGTGTGGATATTTTCTAGGGTTGTATTGTCCCTTCATCCATAACATGTCTAACAAAATGATACTTAACTACAATATGCTTTGTCTTACTGTGATAAGCCAGATTCTTGGCCAAATAAATAACACTTTGATTGTCACACAATACCTTCATTTTGTATTGATCTCTTCCAAACTCATCCAATAGGAATTTTAGCCAAATTACCTCTTGAAAAACATGATTGGAGACTACATATTATGCCTTAGTAGTTGTGAACAATAATCATTTGAAAATTTGACATCCAACTAATATGTCCACCTGCAAGTGTAAAAACATATCAAGAAGTTGATATTCTTTTGTCCCAATCACCTACAATTTAAATGACTCAACATATCCACAAATAGAATCACTAGTATTATTATAGGTGATGCAATAATCACTTATGCCTCACAAGTAGTGAAACACCCACTTCACTGCTAACCAATGTTCTCTACCTGGATTTTCCATAAATCTACTGACAACTCCAAATACATGTGAAATTTCATGCCTTGTACATACCATAACATACATTAAACTTCCAACTACAGTAAAATTTGGTACATAAGTTATATACTCATTTTATTCTTCTTCTCTAGGACATAAAATTGAAAAAAGATTGAAATGGGAAGCAAAAAGTATTCTTACTGGTGTAATATATTTCATACCAAATCTGGTTATTATAATTTCTATATACCTATGTTGTGATAATGAAAACATGTAACCTTTATATCCTATATATATATATATATATATATATATATATATATATATCCATATATATATATCCATGCCTAATATTTGTTTTCTTGACTCCTAGATCTTTCATATCAAATTTCCTATCCAAATGAGGCTTTAAATATTTTATTTATACCATGATTTTTCTTACAACAAGAATATAATCAATATATAATATCAATATAATGAATAATACATTATCCAAAAACTTGAAGTAAACACAATGGTCATACTCACTCCTTTAAAAATAATTGGATCATCATGAAAGCATCAAAATTATTGTACCATATCCTGGGCGACTATTTCGGGCCATATAGTTATTTCTAGAGCTGGAAAACAAATCCTTTTTCGTTATTTTTAAAAATTACTTTAGGTTGTTCCATATATATCTCATCTTCCAAATATCCATGTCCGAATGGTGTTTTAACATCTAATTACTCCAACTCCAAATCAAGTAAAGAAACGAGTCCTAATAGTACCCGAATTGAAACAAGTATAACATCCGGTGAAAATATTTCATGAAAATCAATACATTTTTTCTTTACAAATTATTTTTCTTTGAGTCTAGCCCCGACCCTTTCAAATTTTTCATCAACATCCTGTCTTTAGTTTATAAAACCATTTACACCCAATAGGTTTTCTACCTTTTAGAAATTCTAATAGGTCCTATGATGTATTATTTTCCAAAGCATCCAACTCCTCATGAATTTCCATTTTTCATTTGTAATTATCCATACCTTCCAATGCTTCCTAATAACAATTAGGCTCCACTTTGTAAATCAAAGCAATCGAAATATTGGGAATGTTCTTACTAGGAGAATGCCTAACATGTGTAGATCTCCAATCCCATTGTGGATGTGTTTCCCGATGTTGTTACGAACTCCATACTGAATTTTTAGGTGTTTCCTCAAGTTGTTGTTAATCTTGAACATCTGAAAATGATTATTTTTTTTCCTTTTTAGTATGTGAAGATGGCTGAATTTCTACCTTCGCATGTTAATGTTAATGTTCTTGTTCTTTTTTTTTTTTTTTTCATCTTATTTTAGGAGAGGAGACTCCTCAAACTCTACATCTTTACTAGTGATGATTTTCTTGGTGGCGTGGATCCCACAAAGATATATACCTTAACACCATGTAATTTACCATACCCAACAAAAATGAATTTACTCAATCCTGGGTCTAACTTTTAACACATATTTTTATTAGTAAGATAATAACAATTATAAACAAAAATATTCAAGTTTGAATAATAACATGGATGACTTTTGCATACCTCTTCGAAATATTGTAGTCTATTGTAACTGATGGTGAGAGATTTATTAGATAAAAATTTGTAAAAAAAACTTCTTCCCGTAAACTCTGATCAAAATTTGCATTGGTGAGCATGATTATTTCTCTCTCTAAAGGATACATATTCATGCATTCAACAACCCTATATTATTATGGAGTTTAGCTGGTGGTTTATGCCTTTTAATCCCATCTTCCTTACAATAGTTATGAAACTTCAAGAATGTGAACTCCCCCATTATCTCTGCTTCTTAAACATTTGATAAACTGTCAGTGTATTTGTCAACTAAAGCTCTGAATTACTTAAAGGTACTAAAATATCAAATTTTCTATTAAGAAATTAGACCCATGCATTCTTGGAGTAACCATCTATAAATGTAACAAAATACAATGTTCCACCATACAAAATTAAAGGCGCTAAACCCCAAAAATAAAAAAATATAATCAATAATACCTTTACATACATGATTGCCAAGTTTAAAATTTTGTCTACATTGTTTCCCAATAACACAATTCTTGCAAACATTTGAGTATAGAAACTTTAAATCATAGAATAACTTGTGATATTTCAAAGCCTTTAATCCATTTGGCTCATATTCCTTAAACATAGATTCTATAAACAAGTAAAATCTTCTGTTGTTTTACATACCACGAGTTCTTAACGATATTTGTACTCCTTATAATATGTAAAGTTTCCCAAGCTTTAGAGCCTTCAATACAACTAAGGAACTCTAAGACACCATTAGATATCCACCTTGACCTATGAGCTTATAACCAACAAAATCTAATTCACTCAAGGAAATCAAAATCATTTTTAGTTCTGTATATGTATTGCTTTTGTTAGTCTCCTTACCATACCATCAAACATTTTTTTATCTTAATGCTACCAATGCCTTCATTATTACAAGAAACATTATTTCTAAAATAACAGAACTACCATCAAGGGTTTCATAAGAAGACATTCAACCTCTAGGCGAACACATATGATGTGTAGCACTAGAATCTAATAACCATTCATTATCATTAGAGGAAAAATTATACATAAATAAAAATTCATTAGTCATACCTTCACTTGTTTATACTTGGTTTTCTTCCGTGGTGAAATATTCCTTATTTTCTTATTCTTTTCTCTTCCAAAATCCTTTTAAGATGCCATGCATTTCCACAAAGTGCCAACACCTTACCATAATATTCTTTCCTTTTGAGATAGATCAAGATGTACCTCTTGATATTTGACCTCTTTCTTTAGATCCACCTCTAGAAAACATGGCTTCAGGTGTAGAGGTCTCTCCACTAGATTTTATTCTCATTTCCTCAGCCAACAATGCCCCCACAACATAATCATAGTCAAGGTCATCAGTAGTATTAAAACTAATAGAAGTTACTATATGATCCCAAGAATCTAGTAAAGTACATAACAAGGTGACTTCCTTGTCTTCATCCTCCACTTTCACATAAATACTAGTCAACTGACATAACAGAATATTGAAAATATTTAAATGATAAACAATTTTCATACCTTCTTTCATCCACAATGTATATAACTACATTTTTAGGTAAATACGGTTTGTAATAGATTTAGTCATGTATATAGTTTTTAATATAGTTTATAAAACTGGTGATGTCTTTTCTCCAACTATATTGAAGAGAACCTCATATGCTAAACATAATCATATTGCACTGAGAGCTTTCATATCTAACTCTTCTCTCGACATTGTCATCCATCTCTACAGTTTCTTTTCCTTTCAATCCCATGATTTTGGAGTCCATTTTGCACCAGTACATCATGTGCTTTGATTTTACACAACAAAAACTTGTTTTTTCAATAAAAAGTCTCCACCTCAATCTTTATAGTCGACACTTTGTCCATTTGATATAATAGAAACACTAAATACGAGAAAAATTGCTACAAATCTGAAAATGATGCTTTGATACCACTTGTTAGAAACCATAGAATTTTGTAGCAATGAATAAGAAAAATTTGAACAATAAAAAAACAATATAAAGAGATATAGATAAACGAGATATAAATAATACCCAAACATACAATTGACAAACACCAAATTTAGGTGATAAAACCTAGCTGCGATCCTTAGGAAACATAAATGGTGTAAGATATCAAGCTATTATAAACTGAAGATGAAAAAATTACATAACAACTTTTCATGATAAACTTCATATCTCCACAAAGATATATACACCTAATTGGTGAAGTAAAGTTAGGATTCCTCCTCCTAAAAATAGAGTAGAAAATTTCCATTAGGGTTTCCCTTCCTAAAAATAGAATTAGGTTGAAATTATCTTTTTATAAACAAGGGATTCACTCTTTAATTTTTTTGTGTGCATCAACATGAGTGGGGTGGAAATCCTCCCCACAACTCCCTTTCGAAGTGAGGTAGAAAGCGTGCCACAAGCGATTTAAAATTTAAATTTGCTGGCACATATCTAACAACTAGTATTTTATTTTGTCCTATGAGTTTTGCATTAAAGGAGAGTGTAATGGTATATTAAATGATTTAAGGGTTATATCATTTAATAGAATTATAGATCAAGGAAATAATATCATTATACTTTTGGCATTTTTGAAAATCTATATAAGTATGTGATGTGGGTTCATTTTTACCTTTACAATAAAAAAAAATGTTTTAGAGTGCATACCTTGCCTAGAGGAAGTTTCTTCCCTAGAGATATGAAAATTTATAGAAACATTGATTTTTTCACTTCATATTTCTATCCGCCTCATTTAATGTATCATTAGGTGTGAATTCCTCTTGGGAAGAAAAAATTTTGGATGGGAAAATTAGGTGTCTCTACCAATGTTCATGGGGCTACGTTCCTCTGCAATGAATGGTGCAACTCCCATTATTGACAATAAACTAATCCTAATCCTATCTAAAGGTTGTGGGTGGCCAAATTGTTTGGGGATCACACAAGGACACTCCACCGAACCTATGGAAAATTTATTGTATGAGGTATAAGGGAGGAAATTACAATGATGAGGGGAAAGGAGGGAAATTAGGAAAGGAATATTACTACCGTGAGTAGATTACAGAGCTCAGAGGTAGTAACCAAAGTAGTTCAACATTTAATATAGAGGAAAGCATAATGAAGCTATCTAGTGAGATGGAAAACCTAAGACACCAAGTTCTCATATTCATCTATCGAAGATACAAAGATCTTGCATCACTATACTTGTAAAGTGCATGAAAGAGGGAAGTGGAAGAAACACAAGATGCTTATAACAACTATGTTTATTTCATCAATGATGAGAGGAAACCATGCATACAAAGCTGCACACATTCATACATCTTGGAAATTAGAAACTCTATTCCTTGATTGACATTTACACAAGTTGTACAAAGAAAGGGAAAACAAGAAGGCGTGTAGAATAAATTTATATTTACTTCATGTATATGGATGACAAAAAGTCCAACAACATATTACAATCCACTATTGCTACAAAGTACATAATTTTCAAAATGCAATTTTTAGGATCTAATTTTCTAGATCCTTTGGAATGGAGAAGCCATCCCAATTTATAGAAATATGAATTGACCCTTCACCTACCCCAAACATAACTCTTCATTGTCTCATTCAAATCATGAATTTTCACCTTCAAAGGAAGTGAGAAATAAGTTCACGTTTTAAAGATTAAATGTACATTTAGAATGTTACTTTGTGAATGCACTTAAGTGAATGAGACAATATACAATGATTATGCCCAATGAAGAATTAGAAAGGGGAGAGGAAAAAGGGGGAGAAAGAGAGAAGGAAGAAGAAGTTGCAACATATGATGAATAAAGTCATGCTAAGATGAGCATTACAAAATCACACCTCTTGATGGTGAATCTCTCGAGGCAAATTCCTTTTCCTTGAATTCCTTGAAGAAATTAGCTATTACAACTATCATTTTATCTACCCCTAGAATGTGAATGCATCCCAACACATTTGTTCATGTTTCAGGGACACAACCGATCCTTTTACATTGATGAAACCCTTCTTCATGATCCATTATGATTGCAGTAATGTAATTCCTGATATAAGCTACGGATTGTAAGTTGTATTTATTGAAGGAAAGGGAGTCACTTGCCTCCTTCTTTAGCATTTGTTTAAATTCAATGATGATTTTGTCGATGATGAGTATTTAGTGAGCGAGGGGAATTGAAACCTTTGAACACAATGGTAGACTTCATTCAAGATTATAGAAACCTAGCACCCATGGACAAAGTGAGGGGATATGTCGATTTTTAACATTTCATACTAGGCATCTATTATGTAAATCAAAATCTTGGATGAGTTTTCATAAATTGATGCAAACACTTCCTTTCTCATGATGGCATGATGGTCAAAACAACTCATTTATGATACTATTGATACTATCTCCTCCAAGTGACTGACCTCTTTAGAAAACTTATTATTATCAATTTTCACCCCTTGGGTAAAATCGAACAAACATGAACTTGCATATCTGTAAAAATATAGTTGATTATGTTCTTGGAGATTACATTTCAAGTTTGGTCGAATCTGGTTGAAGAAGGTTGATAATTGAAAAGAATTTTGGGAAAAGAAAAAGTTTCGATGTCAAAAATTATAGAATTCAGAGGTAGATATTTTTCAGATTTTATGTGGCCATACACGGAAAATTTGAGAAAAAATCCCAAAATCCTAAAACCTAAAAATCTGAAGTTTCATATTTCAGGGGTTTCTTGGTTTCGAGGTTTAGAGTTTCGGAGACCTCAGAGAGGGTGGGAAAGTAAAATGATTCAAAATTTCTACAACTTGAAACTCGAAAGTCTGAAATTTTAGACTTTTGGGTTTCAGACTTTCGGAGAAAAGAAGTGGCTAGTTGGAAAAATGAACCAAAAAGTTCTAAAACTTGAAACTCTGAAAGTCCAAAATTTTGGACTTTCGGGTTTCATACTTTTATAGTTTTGGGGTTTGGATTTTTTGAAGTTTGGAGACCTGAAACATAAAAACACAACAAAATTTCTGAACTCTTGAATTTTGAAAGTCCAAAATTTTGAATTTTCGTGTTTTAGAATTTTGAAACTCACAAGAAGAATTGGTGGATGACCAATCACCCAATATTTGAAACCTAAATGTACAAAATGCTGAATTTTTTAATTTCAGAGGTTCACATTTATTGCAGAATGACACACCGAGCTTCACATGGCTATAAATGTTTATTGGGAGCTCGCATTTGCACAAGAAAGGAATTTTTTGAAAGCTTACAGTATCCTCTTCTCAACTACGAATGGTTATCTTAGTTTTAGTGGGACTCAAGTCTTTAAATTGAAAAATAGAGTTCTCCATTTGAGAGGGTCTCCCAAGTTCCTCATCTACCAAAATAATTAAGATATGGGTTACTTTTTTCTCCAATAAGTCATCGTATATGGAGGCATGGGTTTTGCACATGAACCCATCATTGTGGAAGGTGGATTCAATGCATTTTTGGGTGGTTGAAGCAAGAATTTGAATTATTCTCTCCCCACTTCTCTCATTTTATTCCTATATATTATAAGGAGGGGCATTTTTAAAAAGGTTGGACAATTTGGCTTTGCACCCTCCCTTCTTCTCTTGTCTGTAAGTGGATTTGTGGAGTTAAAACCTCCCATCAAAACTATAATGCAAATCTTGCCTCTTGGCCATTGTAGTGTACTATATCAAATTTTTGGAGCAATAATACATTTATGTGATTAATTTCCAACCCTATCTTGTGTTCATTGCACCTCTCTGATCTCTCATTGCAATCTTGGTTATCTGTGTATGGTGGTTGTATTACATTTCAATGGTTTGTGTTTAATGGAAAAACAAGTGTTCAACATTCCTTTGGTGCATCACCTTTGTTAGTTTAGGTTTATTTTCTTGCATCTTCTTAACCCTCCGTATCTTTGACAAGTTAGAGTCAATCTTAGGGTAGATCCTCTACAATTTCAGTGTGTGCATTTAATCACTAGAATAGGAACTGGATTTCATCTGGAGAGATTTCCTGATTGCAAAGTCCCACACTTTGGGAAAATCTCCATGTTATGCAATCACACTAAGATTTTCAACCCATCCAAAGTGCGAGACATTCGGGGTGTTATGATTACACATCAACAATCCTCATACATCTCATTTACTTGAGATAATGTTGCACAAATATATTGGATGAGAGAAATGATGTCCTGAAGTAATGACTGTCCTTTCTCAATGATTTCCTCAATCCACTTTTCAAATTATTTTCCACACATAATGTATTCATGTGTTTTATTGATCAGTTTGGGGTTGGTACTTATTATTTGGGGGTTATCTTAGATAGGAAGGGGATGTGTTAGTGATGCTCCCGAGAAGGTTTTAATGTATGCAAGAAAAGATCTTACATGTTCCTCCAATTTAACAACGGTTCTCTTGTATTCTTCATCCCGAGCATGAGGACAAGAAGAGGATTCTTTGAAAGGGTGAATGTCACATTCATGATAAGCTTAACCCAATGAGATGCATATCAAATCATAATAAGATACAATAATTTCTTCCATGGTTTTTTCAGTCTTAGGCCTGGAAAATTCAACATACTAGTTATCCGAGGTGTCATTGAAGAAGCGTAAACATACTTGGGCCTTCTTCCTTCGCTTGGGTTTCAATATTATGAAGATTTCTTTGAGACCAGGAATGGTAGCGTGTTGCATTGTTCTTGGCCCTCTCTAATATACTTCTAAAATCAATGAAATGAGATCTTTGGAAGATACCATGATGTCATTCATCATAGTTCTTGCAAAAGGTTTGCATGATGCCATATCTTGATCACCTTTAGAAGAGATATTTGGATGCTTGTGCAGAGGAAGACACTGCTATGGATTACCACTTCTTGTCCTGATGAGTTTGATCTGACCAGCTCTCCTTTGCTCACTTAGCTAGTGAACCTATACTTCATGGTTGAAAAATCAGCAATATATGTTAATACGAGAGATGGTAACAAATTTTTGCTTTCAAGAAAAAGAATGCTATTTTTGGAAAGTTGGTCTTAGGAGCTTATATTTTGTGCAGTGTTGCTTCTAATGAGGTGATTCCTTTGTATTTTGAGGTTTCCATGAATGTGTTGGGGTTAATTAAAAGAACATTCCATTTTAGAAACTTTCCTTTTTCCCTTTTTTTTATTAAATTTTTCTATTTTTTCATTTTTACATTTTTGACCCACGTGCCCTAGTTTTTAGTTTGTATGATTCTAGTTGTTCTTTCTTGTGGAGGTATTTTTAATTTTGGAAAGTTACTAAAAATGGAAAGTGAAAACTAGTGGGGCATGTTTTTTTATAAAATAAAAATTACCATGTCGGATCAAAGAGAAAATCTAGATTCTTTCTAGGTTTTTGATTTAGATAATCTTTACAAATTTAACAATAAAATTACTTCCCGATTGACAAAAATTAAGAAAGAACACTATAGGGAACACAAATTAAAATTAATTCCATTAAAAAATCAGTGATGTCTTTCGAGGTTTGGTTTTTTCAGCTTCAAGGTGTTTTGATGAATATTTTTTCCCAAAATTTCATGAAGATTCAATCACCGGTTCATTAGTTATGAGCAATTTGTGGTTTTGGAGCCAAGGGTTTCTAACAACATGTAGTTATGGTTTTTTTTTCGAAACATATTTTATTTACATTTTAGTAGCATGTAATGATGGAAGAAATATGTTGAAGGTGGTAGCAAGGTTGTGGAAGTATCAAAAATGGTAGGGTGAAGAAATTTAGGTAGTTGGATCTTTCATGGGTGTGCACATAGGTAGCAAGACTGAAACAACAAGAAGCAACATGAAATATGAAAACAAAAATATATTTTCAATGGTCAAGATGAAGCGTAAATTTTTGCAACAAGAACAAAATGGATTGGTACAATTTGTGCAATAAAGTGCACCCCATCCCTATCGGGCCACTTGGCATGACGTGGTTAGATGAGGTAGAAAGGTGAGGGGCTAGGAAAATGTGCACATGGGCTTAGATTGCAGAAATGGGATTAAGGGAGTTCACATTGGGGTCCAACGGATTAAATGTCAGGGTGGTGAATTTTATTACACAAAGTGCACCAAGGATTTGTTGCAATTTGGGCACAAAAGTGTGTCACTCTCCCGTTGGTCCATTTTTTCACCAAAGAATGACTAACTCCGTCACCTTGTGGAATAACTATTCGGCGCATAACTTGATCTTTGATTTTTTTCGTAAAATTATTTATATAAAATTTCATGGAAAAGGGATTTTCAACACAATGGTGATGATTTTATTCTTTCTAAAACATTCTAAAATTTCCTCATGTTTATCAAGATCGCCAACTATCCCTACGAAGAATGATCTCCCTTGAAAAGTGCCAAGATTTCATGAAAAATATGATGATTCAAAATTTTATAGGATTCTATTATATTTAAAATGATTATTCTTTCCTCCTAACTCCTTACAGAGCTCTCGAAATCATCTGTTAAAGATAAGGTACCTTTTTGACACTCTGCACTACTTAAGTCACAAAGACCCAGCTTTGTTGAAACTACTCCAAGACTTCAAGAACATCCAAGAATATTCAAAAATTAATTGTAAAATGTTATTATCTCTCTTATACACCTCTTGTATGATTTTAGGCCATTCATTCTGCTCTGGTGGGTGTGTACCAACTTCAAGAAGACTAGCGAATAGCATTTCCTAAAGCTTGTCACAAAGCCTCTATTGATGGATCATGCCTTGGAAGTACTTGAAATGACTTGATACCCTAAATCTCCTATGGTCACACTAAAATGACACATGATACAACTTCATATGGATAAGATAGGAATCATGCAGGATTAGGGTGAAATTAAGGACAGCTCACAATGACCTCTCGAGTAAAAATTTTCGGTAGGGTATGGTTATCATGCTTGAAAATGGGGAATTTTATTGATGCAAATTTTAATGAAAACAGATGGATCTAGATTGGCGGCATGTCATTGATCAAGTATAGTGAGGACATGATATGAGAACTCTAGAATTTTAATGCATAACTTTTACCATTTTACAAATCAATGCTTTAACAATTGGGATTTAGAGTCACTAGAAAGATATACTATACGACATCTCTTATTGAAAACACACACACAAACATGAACAGAAAAAATGGGACATACAATAAGGGTAAATGACACACAACAGAAAAATAAACACACAACAACAAGAGGGGAATGACCAAAATCACCTATGTACATTTGGGGGACATCCTACTTGCATTGAAGTGCAAAATTGAATTTATTACTCACCCGTAAATGGGTGTTACTAAATACCATTCTTCTATAAATACATTGATAGGTTCACTAAAGTATGAACCTATCCTCAGCTTGTTGAGATATATATCTTGACTTCTAGTGCACTTGATGGTTTTCTCATTCGCTTCAACCACCTTTAATGTTTTGACACACTTTCCTTGGCTTCTCATAGCTCCTCTGGTTCATTCCACTTGTTTATTTCTTACCACTTTCATGAAGATATTTATTTATTATAATTGACTTTTCATTTTCACTTTTATAGTGAGACATTTTTTCTTCATTGTGCATCTACTTCATTACTACAACTTTTATGGTTTGATTCTAAGTAAATGTCTCATGAACTTCATCATTATGTCCATATTATTGATCTTCTTAGTTATTTACTTATTCCATGAAGTCACCTTTCTCATACTTTGAGTATTCTTCCATCTGTTGTCTTATGCGAAAGGTGTGTTATACGTATTGCATCATCCTATTGAAAATAGAATGAACTAAAGACAATACACACATCATGAAAAGTGTCCTATTTTTTTGTTGCTTTTCCATTTTTGGCTTCATCCTTTATTCCTATGTTTGGGGCATCAATATCTTGAGTGAAGTGAGAACTAAAAGGTTGAATTCTATTGAGAAGGTTTCTGTTTTGAGAAAAATAAGCCTTATGACTAAGTAACAACCTTTTTCTCCATTTTTTTGCTGAGAATGTTCCATACTTGAAAAAGGGAATGAGCACAACACTAGATCTAAAATTTCATCATCATCTTCTTCTCATTTTTGATCTACTGTAACCGAGAAGTCCATTTCAACAGCTTAAATCATCATTTGCCTTGGTATTCTACATTTCAATTTCGAGCGGTAGAGGTATGTTCCCATTCTTGCATTCCCTATTATCTTCTACTAATGAGAAAGATAAGCCTTTGAATTCACTGGAACACTCATCATATGAAAACTCATAGTAATCTTCAACATAACCATTGAAATCATTAAAGTTATTTGTTAAGAAGGTGTTGATCATAATTCCTTCTTTGTGATATGCATCTCTCATCACTTTGATACTGATTTCTTGGAAGTCAAGGTTTGCATCACCAAACTTAGCATCCCCAAAAGAAAATTCATTTATACCTTCATCCCATGAAAAATACACATTTTCAAACTCAAATTTCATCAACTCTTCAGTGTGTTTTTTGACTGCACTGTGATTCTTGGACATTCTTCCACCAATAGGGGAAACTCAAGATATTTCTCGAAGTTCATGAAAAATTTACCAAGTTAGAAATTTTTCACGACATGTCTCTCATTAGGTCATTTAGCCATTGAATAGTATAATTCATTTTTCTTATGGTAAGAAACTTCATTTTTTTACTATTGACTAGGATGGTGGTGTGTGACTAATTCAAATTCATATCTCCTCCAACATCTCAACACAAGATTCGACCTTAGAACATGCCATATGAGGTGTGCATGTCTGCTATAAGGATTCTCATTGTGATTTTCTGATTAGGAAATCTGCCAATTCTACCTTGACATATTTTACTTGTCTCGAAAAGATGGACTCGTTTCATCTCCAAGGAGAGGCATTTACTTGGAGGTAGGGAAAGGGAGAGACACTTTGAGATTTAGAAAAATGTTAGGCACGACGTTATACAAGGAACTAGATTCGAGAGATGTAATTTTTTAGCTTATACCCGTTGACTAACAAGACTATATAGAAATGATCAACCTTCTAAGAGGTAGTGGTTGTGGAAGTGAGGATATTCACATATGGAGTGGATTGAGATGCATGTAGTGGTTATTTGGTGGAGGAATATTTAGGACCAAGTCTACTTCCTTTGACATGCTAAATGAGTCTCTCCAATTGCTTTGGATGAGTTCTTAATTATTCAAATTCATTCATTTTGATCTTGGATTTTTGAAGTGATCAATGATGTCTAAGGATGAATAGGTGGACGGAAAATCATGGGTTATGGCAAAATTGAAATGGATGCTTTTAAAAACTTATTTTCTAGGAGAAGGAGAAGTGAAATTACTTTAAGAGGCGTAAAGGATTCTTTGTTGGGGTCACTTCATACTTATTCTCACTGTCGTTGTTGAAGAAAGATTTGATGATCATCCATTTATTGTTTTTTATGAAGTTTCCATTTGAGGATTCAATTTATTAAATCGTGAAGTTGAAGAAGAGAATTATTTCTGCTTTTGGGCTTGGGTAAATACCACATATGAATAACTATAAATGGATTCTTCATCATCAAGTGTGAATTTACAAAACTTGATCCTAACATATTCATTTTCTCACTCCTCTTCAGATTCAAAACTTTCTTCTTCTTCATATTCATAGTTCTTGCAAATTTCATTGATTGGTGGGGCTTCCAAGGTGAGCCTTTAGGGTGCTCCTGTGATCTAATTGAGTTAGTTCTTCATAGAAATCATATTGTTAGCATTTTTGAATCACTAGATTAGTGGTCATTCAACCTCGACTTTGACCTTTCTTCTTACCATTTAGATGTTTTACCTTACCAAACAATACTAGATTGTCTAATTTTTCAATAACATAATCTTGTGCTTCTTTCAAATCTCTAGGTTGTGATATTCTAATAAAGAGTCCAAATTCTAGTTGTAAAGCACCGACAAAGAATATCTTGAGGTTATTGTTATAAGGCAAGTAATCTTCTAGGACTATTCTCATTAAACGGTTGAATTTAGATACGAGGCCCTCGGATATTCCATAGACTCCTTATTTATCTATAAGAATTGAACCAACGAGATATTGGAAGTATTCTCGTTGTTTTAAATCTATGTTAAAATTTGGTTCTTATATCCTCCCAATAAGTGATAGACCTTGCGGGTATAATATAAAAGCATTCGAGTTCCTTTTATCGTAATGACTCCACAAAAAATATAAAAAATACATCTTCATGTTCGATGCCCAAAAAATCACATGTAGTGATAAAAGATTCTACGTGCTAACTAGGAAGTTGGGAACTATATCCTTTAAACTTATGGAATTTCTTGCGGGAGCGCGTTGGTAGATCATTAAGAGGAGGTGCAAGACCAACTGGACCTTGTTAGATTATGGATCTTGTTTTCATGTGTGAAAGTGTTAAAGACTGTACACTAAGAGTATTGTACACTTTCCGTACTTGTCACATCGGGGTTTAGGGGCACAACCCCCCCTTTTTTTTGTTTTGGCCGTGATACAAAATGTGCTTGATATATTGGAAAATGTGATTTTTCTCATATGGGCGGGATTTTTGACCAATAGGTTTATGGGACAGCTTTTGCCCATGGTTTTACACCCATTGTTTTATAAACATGCTTAAGAAGTTGTTTACTTATGTGGTTTTGTGCATATTGTAGTAATTATGTAATACATATGTGTTTTGAATTCATGTGTATTATGCATAACTCCAAACATATCTGGGTATTGTATTGAGAGAGTGATGGCTTGTAATAAAATTTAAGCATGTGATTCTTGGCGAACGTAGCCCAAATTGGGTGAACCACGTTAAATAATTTCTCTTTGTGTTGTGTTCTTATTATTTTCCACTTTTATTTGAGATCTCGATATTTTCTGCATATTATTATCTATTGTTACGATTTTGTGAAGGATTATTTCACATATTTTATCCCTTATTTCCTTACAAACCTATATTCCTTCCCCATTCAACAATGGGTTAGGGTCTTTCCCATTCTTCTTCCACCATGCTTTCTTCTAATTCAACTGCTTCTTCTTTAACTCTTGAGAATTTTTGAATTCTAGATTAGGATTGTAAAGAGGCTTTTGATTATTCAAGTACTTTTTCCCTTTTTAGATATTTTTGAATATATGTTTTTTTTGTATTTTTTTATTTTTTGGGAAGATATTTTTTTGGTGCACTTGGGAAAATTTCTCCTCGATTGAGTTTCCAAAAATATTGGTGATTAAATTTGTCAAGTGAAAAAAATTGGGTGTCTCCAACAAAATTCACGAGGATAACCTCATTTGCATTTAATGGTTCAACTCCCATTTTTGAAAGTAAACTAATCCTAATCCTATCTAAATTCTATGGGTGGCCAAATTGGATGGGGATCACATAGGAAAAGTCCATAAATCAGTGAAAAAATGCTTGTATGAGGTACAAGGGGAGTAAATTACAATGATGAGTGGAAATGAGTGAAATTAAAAAGGAGATTACTTCCATGAGTAGATTATAGAGCTCACACCTAGTAGCCGGAGTAGTTCACTATTCAATAAAGAGGAAAGCACAATGAATCTATCTAGTGAGATGGAAAACCCAAGACACCAAGTTCTCATATTCATCTATTGAAGATAAAAATCTCTTGCATAACTATACTTACAAAGTGCATGAAAGAGGGAAGTGGAAAAACACAAGATGCTTATAAAAACTATGTTTATTTTATCTGTGAGGAGAGAAAACCATGCATACAAAGTTGCACACATTCATACATCTTAGAAAGAAGAAACTTTATTCCTTGATTGACATTTACACAAGTTGTACAAAGCAAGGGAAAAAAATGCATGTAGAAGAAATGTAGATTTATTTCATGTATATGGATGACACAAAGTCCAACAATATATTACAATCCACTATTGCCACAAATTACATAAATTTCAAAATGCAATTTTAAGGATCCCATGGAATGGAGAATCCATCCCAATTTATAGAAATATGAATTGACTCTTCACCTACCCCCCATGATGACTCTCCATTGTCTACTTTAATGCATGACTTTTCACCTTCCTAGGAAATGATAATTAAGTCCCCTTTTTATAAATGAAAGGAAATTTTACAATATTACTTTAAAAATTCACTTACGTGAATGAGACAAAAACAATGGTCATGCGAACGAAGAATTAGAAAGGGGGAGAAAGAAGGGGAGAGTGAGAGAAGGAACAAGAATCTTCCACATCTGTTGAAGAAACTTCCTACTAAGATGAACCTTCTTGAATCATGCCTCCCGATGGTGAATCTCTGGGACAATTTCATTTTCCTTGAATTACTTGACAAATTAAGCTATTGCATATATTAGCTTATCTTCCCCTGGAATGAAAATGCAGGCCAACACCTTAGGCCTATTGAATTTATTTTCACTTGTGCAAAAATGGGAATGTTGAAACTTTGTTTTAGACATAATGCATTAATGTGATGGACCTAACTAAGGGGAAGACACACAATTTTTTTAGTGTTTTAGCTTGCAGCGATTGATTAACAACATGTAATGTGAAACTATGTGTGTTGTTGTGGAATGCAAAACCTCACATATGTTGCCATTCAATGTTTTTCTTCATCAAGGAAACACAAAATCCTCAAAGGACCTATGAATATCCTTGATGAAGGTTGGAATCACGGTATATGTGGGATGTTAAACTCCAAAACATCAAATAGAGTTTGTGATTGCATGTAGAAGGATTTATTATTAAGTTATCGCTACATCAAATTTCATTATTTCTTTATGTTTAAATTCTATTAATCATGTGATTAAGTTTTTATATCATTATACAATCAATACATATCATAAAATTTGAACATAGAAAGAAGTATATAACTCATTTGCAGAAATTAATGTCATTTATTCAATGTTTCCCACATAAGCCGTGGATGTAACTTTTTACTAGTAAAGCAAAAGATACATGCACATAAAGATAAAAGCAAAGGAATATAGAAGGAACCCATCATTTCCTTTGGGTTCTCTTTTCTTCATACAGATTCCTGATCCTTCTTCTTCATCTTCATCTTCCATTACATCAATGTACCTGAAAAGAAAAGAAAGTATGTAGGTTACTAAGTTCAAGGTTAAATTTGTATTCTTTTGCTATCTATCTTAAAGAAGATGAATCATTTAAAGTCAACATGCATAAGTTACATGAAAGTTAATATAAAATTGAAAAGTTACTATCTTGCAAAAGCACATGTGACTCTCATAATCATGACACACAAAAGAAAAAAGAAAAGAAGAACAATTATCATGGAATACAAGAGAGGGTAAAGGCCTATTTATTTCATAACTATTTTTCTTGAGTGCACAGGTACATGTAGCTGATTAAAAGAAATACCAATTGATTTAAGAACAAACAACTTTCAATCACACATATTGAATAGTCATAATCAAGACTAAATTTTCATAGTAGTGAACTAATCAAGCATGATTACAAGATATCATGTAAGGGTGAAAAGAGTTTCGGTTCAGATTGAATTAAGTATTCAAGGAATAAGAAATAACAAGATCATATTGAAGTATCGGACTTTCAGAAAGAAAAAGATACAAGTATCATACCTAGATAAGAAAATCACAAGCCAATATAATGGGTATAGATAGCGGGTAGATAAATGATCAAAACTCAAATGTTATATCATTATGAGAATGGATACGAAAGGAAAAAAGGAGAACAAGCTGTTAACATTCTTGAATAAACAAGTTCAAATATACTCTTGATTTAGGAAATTTAAAAGGTAAACTATTATTTCCAAACAATCAACAATTAGTTCTTAGTCTTTTAGATGATCAAAAGTTTCAGGTTGAAAGATTTTTTTGTTGCATAAATACATTGGTAGCATTCATTGAAATTTTGATGTACATCTACGTTGAAAGAAAGGATAAATATATTATCATTTAGAAGAGCAAGAACAAAGTAAAACTTTCTTTCTCTATTACAACAGGGAAAACAACATCAAAACCATATTTGAACTTTCATGAGATCATACAAAAGGAGGCATTAAAAAATTACAAGGTGTCTTTGTTATCTCAATTTTACCCCCTAGTAAAATTGTATCACCCACGACTTGCGAGAAAAAAAATTCAAGGGATGGTTCCATCGTATGATACCATGCTTGAAATATAATAAACATGTTACAGGAAAGTTCCACAATGGAGTAGCGAGGGTTGGGGATGGAGCAACAGTGTTAAGGAAGAAACCATAGGCTCAAAGGAAAAGAAACGGAGAAGGCTCGAAGTCTTTGGGCTCTGCAAATGATTCAGAATGAGCCCCAAAATTGGCTAAGTATGGAGGAGACGGTGGAGGCTGCCAAGTGTCCAAATGGTGCTACTTTAAAGTGA
The DNA here is from genome assembly GCA_018340775.1 of Taxus wallichiana var. yunnanensis. Lineage (NCBI taxonomy): Eukaryota > Viridiplantae > Streptophyta > Pinopsida > Cupressales > Taxaceae > Taxus > Taxus wallichiana. The sequence goes on from CM031242.1 coordinate 451,735,968, forward strand.
AATCCAAAAGCACAGAATCAAACAAGTGCCAATCCTCCATGTGTTTAGAGCCCCAAAGTTTCACTGGCCATTGAAAAGTCTTCGACTCACTAAGTGGTTCCAAGTGTCCAAACAACACTACTTAAAAGATAAATCAAAAGAGCGGAGACCCAAATGAGAGTAGTCTTGCCATGTAGTCCAAATAAAAATAATTAGGATGGAATGGGCCCAAAATGACTAATTATAGAGAACTAGCGGAAGCCTCCACATGTCTCATTGGTGCAATTTCAAAAGGAAACTCTAGAGGTTGTCCCCAAATGAGTGCGGTCTCGTCATGTCTCCCGAGTGTCCAAAAAGGGACAGATTCGGAGGTTGAATAGTCAAAGTAGAAGCAAGCTGATGGAAGGAGCCAAGTTTCATCATAACACTATTTCAAAAGTAAAACTTAGAGTGGGCTTCCAAACAAGTGCCAAGCCTCTACATGTTTGGGGTCATATTTTTGGCCCCGTTAAGCAAGGATACTTGGGTAAAACACAAAGGAGCCGAGAGGATCTCATGGAAGCTACCACATGCCAGTCAGCGTGATTTCAAGAGCATAAGGAAGGATCTGAATCTCCAAGATGTGTGAGGTGGCAATGTGGACCCGATATAGACAGACTCTTTAAATATTGCATGCCCACGACCCTAATCTTGAGATGGCCATATATTTTGACTGGAAACTCAGATTTGGGTAGGAGAATACTTTTGGAAACATCTCAACACCCTCTACACCATGGAAACATAAAATATCATTCTTAATAGGATTTGGTGGGTAAAAATGGGAAAACATCTTCCAGGCCATTAATACATAATTTTATTTCTTCAACTAATAGATTTGATTTGATTTGATCCATCATTACTCTTCCCTTAACATGCCAAATAGACACAGGAACAAGAATCAACAGATTGTAGGTGGATTTGAGAGGGGCATTGATTGATAGTGGTTGAGCTTTCAAAGTAGGATTCAATGCATATCTCAAGGTGGTTGAAGTACGATTCAAATTTTTCCCTCTTCTCTCTCTTATTCTTCCTATATATTGTAAAGGAGGGGCATATTCAAAGTGTTGTTCATATTTTCTCTCCTTCCCCCTCTCTCTTTCTTCCTTAGGGTAGAATGCGGAGTCTAAGCCTCCTTTTAGGGCTTTGTAATGGAATTTCCTTTCCTCTTTCCCACTAATGATGTACCATGTAACCTATTAGAGAAATAGAATCTTTTTCGTGATGCATGTGTCCATGCTTGGCTCATTTTATTGTCACTTCTAACCTCTCACTATTGCAGTAGGTACACTATGCATATTCATATGTTAAAAATTATGGGAGTTGTGCTTAATGGGTTTTGAAGTGGTGTTACATGTGTGAAATCTCTCTCTAGTCTGTGGTGCATTCTTTCGAACCTCTCCTCTACTACCTCTCTCCACTTTAGGTAGTCGGATCTAGGAATCAACCACTTTTTTATGGTGTATCACTACTTAGTGAAGGCTCTTTCACCCTCTCTCTCTCTCTCTATCTGTTCCCTTGAAATCGTTAGATTAGGATAGAATAGGTTCTACCTACACTAGAGTAGCTTATCATAGGTAGATTAGGAAGCAAGAACTAACTTTCTCCAGAGGTCCATCTAAAGTTTTACAAGTCCCATAACTTGAGAGATGGTCCCATGTTGTGTAATCACATTGATTTCCCCACTCCAAACCTAGGCCATTTGGGGGTTCTTTGATTATTCACTAACAGCTTTTGGCAAGCCCAATGGGATAGGTCTGAAGCAACTTACCACTTCATCTTAGTAGGTTGGTGTGATCCTATTAAGGTTCATCCTTTTAGGAAAATACAAGCACATATGGTAACTCCATTTGTTCAAACCCCATCTTTAAAGTTACTGAACTTTTCCATCCATTTCCACCCATCTTCATTCACTTTTCTTTCCATATCTCCCATTTTACTTCCATTCCATGAAGTTGTGAAATCATGACTTCATTTCCTTATTAGAATTCACACTTGCAGTAGTGCAATCCACCTCCAATGCATCCCGACTCCTCTAGATCAACATTATGATTAGATCCATGATAGTCATGCTTACCCATATGAGAATTTCAAAAATATTTTTCTTATGGATCTTATCAAGAATATGGGTATGCATAAAATGGCAACAATCAAATGGAGAATGCTGATCTGCACTGGAGAAGATTCAAAAATGGAGGCTAACATGGTTCAATCTACGGCCATAGAAAAAATGAAGGCATTCATTAATGGTTATAGGGCACCTTGTCCTTGGGAAGGCCCTTTTCAAGACACTACATCCCTCAAGAGAAGCTTGACTTCATGGTTAAAAGCTGCCTCAACTTAAATAGAGGATTGAGTACATTGAGGCTTATGAGAAAAGTGTGAGACAACCTTTTCAATGGGTAAGTCAATCACTGGGTCCATTTCCTTCATTTTATCTTTCTCAAGATTTATCATTTCAACAAAGTGTCAAGATTCAAGCTCCTCGCCTTTCTTCCACAAGTGTTTATTTCTCTTCTCCATATCCCGATATTTCACCTCATTTCAATTATTCTTGGCTTTTCCTTCTAAATAGTCATTCCCTCCAATGAAACAAGAATTTCCACTTCCTCTCCACGACAAACAACAACAAAATTTGTTGAACCTCAACCTACCACTCCTCTTACTTTCCCAAGTCCATTTTGGGAAGAGACTTAAGAATCCAATCAAGAATAAAAACAAGAAGAGGCACCCAACAAAAAATAAATGATAAACAATTTTAAGAGTTAGGCTACCAAATTTGGGTTTACAAATATCCCCTTGATGGTTAAGCTAATAGAGGAGCTCAAGGTTGAAGAGCCAGTGGTGGTTGAGGCTAAGTTTGTAGTATAAGAAGAACAATAAAAAGAAGATCAACAGTCTATTTACTCTGAATGCAATGTCCCTAATGGAACTTTTTCTGAAGAGGATGCTGATATGATCCAAGCTGCACAACCAGTTGAGGAGGAAGAACAACCAGCTCCAAGTCCCATTGAAGAGGAGTAAATGGGAGAGATAAAATTAGAGTTGAATCCACTTAATGAAGAAGGAATCATTGAATTATTTTTTCTTTCATTTCAAGGGCCTAATTTGATTGATAAACCCATGATGGAGGAGGACCATACAGTTTTAGAGGCCCCAAGTGTGGAGCAAGCCATAGAATAACCTTCAGTTCTTCCTCCCACTTCATCCCCTTCAAGCTCTGATGTTGAAGAAGAGTTTGATATTTCAAACTTCATGTTTGAGGATGAAGGGAACCATGGTGAGCTAGTTACAGATCAGGAGGACACCATGGAGGAGGTCGAGTACATGCAACTGGATAACAAGGAGGTAGAATATCTGCATCGACTTGGAGGATTACTTTGATAGAGAGGAGCCTAAGTGAATTACATCATTTACTCCTCTATCACCCACCTTCCAAGCATATGAGCCCATGGCCATAAAAGAGGGCATTCAAGGATAACATCATGCATTTCCTGACAACAACCTCTGGAACCAAGGTTGGAAGATATGAGTCTTCCATGTTCTTCACAAGAGGAGGAAAGTAAATAGCAAGAGGATGTCATAAGCTCTCTCACACCATCCACCCAAGAAGTTCAGCGGGAAGACTCCATTTTTGGATTTGAAGTTTAGACTAATGGGCACATCCAAAGGATCATACCATGCCCAATCAAGTACTTGGCTTTATTAAAGCGAAGGGAGAAGCCAAAACTAGTGATGACTACTTCAAGAAATGAGGATGAGTATAAAAGTACCAAGAGTCATGATCAACATTTCCAAGAGTCTAATGTAAATCATCTTGGGAGGTATTTTTTGGTTGATGTGGATACCTTGATGATTTGGGTGGATGACCGGATTATTATTAGTTTTCACTCATACAGGAAGCCATATTCAATGTCAAATCATTTGCAGTTCTACCCCTTTTGATAAAGGGAAGCTACTTCTACCTTCCTGTAGTATACTTTGTTTAGCTTCTTTCTCTCTAGTTAGTATAGGAGTAGGAGTAGACTTTGTTTTCAGTAGAAGAAGTGCTTGTGCACACTCTGCATGTCTCATTTGAGGCATGTATGATTTTTGTCTTTGTACATAAGTTTTGTTCATATTTCTCTGGAGGTGCATAAGGCCAGGCCCTTCAGTATTCATGGTAGAGAGACCCATAGTTTCCTGTAATAGTTGCTAATTTCAAAATAAAACAAATACAGAGAAACTAAAAATGGGTTTCGAGGTAGTCCATTTCCAAGGCAAGTTCAGGGTCGCGGATCCTAGAAAGGATCAGTATCAGGATATCATTCTTGACTCCATACCCAATGGATGCTTCAAGGCCACTAATCTCTTCATCTAGCGGAAGATTCCCCATGAGTCACCAAATTGTTATCTAAAAATTTTCCACCCAAGAAATTGGATCACCCACGACCCCCAAAAGAAATTAAAGGGACGATTCTATCATACGATCCCATGCTTCAAATCAAATAAATAGGTTACAGGGAAGTTTCAAAATGGAGTAGCATGGTCGGGGATGGAGCAACAATTTCAAGGAAGAAACTAGAGGCTTAAAGGAAAATAAACGAAGAACACTTGAAGTCTTCGGGCTCAGTAAATGATTCGAGAATGAACCTTAAAATTGGCTAAGTATGGAGGAGATGGTGGAGGTTTCCAAGTGTCCAAATGGTTCTACTTCAAGGTTAAATCCAAAATCGAGACTCGAACGAGAGCCAATCATCCGAGTGTGCGAGCCACAAAAGTTACACTAGCTGTTAAAAAGTCTTCTACTTAGCGGAAGGTGCCAAGTGTCCAAAAGATGCTACTATAAAGATAAATCCAAAGATCGGAGACCTGAGTGAGCGTAGTCTCGCCACGTAGTCCAAATAAATAAATGTGGGACAAAACAGGCCCAAAATTACTAAGTATAGAGAACTAGTGGAATCGTCCATGTCTCTCATTGGCATGATTTCAAAAAGAAAGTCTAGAGGCAGTCCCAAACGAGCGCGGGCTCGCCACATGTCCCAAGTCCAAAAAGGGAAATATTCGGGGTTGCATAGTCAAAGTAGAGGCATGTGGGGAAGGATCCAAGTGTTAGCAAGACACTATTTCAAAATTAAAATTTAGAGCGGGCTTCCAAACAAGCGCCAAGCCACCATGTGTCCTGGGTCGATTTTTGCACTGACAAGCAAGGAGACTTGTGAAAAATACATAGGATCCCAAGGAGCTCATAGAAGCCATCACATGTCGGTCCTCTACGTGATTTAAATAGCATAAAGAAGGAGTTGAATCTCTAAGATGCACGAGGCTTCCATGTGGACTGGTACATGAGACAGACTCTTTAAATATTACACACACATGACCCTAATCTTTAGATGGCCATATATTTTGCTTGAAACTTATATTTTGGTGGGAGAAGACTTTTTAGAAACATTACAACACTATTTTAGTGTATAATCAAAGCACCCCCAAATGGACTAGTTGTGAAGTGGGGCATTCGGTGTGATTGTATAAAATGGGACCATCTCTCGAGCTGCGGGACTTGTAAAACTTGCGATGGCCCTCCGGAGAAATCCAATTCTTGCTTCCTAATCTACATGCCACAAGCTACTTCAGTGTGGGAAGAAACTATTCTACCATAATCTAACCATTCCAAGGGAACAAAGAGAGAGAGAGAGAGGGAAAAAGAGCCTACACTAAGCGGTGATACACCAAAAAAGGAAGTGGATGATCACAGACCCAACTTCCTAAAGTGGAGAGAGGTGAGCAGAGGAGATGATGAACAAGATGCACCATGGACTAGAGATAGATTTCACATAGAAAAAACTTTGATACCCATTAAACATAGCTCCCAGGACTTGCAACAAACATCAGAATATGCATAGTATACCCTACAATGATGAGAGGTAAGAAGAGACAACAAAATAAGCCAAGGATAGACAGATGCATCACGAAACAAATTTTATTGCTCCAAAATGTTAAATGGTACATCATTAGTGGGAAAGAGGCAAGAAAAAACCATTACAGAGCCATGGGAGGAGGCTTAGACTCCACATTCTACCATAAGGAAGAAATAGAGAGGGGGTAGAGGAGAAACAACAACCAACCGTTTGAATATGCCCCTTCATTACAATATATAGGAAGAATAAGAGAGAGAGGAGGGGAAAATTTGAATTCTACTTCAACCACCTTAAGATATGCATTGAATCCTACTTTTAAATCTCAACCACTATCAATCAATAACCCTCTCAAATCCACCTATAATCTATTGATTCCGGTTCCTCGGTGGAACAAATTAAATCGAGATCTAGTAGTTGAAGAAATCAAATTATGCATTAATGGATTTTAAAATGTTTTCACATTTTTACCCACTAAATTTTGTTAAGAATAAAATTTTATATTTCCATGGCATAGAGGGTGTCGCGACATTTCCAAAAGTCTTCTCCCGTAAAAATACAACTTTCCATTCAAAAGATATGGCCATGTAAAGATTAGGTTCACATGCGGGTAATATTTGAAAGAGTCTATCCATATCAGGTCCACATGGTAGCCTCACACATCTTGGAGATTTCGATCCTTCCTTATGCTCTTAAAATTATCTTTGGGATGACATGTGGCATCTTTTGTGAGTTCCTTAGGCTCTTTTGTATTTTATCCAAGTCTCCTTGTTTGGTTGGGAAAAAAATCTGACCACTGACACGTTGAGGCTTGGCACTTGTTTGGAAGCCCGCTCCAAATTTTAATTTTTAAATAGTGTCTTGCTAACAATTGGATCCTTTCACCGGCATGCCTCTACTTTGACTATTTAATCCCTTAATTTGTCCCTTTTTTTTACATGGGACACGTGGCGATCCTGCGCTCGTTTGGGGACTGCCTCCAGACTTTCCTTTTGAAATCGTGCCAATGAGAGATGTGGAGGCTTATGTTGGTTCTCTATACTTCATAATTTTAGGCCTGTTCCATCCCACTTTTATTTATTTAGACTACGTGGTGAGACCACGCTCATTTGGGTCTGCACTCTTTGGATTTATCTTTAAAGTAGCGTCATTTGGAAACTCGACACCTTCCACTGAGTCAAAGACTTTTTAATGGTTGGTGCAACTTTTGTGGCTCTACACATGTGGAGGCTTGGCTATTGTTTTAGTCTCCACTTTTGATTTAACCTTGAAGTAGTGCCATTCGGACACTTGGAAGCCTCTGTTGTCTCCTCCGTACTTAGCCAATTTTGGGGCTCTTTCTAAATCATTTACAGAGCCGAAAGACTTTAATTCTTCTCCTTTTCTTTTCCTTTGATCCTCTAGTTTCTTTGACACTTTTTCTTTTCCACTGACCCTTTTATTCCATTTTAGAGCCCATGTGCGACACTGTTTTGTTAGATTTGAAATGTGGGTTCGTTTGATGGAATCGTTTCTTGAATTTATTTCTGCATGAGGTCGTGTTTGATGAATTTTATTGGGGGAAAAATGGGATAACAATTGGTGAATCATAGGGGACATCTACCTACTAGGTGAAGGACCAGTAGTGTTGAAGCATCCATTGGGCATGGAATCAAGAATAATAGCCGATACTAACCCTTTTTCTTCAAAAATCTGATCCCCGAGCCCAACCATTTGCACTTGGTGACCTTGAACGTTCCTTGAAATGGAATGCCTCGAAAACATTTTTAGTTACTCTACATTTGTTTTATTTTTAAATTAACAACTTTTATAGGAAACTATGTGTTTGTTTTGCATGAATACTTGAAGAGCTTGACCTCTTGCACCTCTAGAGGAATGCGATCAAAACTTATGTAGAAAGACAAAATCATACATGCCTCAAATGAGACATGCAGAGTGTGCACAAGTACTTCTTCTACTGAAAACAAAATATACTCCTACTCCTACACTAACAAGAGAGAAAGAGGATAAACAAAGTGTGCTATAATAAGGTAGAAGTAGCTTCCCTTTCTCAAGAGGGCTAGTCATGCAAATGATTTGACACTTTGAATATGGCTTCCCAGTATGAGTGAAAAAGCTGACAATAAGCCGTTCCTCCACCCAAATCATCAAGGTATCAATATCAAACCAAAAAATACCTCTTCGTCTTCATTGATTACTTGGTTCCTAGAAGTATTATTGTTGATCCTTGGCACCTTGAGGCTCTTACTCATGCCTTGAAGTATGCATGAATAGTTTTGGCTTCTCCTTTGGATCTAATAAAGCCAAGTACCTGATTGGGCACGGTCCGATCCTTTGAATGCACCCTTTTCTCTGAACTTAAACTCCAAGAATGGATTTTTCCTGTGGACATTCTTGGATGGATAGTGTGAGAAGGATAGTGACATCCTCTTTCCTTTTCTCTTCCTTCTCTTGTGAAGAACATGGAATACTCATATCTTCCAACCTTGGTTTGGGGGACTTTCATGAAGTGCAGATTGTTGCACTTGAATTTTATCCTCCATGGAAACAAGATCATGTGCTTGGAAGATGGATGGAGGAGGAGAAATTGATGTGATCTCGTGACTCCTCTTCACCAAAGTAATATTCCAAGTCGAAAGACAGTCAACCTCCTTGTTGTCATGTTGCATGTGGTCTACCTTTGCCATGATGTCCTCTTGATCTCAGTAACTATATCACCATGGTTTCCTTCATCCTCAAACATGAAGTTTGAAAGATCAAACTATTCTTTGACATCGAGCTTGAAGGGGATAAAGTGGGAGGAAGAAATGAACGTTCTTATGTGGCCGGCCCCACACTTGGAGCCTCGAAATTGTATGATCCTTATCCAGCATGGGTTCATCAATCAAATCAATCTCTTGAAATGAAAGCAAAAAATCTTCAATGATGCTTTCTTCATTGAGTGGTTTCGAATCTGATTTGATCTCTCCCAACTTCTCCTCTTCAATGAGACTTGGAGTTGGTTGTTCCTCCTCCTTAATTGGTCTGTGTATCTTGGATTAGATTAGAATCCTCTTGAAATAAATAGCCATAAATAGACTATTTATTTTCTTCTTCTTGTTCTTATTCTTTTACTTTGTAAACTCAAATTCACCACCACTTTTATTCAACTCGACCTCTCCGTATTGGCTTGACCAGCAATAGAATCTTTGTAAACACAAATTTTTATCCCAACTCTTCAAATTGTTTGTCATTTCTTCTCTGTTGGGCTCCACTTCTTGCTATTTTCCTTGACTATATTCTTGACTATCTTCCCAACATGTACTTGGGAAAGCAAGAGGATATATAGGTTGGGGTTTAACCATCTTTACAATTGTTTGTGGTGGGAGGGGAGGTGGAAATTATTATTTGTTTGGAGGGAATGACTACTTGGAAAGGAAAAAGGAGAAGAGTTGAAATGGGGTGGAATACTAGGAGATGGAGAAAAGAAATCAAAACTTGGGGCAATATATGAGGGGATTGACTCTTGATCATGCTGAATTGATAAAGATTGAGAAAGAGAAAATGAAGGACATGGAGTTGGTGATTGACTTACCCATTGACAAGGTTGTCTTGTAGTTTCCTTAAATGCCTCAATATCCTCAATCCATTGTGTAAGTTGAGGTAGCACTTCAACCATGAAGTCAAGCTTCTCTTGAGGGTTGTAATGTCTTGGAAAAGGGCCATCTCATGGATAAGGTGCCCTGGAAAAAATATTGAATGCCTTCATTTGTGCTATGGCTCTTGAATTAACCATGCTAGCCTCCATATTTTTAATATTCTCTAGCAAATGAGCATTCTTCATTTGATTGTTGTCATTATATGCATACCCCCGCTCTTGATAAGCTCCATAGCTAAACTATTTTTGGAAATTCTCATATTGGTAAGCATGATTATCTTGGATTGCTCTACTATTGCTGCAAGTGTGAGCTCTATGAAGCGAATGAAGTCATGATTGCACAAATTCTCGAATGGGAGAAAATGAAAGAGATGGAAGAAGAAAATGGATGAAAATGAGTGGAAATGGATGGAAAAGGTCTCAGTAACTTTAGAGAATGGGTTATTTACCGATGGAGTTTCCAGATGTGCTTTGAATGTGCCTCAAAAGGATGAACTCTGAACAGGAACACACAACATGTTAAGATGAAGTGGAAAGGTGCTTCGAGACCCCCTCCCACCGAGTGTGTAAAAACTATTAGTGCAGAATCACGAAACCCCGAATGTCCCCGGTGTGAAGTGGGGAATTGGTGTGATTGCACAACATGGGAGCATCTCTCAAGTTGTGGGACTTGAAAAACTTGAGATGGACCTCAAGAGAAAGTCGGTTCTTGCTTCCTAATCTACCTACCACAAGCTACTCCAAAGGTGCGGGTAGAACCTATTCTATCATAATCTAACCATTTTAAGGGGAGAGAGAGAGAGAGAGAGAGAGAGAGAGAAAGAGAGGGGAAAAGATCCTACACTAAGCGGTGATACACCAGTAAATTGAAGTGGATGATCATAGACCCGATCGCTGAAATGGAGAGAGGTGAGTAGAGGAGATGGTGGACAAGATGCACCATGGACTAGAGATATATTTCACGAGACACCACTTCCAAACCCATTAAACATAGCTCGCAAGACCTATAAAAACATTAGAATATGTATAATATACCCCAGTAATGATGAGAGATAAGAAGAGATAACAAAATAAGCTAAGGATGGGTAGATGCATCACAAAACAGATTTTATTACTCCAAAATGTTACATGGTACATCATCGGTGGGCAAGAGTCAACAAAACGAAATTACAAAGCCATGGGAGGAGGATTAGACTCCGCAGCCTACTCCTAAAGAAGAGAGAGATGGGGAGACAGAGGATAAACAACGACCAACCATTTGAATATGCCCCTTCATTATAATATATAGGAATAATAAGAGAGAGAAGAGGGAAAAATTCCAATCTTGCTTCAACCACCTTGAGATATGCATTTAATCCTACTTTGAAAGCTCAACCACTATCAACAATGACTCTCTCAAATCCACCTATAATCTATTAATTCTTGTTCCTCAGTGGATCAAATTAAATCATATCTAGTAGCTGAAGAAATCAGAATCTAAGTTATTTTCTTGGAAAATAACTTCCCATTTTTCACCCACTAAATCCTATTAAGAATAATATTTTATGTTTCCATGGGGTAAAGGGTGTCGCAACATTTCTAAAAGGTCTTCTCCACCAAAATCTGAGTTTCCAGAAAAAGATATGGCCATTTAAAGATTAGGGTTATGGGTGCACAATATTTGAAAGAGTTTGTATTTACTTGGGTCCACGTGGCAGCCTCGTGTATCTTGGAGATTTGGCTCCTTCCTTATGCTCTTGAAATCATTTCAGATTGACACTTGGTAGATTCTGCAAGCTCCTTTGGCTCCTTTTTATTTCTCCTAAGTCTCCTTGCTTGGCGAGGCCAAAAGTCTAACCCTTGACACATGGAGGCTTCGCGCTTGTTTGGAAACCCGCCCGAATTTTACTTTTGAAGTAGTACTATGATGAAACTTGGCTCCTTCCACCAACTCTGCATATACTTTGACTATTCAATGTTAAATCTATCCCTTTTTTGGACTCGGGACATGTCCAAAAAGAAGCCTCAAAACAAGGAATGTCCAACCCTTTACAATGAATCCCGCCTCGTATTTATAGATTCAATAAGAGGGAAGAAAGAGAGAGAGAGGCAGGAAAATCAAGTTAAAGCTCAACTACTGTTGTTAATGCCTCTAATAAAATGTTCCCCCAAATCCATCTTTATTGTGTCAATCCTTGATTAGGCACCTTAAAGGAAGACGAAAAAATGGAAACAAATCGAATCCGATCTGGTCATTGAGGAAAGAAGATCCTACATTGAAATCCCAAAGATGTTTTCTCCTTTTTTCTTCTCCTAACTACCTCAAAATTACATTTTCTGACCTCCAAGGCATAGGTGAGGCTGAGATCTTTCTAATGGTGTTAGATTCATAATATTTCAAGCCTTGAATCGAAATATATGCCCCTTTTAAGTTTGTATCGAGTCTATATAAATGGGTGGGAAAACAATTTGAAAAAAGGGTCCCCCTTTTGGTATGGGAAATGTGGTAGCCAACTTGGAATAAAAATCGGGCCTACGGGTCCACAATTAAACCTTTTGCCCTTTGTAGACAAAACAAAAACTCAAAAAACTCCCACAGCCCTAAAGCTTCACCTAGACACATGGCTCCTTTTGGTTGGCTAGGAAATGGGCTTCCATTTTATCTTTATGCCTTTTGAATGAAAGGAAAATTTTCACCTTTCCTTTAGAGTCCCCTCTTTGGCTTTGACTCATGCCAAAATGCTAACTTTTTCCTTGGGCGAGTTGCGGGCTATTTTACAAATTCTACTCCTTTTGAGATAACAAGGGGCAAAGAACAATTTTTTTCCCCTAATGGCACACTTTTCTCTAGATCATGAGTTAGTTTGGTGCTTGTTTGGGAAACTTTTCTCTATCCAATCCTTGAATCAACATCATTAAAACACTTGGCAGACTCAACCGACTTGTTTATGCATTGACTATTCAACTCGACTTTGGATCTAGTGGAATAACACGTGGAGGCACCATGCTTGCTCGAATACCTAGCCCAAAGTTTTTCTTTGAGGAGTTTTGGGTTGACACTTGTCGGCCTCCACCGATATATGGACATTTCAACGGTACCCCTTACTTTTTATACTTATGGCTACATGGCGAGCTTGTGCTCATTTAGGTCTTCGCTTTGGGACCAACTCTTGGAGATGCACCATGCTGACACTTGGCATCCTCTACTTACACTTCTATACTTAGCCAATTTTGAAGCTCACCTTTTGAATCTATCTGACCATTTGCTACATGGAGGGTTGGTGCAAGTTGGAGTCTCCTCATCGCCGGGCTTCCTTTCCGCTTTGGGCCAAGTCGACACCTAGCACTTCCTTTTAGTTGAATACTTTTCAACACCCCGCAACTTCTTGGAATTTCGACACGTGGAAGCATGGTGCTAGTTTGGGTTTCCTTTACGGATTCACCTTTAGAGAACTTCCGTTAGGACACGTGGTCTCTTCCACTGCCTCCTCCATACTTAGTCATTTTTGGGCTTTTTCTGAACTATTTCGAGCTCGAGGACTTTGGATCTTCATTGTTTCTTCCCCTTCTTTTCGGTTCCTTTACATCACCCCTTCTTGTCTAGCCCTAAAATATCATAGTTGAGTCTACTCAGTAACTTGAAGAATAAATTTAATACATGGAAATGGATCGAAAGAGTCATTTCTTTTGCATATGGTCCTTTCGTCTCTCTGCGGCTTCCGTCACTCCACGGTTGATTCCTTCTATGACCAATTTTCAAGATTTTAATGAGTTATCTCAGGTTCCTCTTATGCAGAGTCGTGGCCAATCCAATATTTGGCACGGGGGTGAAATATGGATAACAATTTGGTGACTCAGAGGGGTATCTTCCTACTAGATGAAAAGACCAATTACCTTATCATATCCATTGGGAATGGAGTCGAGAAGGATGATATGATACTATTTATTCCTCTCGATTTATGAGTTTGACTTCTTTCACTCTCAATTACCATAAGAAATATCAAAATGAAGGTTTCTGAGAGTAGAAAATTTTCTTAACCTGTGGCTTCATCTGTCTCTCCGAATGGACCGCATAAGAGGCACCAAACAACACCACACTATATACAAACTTTTAAATCATACATGCTCCAAATGGAACATGTAGAGCATGTAAAGAACTTAGGAGAAAAGCAATCTATACTATAGAAAGACAATGTGCATAATCACTTAGAGGAAAGAGAAAACTAAACTAATATGTACACGGTGAGAACTCCCCTTTTAGTAGCGAAGTGCTTAAGATAGATCCCATTTACTAGAATATTCAACTCTTCACCCTCCAATCTAGATAATTATAAAGCATTTCTATTTTTGCATCTTGTGACCATATAAGGGCCATTCCAAATGGCGTCAAACTTGGAAAGCCTTCCCGATTTTTCTCAATCTGCATCCCATTTTAAAACCAGTCTACTTCATGGAATGTCCTTGCTTTTTCCTTCTTGTCAAAGCATTTCTTGATTGAAGCCTGATTCTTCTCTATTTCTTGAAGAGCATGCTTTCTGGTTTCTTCTAATTCTATCGCCATGCCACATACCCGGCCTCCATTGGTCCAAATTCGGACATCTCTAGTTGCTTCATGAGCTCTAATGTTGGCAACTCAAGTGATATAGGCAACATTTCCTCTTTCCCATAAACAAGCTTGAATGGAGATCTTCCCGTAGATATCTTGGGAATTATTATATCAGCCTATAAGGATGTTGTTAGCTTTGTGTGCTAGGTCTTCCGATTCTCATAAAGAGTTCTTCTGCTGATCTTTAGCAGATTCTTGTTTGTGGACTCAACTCGGCCATTACCTTAAGGGTAATAGTTTGATGAAGTACTCAAATAAATACCATTCTTAACAACCCATCCTTTGATCTTGGAACCTATTAATGCTAATGCATTGTCGATATGATGGTGGCTAGAACTCCACCCTGGTCACTATCCCTTCATAGAAATCTAGGATACTAGACTCATTTTCTTTTTTGAGTGCCACCGCCTCGGTCCACTTGGTGAAATAATGCAGCCATTATCGAATCCATTTGTGGCTTTGGCTTGAATTTGGATTGATGACTCTAATGAATTCCAATCCCCATTGCATGAAAGATTGATCGACTGAGATTAGGTGTAATGGAAGTGCTGCTATCCTTTCCTTTCCTTTGAAGAATGCACAATTCTTGCACCTTTTGATCCATGTGTAACAATCACTAAACACTTTGGGTCTGTAATAAATTTATTTCATGATCTTCAGTTCTCTCACTCTTGGATAAAAATGGCCTCTAGCTACTTCAACATGGAATTCTTATAGCACCCTTGCCACTTGATCTGTCCCTATGCATCTCAAGAATGCCATTGATCTCTCTTTTGAATAGGACACCATCAATAAGGACATATGGGATGGCCTGTAACCTGAAATGTATTCTATTTTCTTTACTCATCCCATTAGGACATATGCCTATTTGAAGGAAGTGCACCATATCTTGGGTCCAACAAGGGAAGGTACATCATTTCTCCCTTCTTCTTGATCATCTTATAGAAAAATAACACCTCCTCTTCACTTTGTTTGTTTCATCTTGCTGACCTAGGGCTACTTGTTCACACAACCCCTTCCCATGGACCAGCTTGGTGACCTTGATCTCAATGTCATACTCGATGACACGAGTGATCCATCCTACATACTTCTCATTGAGGTCCTTACTTGAGAAAGAATTCTTTAACTCCTATATGGGAGACTAATAGTTGGATTTTGTTGTTTGAAACCAAATGCTTAAACTTCTTCAATCCTTTGATCACTGATAGGACTTGTTTCTCAATGAAGAAGTACCTCACATCATACTCTTCCTAACTTTGGCTAAAGAAAGCAATTGCCTCTTCATTGTACTTTATTTGTTCTCCTGAACTAAGATTGTAGAAATTGTGTCGTCGTTCTTTGTTAGAATTTGAGGATTCTAATAAATACAGATTTAATAAACTTACATATTATATAATGTTACAATAAATATTTAAATAAATATTACATCATAACATAGGTAAATAAAAAAATATTTACATGAAATAAATAACACAGGTGACACAATATTTATAGTGGAAAACCCCAATAGGGTAAAAACAACTTTTAAAATAACCTTTTACTTCACAGAACATATTTTACATCCAAGAAGATCACCTTCTCCTTTGAAACCCTATTTACCAAGGGTAAAACAAAACCATTTGATTTTCACACCTTTAATATATTTCCCGAACATATCAAATGAAGACCTAAAGTCCTTTTTATATAAGGTGATTGGGTATGTCTCCCGAACCACCTTTTCAACCTAAAATGGTTGACACATAAACCTAGGTTTATAATATTTAATATTAGAAATATAATCATTTCATGATATTAAATACGTAACTTAAATTATATACCTAGGGTAACATATTTAATAATAGAAATATAAATATTTCATATTATTAAATATTAACCTATATATTAGTGATGGACCCATATACATTAAGGGTTGGCGGACCACTTAATTATTATGTTCCAACACTCCCCTTAATGTTAAGTGGAATAATATAACATATACCAAAAGATTACCTACTCGTTTTACACTACTAGATTCACAATCCTTAAATCATAAAGGTTTTATACTAGCATATCGGTTGAAGGAATTATAACACCTTCATCATACTCAATTTACCTTTTGGTACAAAAGGATTTGTAATCCCAAAGTTCATCCCATGATTAGTGGCTAAGTATGATTTGTGAGTTTTACATGTTCTCATAAAAGGTTATTGAATCCAAGCATATAGGAGCCTTTTATAACCAAGGACATCCTTAACAATATGCTTATATTGGATGTTTACCAGTAAACTCAATAAAACTAAAGAGTTTACTGAAGATCACCTTCAAGATCTTTCTACACTTATTTCTAAAAAATAATTTGAGGAGGTATACATGTCCGAAGGTCTTTTTTTACATTTCCTTGAAGGTATTTTACAAATACCGAAGTTCTTTTCACAAAAACCAAGTTCCATTAGGAGGTGACATTTTCATGCACACTCCCCTTCAATGGAAACTCTGACAATCCAAGTTTTTCATGAAAGTGTCAAAACTTTGCAGTACTCAGGGACTTTATGAAGATGTTAGCAACTTGCTATTCGGTTAACATAAACTTGAGATTTATCTCATCACTTTGCACCTTATCATGGGTGAAGCGTACATGTATCTCAATTTTCTTTGTCCTCGATGTTGAACTGGATTATTAATCAAGAGTAATATAACTCGACCACCACATATAAGATAAATACTTCATTTAACTTCCATGTGTATCTCTACTAACAGCCATTGCAGCCACATGGCTTCTTTAATTGTTCCATTGTACTTCTTTACCTTAGTAAAATAAATGGAGATTGTTGATTGTATTTTTGATTCCAAGTAATGGTTCCTACACCAAAAACTTGAACACATCTCCAATATATTTTATAACACAACATTAGTATGGTTAGAATCATAAAATCCATATAAGATAGCATTTTCCTTCTTATTATAATGCAACCCATAATTTATCGTTCCCTTCAAATATCTAAAAATTATTTTTGCAAGATTCTAATGATCTCTAAAAATAGTTCCTACATAACCCTTGAAGTAATTCCTACTGTATAGGAAATATCTGATTTAGTTATAGTAAGATAAATCAAACTATAAACTAACAAGTATATAAAATAGGTTCAACTTTTTCATATGCAGATTTAGAATCAATATTTATTCTAACTTCCATTTGAAGTAGACAATGGTTTACAATCAATCATAAGAAAATTTTTCAATACAATGGTTGCATATTGTGTTTTAAACAATAATAATAGAATGAAATACAATCATACAAATAACATGATGTGAGAGACCTAACTCATTCATTTCAAAGTATTGCTTCAATTTCTCTTTAATCCTATGAATTAAATCAGAATTGTCACCAGACATAAGTAAATCATCAACATATATACATATAATGATAATATGCAAGCCTTATTGCTTAATGAATATATCATTATTAGAAGAATAATTAACAAAATCTAACAGTTTAAAGAATGAAACAATTTTTGCATACCAAGCTCTAAGAGCTTGTTTTAAACCATACAAAGATTTCTCAACTTACAAACATAGTTTTCTTTACCAATTTCTTCAAATCCTTTAGGTTGAAACATGTAAAGTTCTTCTTTTAAATCATAATTCAAAAAAGTATTTTTCTTATCCATTTAGTGGATTTCCCACCCAAATTGAGTGGAAATTGTAAATAAGGCCCTAACAGTACTCATTTTAGCTACAGGAAATGTCTCAACATAATCAATACCAGGTTTCTGTGTGAAACATCTAGTCACAATTCTAGCTTTATGTTTGTCAATACTACCATCACCATTATATTTTACTTTGTATATCCACCTAGAGCCTATAATAATTCACAACTCAGTTCATACATGGTAATTAATGCATGGTACATATGATGGCTTCGGTCATTTTGCTAAGGTTAATAGGATTTGAACTTTCTAACATAAATTGAGCCCAATTTTATTTATTATCTAGGCAGATAAGAGTTCCAAAAATATTTATAGAATAAAAACATCATCATGACTATTTAGTAAATCTGAATCAAAACCATCCTTTAGAAGTATTTAATGAAGTAACTTCAAGATAAGAAGACAACACATGTAAATATTTCACTAGATTATATCTATACATTTTATATAAGCTTCGATAATTAACATATCCTAACCTTTCATGCCATAGTTTTGAATTATTCAAAATCTGAGATATAAAACAAGATGCAGAAGAGAAATCATAAAAAATATATATAATATTTCTTTCAATTCCTTTAGCTATTATACTCTCATTACTATCCTTGATATACCAAGTGTCCTTCATGCATGGATTCTAGTTATGTCCATACCTCTTTCGGATGTTTGATATCACCAATGTGTAGAAGGTACTCATCATTCGCATTCCGTAGAATCATAGAAAGAGCCTCATCAATTCATTGCAAGAATGTATTCATGTTATCTATAGTTTCTTGATGACCAGTGGGAGCAACCTTAGATCCAGAAATAATCATCCAAAGTTTCCTCACCATAAATTTTGTCTTGACCCAAATGTTGTAGTTGGTTTCATGTAGGTTCTGGGTTTTGTCAAGATAGAAATAGTTGGACACCATTATTTTTCATAAACTTTTAAAACACACCTCATTATAACATACAAAGTAACACAAAGTTAGGTACATATTTATCGATAATAAAAACAACACTTTTAATAGAATTAGATCTAAATAGATCTAGAGAAATTATTTGATCATAACTAATTTTGTCATTACAATGCATATTAATTGCCCTCCCATGATAAAAATTATAACCCGGAATATAAAGGGCTCTGCATTATACCCTAGATTTATATAAAAACATTTCCGACCATATAGAAGTGAAGAAGATACCCCTAAAAAACATAACAACTTCAAAATTTTGAAAAAAATTTGATTTAAACAAAGATCCAGCCAGCTTAAATTTGATGTCTAAATGACAGTCATAATGGCTTATTTTTTGTCTATCATGACAGGCATTTGACAATCAATTTTAACACGAGAAATTTTCCTAGAACCTACGAGCTTAAATTTGATGTCTAAATGACCATCATACTATCTTATGTTTGGTCTACAATGATGGTGATTTGACCGCCAAATTTAATGAAGTCAATTTTTTTTGTGTATTTCCAGAATGTGAAATTCCATAATTTATTCTTCTTTATAATATTAGGGAGGTTATATTTTAATACATTATAATAACCTATTCTAATTTATAATTTGTAAAAATATATACACTTTTTAAATAAAAAAGTATATAGTTTATAGAATGTAAATAAAAACAACATATAGTTCATAAAAATTATAAACTATAGTATAATTTTTTTAAAAATACATAACCCTTATTAAAGGGGTTTAAAAGACATAGACTAGGTTAAAAGAATTTTACCAAGTACACGTAAATTTATGAGAGTATAGATTAACTGCGCATATTTTATAGAGGGGACAAATAATTTCACCCGACCAATGAAATAAAATGAAATCCCTATTTTCATGAACCTTGTCTCCTCCGTTCATTTACTCTTAATTTTACCCTACACACATTTAAAACTATGAAAAGATTGCAAAATATTTTATATAATTCCTACAAAAAACTTTAAAACTTTTATGTGGCTATAACTCGCCATTATTTTAATAAATATTTACCACACTTCACATGGGACACCAATAAACTTGCCCCCTTTTTAATTCTCCTTTATACTTGAGAGTTTCACATTTATACCTGAGATATTACCTCATTTTATTCTCCACCCCCCTCTTATATAAAAGAAAACATGTAAATAGGTTTATTTATATAGTTTTTATAAACTATAAGATATAAATGAATGGGGCCACCCTCTTACATGAATAATATAAATGGTTAGGGACACATGTTAGGTTTTATTTAATAAGTATTAATATTTAAAAAAACCCTTCATGGCCAAATAATAAACACAAACCCTCTTACTAAAAAAAGTAAGCACTTAGGTTTTTTTACAAACATATATAAACCAAATCTAATAAAATTTATATTTTAGGTTGTTTAAACTAACCATATATAAAATATGATTCAAACTTATGTTTTTTCCTTTATTTAAAACTATATATGCGTAGATTTATAAGTTAAGTTTAAATATGATTTAAACTTAGGCTTAGAATATGGTTTGTTGACTCTTCTCTCAATCCCATGTAATTGTAATATGGTTTAAGACTTTTAATATATAGTTCTTTTTTTCAAAACTAAATAAATTATAATATGATGTTTATATAAGTTATTATATAAACTTATTTTATATTATAGATATATTTTATTTAAAAATAATAATATAGTTTTCAAATTATATAGGATATAGTTATAGATTACCTATAAACTATAGTTTTTCAAATCGAATCCTTTTAGAGGGGACCAAAGAACACGGGTATGAATTTACCTTCCAAAATATTTAACCTACAAACATTTGAAATTATAGAAAACATGGAAATTATTACATATAGTAATAAATCCTTTCTTTTATGTATGTGATTTTCACGCAGGTAAATATTTGAAGCCCCTTTCACCTGTGCACACATCAATCTCCAAACAAACATTAATTCTATATAGTTTACAAAATGTAAATGAAAGTAAGAATCTTATCATATTACATCTCCCCCCCAAAAAAACTAGGGATTTAAAATTAAAAAACCCTAAAAAATTTACTAAGAGTTTAATTGCACAAATGTAATGCCAAAATAAACTGGGAAAAAAAGAAGGAGACTCGAATGATTTTAAATACCCTTTCACGTTGGTTGGAAACCAAGATAAATTAAATAAATAAAATACAAAACATTTGATCTTAGTTTATTTAATTTACCTCGCTCTGTTACCATTTAGAATTTGAGGATTCTAATAAATATGGATTTAATCAACTTACATATTATATAATGTTAAAATAAATATTTAAATAAATATTACATCATAACATAAATAAATAAAGAAATACTTACAGGAAATAAATAACACATGTGACACAATATTTATACTTTAAAACCCCAATAGAGTAAAAAATACTTTGAAAATAACTTGTTACTTCGTGAGAACTTATTTTACATCTAGTAAGATCGCCTCCTCTTTTGAAACCCTATTTACAAGGATAAAACCAAATCACTTGATTTGCACACCTTTGATATATTTCCCAAATATATCAAATGAGGACCTAAAGTCCTTTTTATATAAGGTGATCGGGTATGTCTCCTGACCCACCTTTTCAACCTAAAATGGTTGACACATACACCTAGGTTTATAATATTTAATATTATAAATATAATAATTTCATGATATTAAATATTAACTTAACATATATACCTAGGTTAGCATATTTAATAATAGAAATATAAATATTTCATATTATTAAATATTAACCTATAGATTAGTGATGGACACATATACATTAAGGGTTGGAAAAACCACTTAATCATTATGTTCCAACAGTTGCCACCAAAGGCTTACGGTATGAAGTATTTGGAAAATTTGGATTCACAAGAGTTGGGGCTTGTGATATGGCTTCTTTGATAGCGTCGAAACTAACTTTTCCTTTAGTTGTCCACCAATGCTAAGCTCTTTTCGATATCAACATTATTGGCTTAACAAGGGCAACAAAGTTTGAAACAAACTGTGGAAAAAATTAATTTTTCCCAAGAATCTCTAAATAGCCTTCTTGTGATTTGGCAATGGCAATGATATTATTGCTTGAACTCTCTCCGGTCAATTGTCAATATTTCCTTTGATACAATATGGCCTAGAAGCTTGCCTTAATGGGCCAAGAATATGCATTTCTTAGGGTTAAATGACACCCCAAAACTTTTGAATCATTGGAACACCGGCTTAGATGGAAAAGGTGGTCTCTGCTACATTTTTGAAAAGCACCGTAATGTCATCCAGATAGATCAACACTATTTGTTGATCACCCCTTGATTGCCATATCCATTGCCCTCTAAAACGTGGCTCTAACATTGGATAATCCAAATGGCATTTTCTTGTAGGTATAGGTGCCCCATTTGGTGGTAAAAGTAGTTTTGAACTGATCTTCTTCCTTCACCATGATATGGTTGTACCCCAAGTAGCCATCCAAGAGGGAGAATCTCTCGACCTAGACACTACTTATAGGATCTACTCCATCAAGGGAGTCGGTAGTGATCTTTGAGAGAGGATCTGTTCAAGTCTCTCGAAGTCAACATGCAACCTAATTTCCCCATTTTTCTTCTTGATCGGGACCATATTTGCAACCCATCTTTAGTGTTTGATCGTAAATATGATGCTTTCCTCTATCATCTTGTTCAAATTATTCTTCATCAAAGGTCCAATATGTGGATGACCACTCTCTTCTTCTTCCCGATGGGTTGAGTAAATTGGATCCAGTTAGATTGTGTGTTGTGCTAGTTTTGGATTGAACCCTCTTAGGTATTCATAACTCCAAGAAAACAAATCTGGTAATTCTTGGAAAAGTTGTATGATTTCATACCTTTCTTTCTCGGTGGCCACTTTTCCAATTTGAAGTGTTTTGTCTCCTCCAATCGGGGCTGACTCAATCTTCTCTTTTAATGCATGTTAGCCTTCTCCTTTTTGAACTAAGCATTAGGATTAAAAATAAATTCTAGTGTCACTAAGCCTTTGGGAAGTTTGTTTTTATGTAGCTATATTATCTGATTCCCGAATTGTTGCTCTAGTCTTCTCTGGTTTCTAGCTGAGAATTCAACTTCTTCTTACAAAAATTTAATGATCTACTGATCATTTTCAAACACCTTCCTGCATGTGTTATTACCCGACACTACCGGCCTCACAACCACATAGATATGTGGCTGAAAATTTGTCTCTTTTTATGTTGTCAACCACATCAAATGTGGCTCCAACTACTGCAAGTCTATCAACAGCTTCATTCTCCTTCTTGGGTATGGACACAATGATGAAGGCCTCAAAATCCTCCATGAGATCCCATACCCTACTCTTGTAGTTCTTGAGCAGGTCATTTTTGACAGCATTAAGTCCTCTAACTTGATTGGCAACCAGCTCACTGTCACTTTGAATACTTACAAGTTCTTGATTTCTAACTTCCTTGCCCAATGAAGACCTTATACCAAAGCCTCATATTCAGCATTTCTATATGAGAAACCAAACTGGAATCCGAAGGCTGAATAATATTTCATACCTTTGGAGGACACAAATCAAGCTACTCAACCAAATCCTTGTCTACTCCTTGAGCCAACAAAAAAGTTTTCCATACCTCATTGCCATCCTTGTATTCTGACTTAATTAGGTCATGAAGAGGGTGATTCTCTTCTTGTAGGCAATAGACACTTAGCTTAGATTCTTCCATATCCCTATAGGGCTCAAATGCATGACTTTTGTTGGCCCAATTATCGAGATTCAAGTCTAGGATATATCCCACCTTGGTATTTACTTCAAAAGAGCTTAGGAGGTCTTCTCAATCAAAAGCCGAGTAATTGGCACCGATTGGGCTAGGTACATAGGATTGAATATGATAATCAGCGATAGGTTTATCATTGTTGCCTTTGCCCCATACCTTGTCCTAAAGAGCATATGTGACCAATTAATAGACATGTAGCCTCTAATTTTGGCAAAGTGAAGTCCTTGGACAGACACACAAAGTAAAATGTGGAGGTAAATCTATGAGTTACACGTTTTATAAAATAGTCACATTAGGACAAGCATGTAGAGTGAGACTCAAATTATTGATGATTCCCATAGTGCTCACTACTTGTCCCATCTAATTAAACTACTACTCTAGAGATGACTTCATCTTGGAGACCCAACTGATCAGCTATTTGTTTGGGCATCACGTAACTACTAGCCCTAGAATCGATCATGCAATTGTGCACCAATTTGTCTCCAATAATCAATGAGACATAGAAGGGAGGAGGTCTTAGTTTCTTACCTTGTTGTTCTCATTGGTTTCTCCTGGATGAGCCGCACCGGAAAACACTCTCTCATGCTAGTTAGGGGGTGGTTTGAACTTGACCAATTTTGCATGGCGGTCTGCGAATAGACCCTCTCGCCATGGAATAACCAAAGACTCCCATAGTGAAATTTTCACACTTTTTCTTTTCATTTTCTCAATAATATTGAATGAACTATCTTATTTCTTCCCCTTCCTATGCATATTTATTTCTTTCACATGGGTTGCTACAAAATGGTACCTAACTAGATTTGGGAGGTGGCTTGGGTTGGTTCTCAGTATGTTGGGAGTTGTACCTAGAGCACCAAGACCTTGTGGAGCGATGGAAGGTTGAGGGTCACCCGAGTTTAATGGTTGGCTCTCTCAAATATTTCTCCTTTTGGACTGTGTGTTGGCAGCCACACTTTGAGAAGGGAAGTGTTGGATAGTTTTGTCTGGGGGTCCACCTTGTTGAGCTCCTTGTTGGTGATCTCCCTCTTGGATAGGCTCTTGTGCAACTATACTAGTTTACACCATGAAGGCCTGATTTAGAACACCATTAAAGCATATTGATTTGTTATGTGGTCGATCGTATGGAAAGCACCAATCATATTCCTATGTCATATTATTCTATGTAGGCACCAATGCCCTTGACGTTAAAGCTATGTTTTGATAAAATGACCTAAAAGGTCTAGTAGCTTGGGGTTGTCCTTGGTTCTAGATCTAATTTATAGTATGAGGTGGTGGCCTATTCTGTTGATACTAGGGTCTAGCTTTATATTGAGCCTAGGGCTGATATGGCTTGGAACTCTGAGCCTATTGTCTTTTCATGGTTACTAGCTCATTTCCTAGGTTCTGAAGTTGCTTCATCACTTCCTGAAGATTGGTATAGGTGTTAGATGATGAAGTGGAAGCTTCAGCTACATTTTGACTCTGTGGGTGGGTATAAGAGCTAATGTAGGATTTTTGCTAGTATCAAGGTTTCCTAACTTAGGGTATAGATGCATGGATGGCCTAGGAGCAATTTTACCAGCCTGATTCAAACAGTTCTCAGCCCCTATGGAAAGGCTATAGGCTGTAGGTATAGTTGTGCCCCCATTGACTAAATCATCAAAGAAATATCAGAATTTAAAGCCCTAAGAAAGTATAAGAAGGCACCTTCATTAGTGGGGTTTATTGTTCTTGGTATCCTTTCCCACGTCCACTAGAATCGAGGTTGAAGTTTTTTAGGTACTCGTTTGGGGCTCTCTCGATCATTGTTAGTTACTCCAAAGAAAGAAAATTTATCTCCTTTCTCTCCAAACTGGTTGTGAAGAGCTATGCATAGCTGATTCCAATTTTGGATAGAGCTTGCCTTAAGACTCTGAACCATTGTGAAGCTTTCCCTTTGAGTGAAGAGGTGAGCAACTTGAATGTAATGTCCATCTCATGAATCTCATGGATTGTATAAACATTTGCAATATCTTGGACATGATCACCAGGAGAAGTTTGGTTTTCCCTAGTGAAATATGGGATGCTCTTTAATGCTGTAATCAGAACTAGGTTTTGTGCATTCAAGGCGAGTGGACTACTGCTAGTGAAGTTAACATAAGGATTTGGATGAGCCTGTTTGATTGGCTTGACCACTCCTCTTGATTGAATGAACGGTCTTCCTGGAGGAGGTGTTGATAAAGCCTTGCATGGTTGGGATAGATACCTTTGGGTTCTTTTTCCTCTTCTCCTTCTCGTCTGGGGGATAAGTCTAGATAGATGAGTAGTCCCTCTTCTCTAGTTCTTGACCGTGTTTGTACTCATCTCATGAACTTGTTTAGACTTCTAAAACTAGTATTTTTGTTTCTTTTGGAGTCGTCGATGTATGATTTTAAGCCTTATCAAAAGCTAGAATCACAAAGTGTACATCAATTCCTACTTTGTAAGAAGATGGAGACATCTTGGTCCCACCGGCGCCAAAAATTTTAGTGTGAAATCAAAGCATCCCCAAATGAGTAGTCGATATACTTTTCTAAGACAAAATTATCTGGTGTGATTACATAACATTGAACTTTCCCCAAGGTGTGGGACCTTGCAAAAGTGGGAAAGCTCTCCAGATTAAAGGTCAATTCCTTATTCCTTTGTTCAGGTGCATACATGAGAAATTGTAGAGGATCTATATCTATACCAAATCTAAACTTGCCAAGGAGATAGGGATAAGAAAGGGGTACAAGAAATAAATAATAACTAAACTACAAGGTGATGAACCAAAAGAATGATGAACACTAGTTCGTTGATAGACACAAACAAAAAAATACATGTAATAATCAAACATAGATAACCAGCTTTATAAAGGAAGACCAGATGCAAGGAAAAGAGATAGAAAGGATCTAGCATTTATCACAAATATATTTTATTGCTTCTACAGATTGATATAATACATTACAACATAGCCGAGGTAAGAAATATATTGCAACTTTGATGGAAAGCTTGAAATTAAACAAAATCCTTTGTTAGAAGAAAAAGGGATCTGTAAAACAAGGAATGTCCAACCCTTAACAATCAATCATTCCCTCGTATTTATAGATTCAATCGGAGGGAAGAAAGAGAGAGAGAGGCGAGAAAAGCAAGTTAAATCTCAACTACTGTTGTTAATGACTCTGATAAAATCTTCCCCCAAATCCATATTTATTGCATCAATCCTTGATTTGGTGACTTGAAAGAAGAGGAAACGGTGAAAAAAATTGAATCCGATCTATTTGTTGATGAAAGCCGGAAGATGTTTTCTCCAATTTTCTTTAGCTAACCACCTCAAAATTAAAGTTTCTAACCTCCATGGTGTAGTCAAGCTTGAGATCTCTCTAATGGTATCGATACAATTTTTGAGCCGTGAATCAAAATATACGCCTCTTAAAAAAATTTATCGAGTCTCGTACAAAATGGGCGGGAAACAAATTTACAAAAATGGGTCCCCTTTTGTTATGGAACACGTCGTAGCCAAATTGGAACAAAAATCGGTCCTACGGGTCAGTAATTTTTCCTGTTTCCCTTTTGCACAAAAACAAAAACTTAAACAACTCCCACAGACCTTGAAGCTCTGCTGGACACGTGGCTCTTTTTGGTTGGTGGGAAATGTGCTTCCAGTTTATCTTTGTGCCTTTTGAACAAAAGGTAAATTTTCACCTTTCCTTTCGACTCCTCACTTTGGCTTTGACTCAGACCCAAATGTTAACTGTTTCCTTGGGCAGAGTTGCGGGCTATTTTCCAACTTCTTCCCCTTTTGAGATAACAAGCCAATTTTTCCCCGGTGGCCCACTTCCCTTGGGACACACGTCGTTGCACTCATTTGGGAACCTTTTCTCTATTCAATCCTTGAATCAGCGTCATTAAGCCACATGACACCTCCACTGGCTTGTTTATGCATTGACTATTCAATTGCCTCTACCCCTATTGGAATAACATGTGGAGGCACCGTGCTTGCTTGAAAACCTGGCCCAAAGTTTTCCTTTGGAGGAGCGTCAAGTTGACACTTGTCGGCCTCCACTGATCTGTGGAATTTTCAATGGTCCCTCTTACTTTTTAGACTTTGGGCTACGTGGTGAGCTCGTGCTCATTTGGGTCTCCACCTTGGGACCAACTCTTGGAGATGCGCCACGCTGACACTTGGCATTCTCCACTTATACTTCTATACTTAGCCAATTTTGAAGCCCACCTTTTGACTCTATTTGACCATTTGCTACATGGAGGGCTGGCGCAAGTTGGAGTCTCTACCCTGGGATTCCTTTCTTGTTTTGTGCTAAGAAGACACTGCACATCTTTTTGTTGAATACTTTTCAACGCCCGCAACTTCTTGGAATTTTGGACACATGGAAGCATGGTGCTAGTTTCAGCTTTCCTTTCGGATTCACCTTTGAAGAAGCGCCTATAGGACATGTGGTCACTTCCACTACATCCTCCATACTTAGTCATTTTTTGGACTTTTTCCTTAACCATTTTGAGGTTGAGGACTTAAGATCTTTAATGTTTCTTCCCTTTCTTGTTTCTGGTTCCTTTCTAGCATCACTCATTCTTCTCGACCTTGATATCTCATAGTTGAGTCTCCCTGTAACTTGAAGAATAGATTTAAGACATGGAAATGACCCGACAGAGTCGTTTCTTTTACATAGGGTCCTTTAGTATCTCTTGGATTCCTCCACTCCATGGTTGCATCCTTTTGTGACCAATTTACAAGATTTTAATGAGTTTTCTCAGGTTCCTCTTATGTAGAGTCGTGGCTAATCCAATATTTAGTATGGGGGTGAAATATAAATAGCAAATTTATCTTTAAAGTAACACTGTTTGGACACATGGAACCTTCCACTTTGAGTCGAAGAATTTTCAATGGTTGGTGCACCTTTTAGGGCTCGGACGCATGGAGGTCTAGCACTTTATTCGGTCTACCTTTTGGATATAACCTTTGGAGGTGTGTCGTTTAGAAACTTGGCAGCCTCTGCTATCTCCTCCATACTTAGCCAATTTTTGGGCATGTTCTAAATCATTTCTAGAGACAGAAGACTTTGAGCCTTATCCGTTTATTTTCCCTTGAACCTTTCATTTCTTTCGCACCTTTTTCTCTTCCTTGACCCTCGCTATTAAATTTTAGAGCCCGCCCGCAACTGTTTTTTTGGATTTGAAGTGGGGGTTCATTCAATGAAATGTTTATTGAATTTCTTTCTACACGGGGTCATGTTTGATCACATATTTTAGGGGAAAAATTTAGATAATACACCCTCTATGCCATCGAAACATAAGATATCATTCTTAGCATGATTTGGTTGGTGAAAAATGGGAAAATTAATACGAGAATCCAATTTCTTCAACTACCGATTGGATTTGATTTGATCCGCCATTCCTCTTCCCTCAACACACAAAACAAACATAAGGAATGAGAAAATATAGATTTTAGGTGGATTTGAGAGGGGCATTGTTTGATTGTGTTTGAGCTTTCAAAGTAGGATTCAATGCATATCTCAAGGTAGTTAAAGTAGGATTCAAATTGTACCCTCCTCTCTCTCTTATTCTTCCTATATATTGTAAAGGAGGGGCATATTCAAAGTGTTGCTCATCTTTTCTCTCCTTCCCCCTCTCTCTGTCTTCCTTAGGGTAGAACATGGATTATAAGCCTCGTTTCAAGGCTCTGTAATGACATTTCCTTTCCTCTTTCCCACTAATGATGTACCATGTAACTTTTTTAGAGTAATAGAATATGTTTCGTGATGCATCTATCCATCCTTGGCTCATTTTATCGACACTTATTACCTCTCATCATTACAGGGTATATTGTGCATATTTTGATGTTTATTGGAGGTCCTAGGAGCTATGCTTAATGGGTTTTGAAGTGGTGGTATGTGTGAAATCTATCTTTGGTCCATGGTGCATTCTATCCACCCTCTTCTCTCCTCACCTCTCTCCACTTTCGGCACTCAGATCTGTGATTCAACCACTTCCTTTTCGGTGTATTGCCACTTAGTGTAGGCTCTTTCAACCTCTCTCTCTTCCTCTCCCTCTCTTTCTCTCTCTCTCCACTTGGAATGGTTAGATTATGATAGAGTAGGTTCTTCCTGCACTAGAGTAGCTTGTGGTAGGTATATTAGGAAGCAAGAACTAGCTTTCTCCAGAGGTCCATCTCAAGTTTAACAAGTCCCATAGCTTGAGAGAAGGTCTCATGTTGTGTAATCACATGGAATTCCCCTCTCCACACCCGGACATTCGAGGGTGCTATGATTCTACACTAATAGGTACATAATATGAAAATAACAATGTTAAACTTGAGAAGTGATGATATGATACAAAGCACATATAGTAAAATAAAACCTTTAAAAAATAAATAGACCCAAATATTGTTTCCCGAATAGATTATGAAAAATTATTTTAGGATAAAGAGATCCAACTTACAACGGGTTTCTAAAGAATGAAAAATTTCAAGCAAAAATGCAAACTATTGTATTGTTTTATCTCACAAGCCCAAGAGAATTAAAGACTAAATTGTGTAGATGTTCCAAAAGGGAAAAATTATAGCCTTTAAACAATTTGATTTCAACATTCAATCCTTTAAGAGTTACTTTTGAAGAGGGTAGTGTTAAGTTTTTCAAAGACACAAAGCTCAACATGTCCATATTTTCCTTCGCAAATAGATACCCTTGTCATTAAATGACTAGATCTCATACTTATTAGATGGAGAAGAAAAAAAGATTTGAATAGAAAAACCTTTAGGAATGTTTAGAGAAAAGAACAAATAAAAGAAGGAAAAGATTCATTTATTCACAACAGCTTAGAGATTCATCGAATTTTGTAAAGAAACCAGAGAGATGGAAGCCTAACTTACCAAGTTTAGTTTAAATCTGGGAAAACCCTTGAAATCAAGTTGTAAAATCAAATAAGCGAAGGTATTTATGCTTAGAAACATCCACAAAGTGCCAAGGAATCACGAAACCAAAAAGGTTTAGCTATAGCATTCAAAATATCAGATATTCATGGAGATATAATGTATATAATGCCTTAAAACACTATTACCTTCCTCAAGAAAATGCATACATGGAAACCCTTATCGAAAAAATAGTCCAAATCGAGCCTTAAAGTGTGAAAATTGTGGCCAAGTAATCACACGAGAGGGTTTCAAACAACAATAATTAACGGTGAAGCTCTAATAACCATGATGGATAACAAGGAATCCATTCTTAGAACTCACAGAGTTCATTTTTCCAAACTCGTGGTCAAAAGAACGTCCAATGGCCTCTATTTTTACGAAAATACAATTACTATGAATCTCGGGTAACAATTAGCACAAAGAACGAAAAAATACATACTCAATTCCTCATTAATATCCAAAATCAAGGTTGATAAATTAGATAATGACAATAAGTAGAAATTTTGCCAGGTCTCTACCAACCTTGTGCTCAATGATGCAAAATGACCAAATGATAGGTCAAAACTTCGTTGTATTACCTTATACTAGGTGTTATGTAAATATAAATCATCAAAAAATCAAAGGAAAAATATCAATGGTGTAGAACATAAAGTACAGATCAAATGATCACCAATGCAAACTTCAACTTAAGCACAGGGTTTCGAACTCAACCACAGCTTATAAAAGTACATACGTGACGAGTTTTGGAGAAACCCTAACCAAGGTTTGGTTATGTTTGAATCACTTAAAAAAATTTGGTGTCAAGCATCGTGAAGAGGGGACCAACCCTTTTTAAAAATTTACATCTTCATTTGACCTTGCTAAAGGTATAAAATATAGTAAATTGTCCATGGGCTTGACACTATAATATTTTTCATGATTTAGAAAGGTCAAACAAATCATTGCCAATGCCATATAAACAAAAAGAGGTCTAATCCAATATGTGTTATGTAATGTCAAGTTGGCCAAGTAATAAATATGGTCAAGATAGATGTTAAATGCAAAAGGTTGAAATGATTACCTTAAAATCCTCAAAGATACCTTAAAAATTTGCTAAATAACCTCATACAAGGGGGAGGATAAAAGAAGGAGAAGACCTTATTCTTAAATGTGTGCAGTGGTCCCCATAGTGATGGTGAATTATTTTTCTAAGTATTGAAATCAAAGGCATTATTTTTGCATGTCATCACTAGAAGAGAAATTATCCTTGTAAGTAGACGAAGTCACATCGAGCTACAAGATAGAAGTTTCATGCACATTAGAGAAGACTTGAACTTTAAGAAAGGGTTATTATTAGCCAAAATATTAACCCAATTTTATTCATTATTTGGGAAATAAATTAGCCAACTCCACTTTAACTAAAGTGTATTTTTGGAATTAAAGGCTATTATTTCCTTATTAGAAATAGCATGTTTATTTTATACCTTTATTTATTCATGATAAAGGATAAAATTAGCATGCATGGGTGAGCTTAGACTGTAGCCTATTTTTAAGAGGGTTAGGTGAATAATGTTTTCTATATATTGTGTGCGTTGGTAAAGCACATGGAGGAATTTTTGGATGTAGTGAGTGCTAAAGAATTTTTTTCCAATTTTTACCTTCAATGAGAACTAGATATTTCCTTTCCAATTATTTTAAGTGGTGTGTATCTTTCTATTAGCTCTTCTAAAATTTAATTCCTTGAATTAATTATCTTACCTTCATCCAAATTTCATTTTTTCTACATAGTCTTAGTGTGCATGTTATCTTCATTATTGTTGTGATTAATCCCTAAACAAAAAAGTGTTTTCCTTAAGATTTAGCTAAAACCCATTGGTTCATGCTCCTATAATATGTTCTCATTATATTCTGCATGTACTTAGTCAAATCCCTAAATAAATTTGGTGTATCACTCCATTTTATTTTCACTTTTATCCATCTTTTACCCCTTAAAACCCTAATAAATTAGTTTTAGGATACATCAATAAGGAACCGACCTTGTAATCCCGAGAGATTCACCTCAACATAGGGATACCCACAACCCTGAGGTGTTTCCATTTTATTTACATAAGTGAGGTAGAGAAAACTTTGAACACCTATTATCCCTCAATCATAGGGTGCATTTACGAGAGATAATATTTTTGGCATGCGCATGGGTAATCGTAGAGATTAAAGTTTACTTTTCAAAGGTGTTCCATCATTCAAGAAGATCGGACATCATGTATACCAGTTTTGGGGACAAGAACTATTATTGATGTGTTCTAAAAATATAAGATCCAAAATAGAACCCATCGATAACTCCATAAATCTTCGTTCATACTAGTACATCGTTTTTATCATCAAATTATTCATTTGCAATGTTTTCAGTATTTTCCCAAAAGTATAGATCTTTAATTTTGTTGTTTTCAGTTGTCTTCATGAGCGAAGACCATATTTTTCATATTTCTATATTTTATGAGGTCTTGCAGCCATGAATCCCCATTTTCAGCAATATTACTAGTAAGATCAACAACCTTTTTATCCATTTTCCCCCTTGATTAGTACCATGACCCCTATCAGAATCAATATCCCCATAACCCAAACCCTACACATCAATATGATTATCAATATGATAATTGTTATGTTTTCCATAACCAAGGTTATGCGAGAGGTTATGAAGACTTTGAAGGTAACAATCATAAAATAAATCGATCATGGAAATACTGAAAGAACATATACAAAGATTGTTTGGTTGTAGGTAACCACCACAATGGAAAGGCCCTATAACTACTTGTCTTAGTCCGTAATAAAGGATTGAGGTAATGAGAGAATCTATTAACCAAATGTTGCAAGCATTAGAAAATGATAGGCATCAGGTTGAGGAACCCCATCAACTAGTTGTTCCCACATACCTTCCTTGCTAGCCAAATCATCCCATTTATCAAATTTCAAGTTTTTAGGCTACTAAAAATTCGACTCTTTCTATTCCAAAATCATTTATGAAATCTATATTTAAGTGTCCAAGCTGGTGTTCTACTGTTGTTCAAAATATAGACCTTGTACCCCATCTATTGTTCAATAATTTTCACTTCAAGATGAAATAAATCCCACCGTTCCTCTTCCATTCATAGGATGAATTCATTAAGGAAAAATCAGAAAATCATTAAGGAGGGAAAACCAATAGAAGATAACAACAAGCTATAATTCTTGCAAAATTTATGGGGATGAGTGTCAAAGTTTCATTTTGTTCTTATTCCAGAATTAGAAAAAGACCCCATGTAGGTGGTACAATGTTTTTTTGCAGTAGATCAAGTACATGTATAAGATGATCAACAATCAACATATTCAGAGTGTAGTGTGCATGAAGGCTGTAGATTGAGAAAAAAGATGTGATTCTCTTTCGCCATACTTCTAGTCCAAGACAGAGTGCATAAGCCCGAGATCTGTCATGTCGAATGATCGCTTAAGATCTTTCTTCGTTTCATCAATCATCTTCATCGAACGCCAAAGTGATGACTAGATCATCGACATAAACTACAACAATCACCATCTCCCCCCCTTGCTTTTTGAGGTAGAGATTGGGATCGTATGGATTTCTGACGAATCCATGTTGTACGAGATGCTCATCAATCTTGATGTACCATGCCCGGGGTGCTTGTTTTAGGCCATACAGAGATTTCCTGAGTCTGCATACCTTTTCTTCTTGACCAGGTACTACATATCCCTCAGGTTGAGTCATGTAGACTTCTTCTTGTAAATCTCCATTCAGGAAGGCACTTTTTACATCCATTTGGTGAACTTTCCATCCAAACTATGCAGCTAGAGCAAAGATCATCCTGATCGTTTTGATCTTAGCTGTGGGAGAAAATGTCTCCTCATAGTCAATGCCTTCTTTCTGTGCGTACCCCTTTGCTACAAGTCTTGCTTTGTGCTTGTCCACTGTCCCATCTGCTTTGTACTTAGTTTTGAATATCCATCTGCATCCAATGGGTTTCTTCCCTGGTGGAAGATCAACAAGCTGCCAAGTGTTATTCTTTATCACTGATTGATATTCATAATCCATGGCATCTTTCCAAGATTTTGACTGTAGGGCTTCCTGGACTGTAGAGGGCTCGTCTGATTCAATAACTTTACTCATCAAAGCAAAGTTAACTTCTTCTCTTGCTTTACTACGAGTCCGTGGTCCAGGGGTGGATGTATCCAGTGGAGCATCCAATCTTGCATCTCGTAATGTACTTGTACACCATTTAGGCATACGTTGAACTGTTCCCATGGGTTGTGGTTCTATCTGATCAACACCATCATCCCCATCATCACTTTCATATTCTGAGGGAACATTAGCTTCAATTTTTACAATAGGTGAAAAATCTACATCTTGCGAGTCCGGAGGAGGAGTCTCTGCTTCCTTCTTCTCAAAAAACTCAACATCTCTGCTTGTGTAGACTTTTCTGGTCTTAGGATCCATCAATCTATACCCAAGAGTCTCTTCACTATATCCAATGAAGATGAGATTTTGTGACTTCATGTCCAATTTCTTTCTGTTCTGTTTGGGTATGTGCATGCTGGCTTTGCACCCGAATACTCTGAGGTGTGCAATGGATGGTTTCCTTTTTGACCATGCTTCTTGTGGTGTAATTCCATCAAGAGCAGTTGTGGGCACTTTGTTTAACAAATACACTGCTGTTTTTTTTTGCCCAAAATGTCTTTGCAAGTCCGGAATCATCGATCATGCATCGCACCATTTCCATGATAGTACGATTTCTTCTCTCGACAACACCATTTTGCTGCGGTGTGTGTGGAGGAGGCATTTGTCGACGAATCCCGTGAGTTTGTAGATAGTCTCTGAACTCATCACTGGTGAATTCCCCCCCTCGATCTGAGCGGAGAGTTCTGATGTGACGACCAGTTTCTTTCTCAACCGCCACTTTGAACTTTTGAATGTCTCAAAGGCTTCACTTTTCTTGCGAAGACAAAAAAATCCACATTTTTCGTGAATAGTCACAACACAAAGCATGAAGTACTGGAACCCTGAATGACTTGGCTGCATCGGACCGCACAGATCGGTATGAACCAGGTCAAGTTTACCATGAGCTCGAAAAGTACTTGTTTGGAATGAAACTCTGTGTTGTTTCCCTGCTAAGCAGTGAGGACACTTGTCTGTATCCTTCTGAAGAGATGGTAGCCCATGTACCATATTACCCGTGAAGTGTGTCGAGATATTTGAAACTTACATGACCAAATCTCCGATGCCACAACCGAGGCCGAGAGGTGGAGTTTTTAGCCACGAGTGCTTGATCATTTTTGTGAATGAAATCAAGTTGAAACATTCTTCCCACATTTGAGGCTTTTGCAATTATTTTCGAGCCTCTGGATTTATCTCGAATCAAACACATTTTCTTGCCGGATTGACTATCAAAGTCAATTTTCAGGTTGTGATCTAGGAGTTGACTGACCGAAAGAAGGTTCTTTGTCAACCCAGGGACATATAGAACATCGATAGTCTGCAGATTGCGTGAACCAAGGGGTAGAGAAATGTTTCAATCCCCGAACTATATATGAAGAATCGTCTCCCAACGAAACATGATTTTTCGATGGCGTGTCCCTCATTGAAATAAACCAAAGATCTGTGGCCGGTCATGTGTCGAGTAGCTCTCGAATCAACATACCGCAGGACGTCACTAGATGATGTGAATGGTTCACTTGATCGAGTAGTGAACAAGAAGTCTTCATTGTCTACCTTGTTCTTGTTGCTCAGCAATATTACCTTGCTGGTGGGGTCTTCTTTTCCAGTTCCCCTTTTTCTGCCCGTGATAGTTGTTTGACTGTCCCTTGTAAGTTTGTTGTTGTTGTGGTCCAGAATTGCTTGATGAACCTTTCTTATATGTGTTAAACCAACAATCTTGTAAGTCATGTGCTCTTTTGCAAATTGGACATTGCTTCTTCTGTTGATTGTCCCCATGATACTGATTTTGATGAGGGGACTTCTGAAAGGATTTAGGTTTTCCTTTACCTTTTCCTTTCCATTTTTGATGTGAAGACAGTGCCTGCTCCTCTTCATCATCCTTGTTGTGCATTGCTTCCTCTTGTTGCAGTAGGTTTACTAGCTTGTCAAAACTAATTGTCGTATCTGACAAGTTTAGAGTTGTGACAAAAATTCGGTAAGAAGAAGGGAGAGCTCTCAGAACAATGGGAACGAGAGACTCATCTTTGACCTCTTCTCCTAGGGCTAGAAGTGAAGCCCTCAACTCTGCAACTCTTCTTAGGAAGGCTTCAATTTTCTCATTCTGTTTGAATTTCAATGTATGTAACTGACTCTGCAAATTGAGTATGACATTCTTGTTCTTGGCCTCATATATTGTGCTCAGCTTATCCCAAGCTTCTTTTGCTGATGTGGCATCTCGAATGTGGACTTGCACATCGTCGGATACTCCAAACAAGATGATGAGCTTTGCTTTCTGATCTGCTCTATCAAATTGTCATTGTTGTGTTGCATCAGTTGGTGATCTGGTTAGAGTACCAGTCACAACAGGCCAGATTTCTTCAAACTCAAGCTGTGTCTTGATTTTTGTCTTCCAAGCAGCATAGTTGCTTCCTCTGAGCAATTGTGAATCCGGAAGAAAAAATTTGGGGGCATTGGTGCCCATTTTGCAGAGATCACTGACAGGGTTTGGCTCTTATCACTCCAGGTATTAGGTCTCCCAATCTATATACCGTCAGTCCGATATACCGAACCTTTCTATATACGCGCCCTTCCGATATACCCGGCGGTACGTGGAAGAAGCTCGCCCTTTCTATATACCCTACAGATGCGTGAAAGAGGTGTTAACGTCGTGAAAGAATTCGATCGTGGTACCAAGACAAGATCTTGATGGGGTGCAATGCGATTATTGACACCGGCTCAAAGAAATATCCTTATACGCGCGCGTAACCAGCTATATACTCGGATAATTTCTCGATCTGGTTTATGTCTTGCAATCGTTCCTGAGATGGATGGGATGGTTCATAGTGTGTGCACTTTGTGACCTTATTACTCCCAAATCAATTTATAGGGATGATGCTCAGACGACATTGTTGCAGCTATATTAGGTGTTAAGTGCAGTAGTAGTCGCGACGGCTTTACCCGTAAGCGCTTCCCAGAGGCACTGTATATACCGAACGCTGCGAATGAGATCTAGGATCTCGTGAGTGTTACAGAACCAAATTTACTATTTTTGATTACAATTCTGCCAGTTTCTGAGCAGTTACAAAGTTTTGCAGTTGACTATGGCAACCTGCAAATTAGTACAATATGCAGCAGTATACAATTTACATTCAAAAAATTGTGCAATTTGAATGACAGGCAAAAAATTTCAGTTTCGGGGTCCTGGTGGCCTCCTGAGCCCTAAATGCTAAAAATTGCAAAAAAATAGCTGAAAATGCAATTTTTAGGTGGGTCTCCTTTTGCAAAAAATGTCTGGAATGAGAAAACAGACCAAATGGGAGAAAAAAATAATTTTACCTAAATTAGGGATTCTCCGCTAAATTTAGTTAGTTATAACTAAATTCAAAAAATCTGCTAAATTTAGCAGTTCCGCCAAAAATTCCGCCAAATGCAAAATGTGAAGTTGGGGGTGGGATTTGAACCATGCACCTCCCACTTCTAAGGCTTTCCCTCTATCCAACTTGGCCACTTAAGGGCGCTTGATGTAGAGATGAGCAAACTTGTATTTAAAGTATGTGAAA
This sequence comes from Taxus wallichiana var. yunnanensis, assembly GCA_018340775.1. Taxonomy (NCBI): domain Eukaryota; kingdom Viridiplantae; phylum Streptophyta; class Pinopsida; order Cupressales; family Taxaceae; genus Taxus; species Taxus wallichiana. The sequence goes on from CM031242.1 coordinate 451,774,118, forward strand.
AAATGGCTTACCTTAGAAAATGCGCCCTAGATGAAGGATCCACGTGGCAGCAGCTGGTGAGAGGCGGTTTAGGGTTATTTTATTGCTCCAAATACGGATCTGAAGTGTTTCTTTTAACCTCCATGCCTTTGTATTCTTCTATGGCCGCATTTTTCTTCTTTTCACGCACTGATTCATGTACAGGCCGCGTTTTTGATCACTGGTCACCTTTTTTGCTTTGGACGCACTGTACAGCATGTATTTTTGCTGTATTTTTCTCCGTGGGCTGCGTTTTGAATGCATGGATGCGTGTTTTGTTCTTTGGGCACGTTTTTACTTGGGGCGCATCTTTTTTTGCTGTATATTTGCCTTAGACTGAGTTTTTTCCTTTTTTCCACGCCTGGTATTGCCTAGGCACGTTTTTTGACTGAATGTGCTCACAAAAACGTTTTTTCTCCTTTGTGCAGGCGCTGGGGGCAGCAAAGGGCGCGGTTTAGCTCCAAAAAACGTTTTTTCTTATGCTGGCCGCGCATGGGACAGCAAAGGGCGCATATGCTCTCAAAAAAATGTTTTTTTCTCCTTGTACAGGTTGCTGGATCAAGAAAAACGCCTCCTTCTCTTTTTTTAATTTTCTTTGCTCTGTTTGATGCTTGATCACTGCAGGTACATATACAGACAAGCAAAACAACCTCCAAATACAGTAAAACAAAACCCTGATTGGAAATTTTTATTTTTTTAATTCAATACCTGTAGCAATTTTTGCCTTGTGCTGAGTGCACCAGTGCAAAAAACATTTGCCTTCCAAGTACCTGGAAGGAACAAGCGGATGTGGGGGAGGCAGGGATAGGGCTGGGAGTTTACACGAGGCTGCACAGGCTCTCAAATGCTGCAAACACGTCTCCAATCTCATCTCTCTCTGTTGCTCTCTCTTCCACACCTTCACAGGGCCAGAATTTCACTCTGGTACCAAATGTAGATTGAGAAACAGGGACGGAAGCTGTGATATTTTATTAATCTCAATCAAGAAATCATTGCGAGAGGATGGGCTGCAATATTTATAGATATTGCATAGCCAAATACATCCGGAGAATAAGTTGCACAAAAACCACAAACTGAATAAACAAGCTTCCAATAACATCCGAAGCAAAATTACATAAAGACAAATATATTGTTTATAACAATATAAAAATGTGCATCTGAAAAATATGGTTGATTAACCATACAACAAGTATAACCATTTAACTATTTAAAATTAATTAAATAATAATCCTATGCATAATTAAATAATAGGATAATATAATTTATCCTAACAAAGGCACCATAATCATATCGCTTATTGCACCAATCCATCATACCTTGCAAAATCGAGAAAGAGGAGAAATTATCGCTTAGTGATGAAGAGGATTTGTAAATTAGGTTTGATGATAAATTAGTAGATTAAGTGCATGAACAAAAAAATTTCATCTTGGAAAAATTCCTATTAGATAATAAGGATGACATTAATGAATAAAGGAATGTGTCGAATAACCTATTTCTCATATCGGACTTCACGAAGAAGAAAGAGTTAAGTTTGATCTCTAAAACTTTGTGTTCGGTGTTGAGGAAAAGGAGATTACACCAATGTTGGATATTTACTGATGGCTCACAAGGAAAATAAAAATATGGTAAGCAGCCAAGAGCAACAACATTTCATAAAAGATGAACTTGAAGAGGATCTAAATAATGGAGTAGGCTTTAATAATAGTGCTGAAAATTCAGTCATGAGAGAGGATAAACAACAACTTGAAGAGGCTGAAATGATTCCAAATCATTCTCTGAAGGTTCTCCAAGATGATAAGGTACAACAATTTAATGAAGTAGATAAATTCCTAAATCAATTTTAGAATGTACATGATGAAAAACATTTACTTGCAGAAGAAAAATAACTTTCACATGAGTTTTAGAATGTGCTTAGTGATAAAATGGATATTAGAGGAATAGATCAGATCAGAAAAATCACTTTTCACAATGTTACAAGGCCTTTTCCTATATTTGGTATTTGGCTAGTTTATAGCCAATTACGGTAGTACTAGAATTCATGCTTGTCTTAGAGCATGGGAGTGAGTTTCGGACTCTTGGCAACAAGACCCAAATCATTATAGAGCAATTGATAGATCTAATTGTTTCATTTTTCAGGTCTTAGACTTGTTTTTGGAGTAAAGTAAAGGTACATGTATTCTATCCATCTTTGTCACGTTATTGTTTTTAATATTATTTAGTGACATCAGTTTTGTTGAAAGGAAGTTATTTTTGCTGCCTATTTCAGGGCTTCATTCAACCTCCATTTGTTCTTTGGTTAGAGTAGGTTAGAGTAGGATTTCCCTTTCAATAAAGAAATTTCATGCACATTGCAACTTTCAATTTCAATAAGTGCATTCATGCACGTGATATGGTTTACCAGATCCTTTCCCATCTTTAGTTTTATTTTTAGAAAGGTTAGTTTTTTAGAAAAGGGAAGATTTTGGTTTTATGCTCTTGACTCCATCGCTAATGGACAAGAACAAGGCACTTGGTATTAAATCTAGCAAGAAACTTTCCCCACAGGATCACTAGAAATGTTGACATATTTTACACTTGTGAAAAAATGGGCAACTCAAAACGTCATTTTAGACGGAAGGCATTGATGTGATGGAACTAACTAAGGGGAAGACATTAAATTGTCTTAAGTGTTTTAACTTACAACAATTGATTAACAACATGTAATATGCAACTATGTATGATGTTTCAGAATCACAACAACTCACATATGTTTCCATCCCATGTTCATCTTCATCAAGGAAACACAAAATCCCCAAATAACCAATGACTAGCCTTAATGAAGGCAAAAATCATAGTACATGTGGGATGTTATACTCCAAAATAGAAAATAGAGTTGTTGATTACATACATAATGATTCATTATTATGTTACAAGTACATCAAATATCATTATTTTTTTATGTTTAAATGTTATTAATCATGTCATTGAGTTGTTTATTTAGTTATATATTACATACATATCATAAAAGATGAATGTAGAAAGAAGTATACAACTCATTTACAAAAATTAATTATATTTATTCATGATGGATTTCAATGTTTCCCACACAAGGCGTGGGATTTAACTTATAACTATTAAAGAAAAAGATACATGTATAAAAAGATAAAAGAAAACGAATATAGAAGGAACCCATCATTGCCTTTGGGTATTCTTTTGGTATTCATCCAGTTCCAGATCCTTCTTCTTCATTTTCATCATGCATTGCATCAATACCTAAAAAAGAACAAAAAGTTTGTCATTACTCATCTCAAGGTTAAATTTGTATTCTTGTGATATTTATCTTCACGAAAATGAATCATTTGCATCAACGTGCATAAGGTACATCAAAGTCAGATGCACGAATCGAAAATGTACTATCTTGTAAAAGAACATGTGATTCTCATAATCATGATAGACAAAAGGAAAGATAAAAGAATAGTTATCATGGAATACAAGAGAGGCTAAAGTCGTATTTATTTTCTAACTATTTTTCTTGAGTGTGTAGGTACATGTATGTGATTAAAAGAAGTACCAACTTATTTAAGAACATAAACAAATTTCAATCGAAATCTTGAACAATCAAAATTAAGAATAAAGTTTCATAGTTGTGAACCAATCAAGCATAGTTACAGTCTATGATAAGGGTAGAAAGAGATTCATTTCAGATTAAAAGAAGTATTCAAGGATTAAGAAACAACATGATCATATTGAATTATCGAGGACTTTCGAAAGCAAGAGATACAAGTATCAAAGCCGGATAAGAAAATCTAAAGAAAGTATAATAGGTATAGCTAGCAAGAAGATAAATCATCAAAACTCAAATGTCATATCATTCTAAGAATGGATAAAGAAAGGATGGATGGAGAAAAACTATTAACACATTTTAAAATAAACATGATCAAATATAATCCCGATTTAGGGAATTTGAAAGGTAAATTGTTGTTTCCAAGCAATCATCAATTAATTCTTAGTCTTCCGGATGATCAAAAGTTTTAGGTTGAAATATTTCTGAGTTCCATAATGACATTGGTAGCATTGATTGAAATTTTAAGGTACATTCACATTGAAAGAAAGGATAAATACAGAATATTATCATTCGAAGAGAAAGAACAAATGAAAATTTTCTTTCTCTAATTTACTGAGAGGGACAACAACATCAAAACCATATTTAAACTTTCATTAGATCATATAGATGGAGACATCAACAAAGTTAAAAGGTACATAATATGAAAAGAAAAAAGAAAAACTTGAGAAGTGATGAAATAATATAGAGCGAAAATAGTAAAATACAATCTTTTGATAAGAAATAGAGCCAAATATTTCTACCTAGAATGGATTACGAGCATTTATTTCAAGATAAAGAGATCTAGCTTACAACATGTTTCTAGAGAATGAGAACTTTACATCAAATAATACAAATTACTATGCAAGGAGTTCATCACGGTTCAAAAATAGAAGTTATTATATTGATTTATCTCACAAACCCAAGACCATTAAATACTAAATTGTGCAAATGTTCCAAAAGGAAAAACTTACACCTTTAAACATTTTGAGTTCAACATTCAATCCTTCAAGAGTTACTTTTGAAGAAGGAAGAGTTACTGATTTTCAATGACACAAAGCTCAAAATTTCAAGATTTGTCTTCTCAAATAGATATCCATGTCATTAAATGGCTATATCTCGAGACTTATTAGATGGAGAAACAAAAATATTTGAATACTAAAACCCTCAAAAAATATTAGAAAAAGAACAAATAAAAGAAGGAAAACCTTCATTCTTTCATGGTAGTTCTGATTCATCAAATTTTTGCAAAGAAAACACAAATATGGAAGCCTAACTTACCAAGTTCAGTTTAAATCTTGGCACACCCTTGAAGTCAAGCTATGAAATCGAAGACCCAGAAGGCTTTTATGCTCAATAGTTTCCATAGTGCCAAAGAATCATAGAAACCACAAAGGTTTAGGTATAGAATTGAAAATCTTAGAGATTCATTAATATAAAATGTATAGAATGCCTCATATCACAGTTACCTTACTAAATCATATAGCGGACATGGAAACTCTTATTAGAAAAAATAGTCCAAATCGAGATTGAAAGTGTGACAGGGGGTGGCCAACTAATCAAACAGAGGGTTTCAAACTAGAAAAATTCACGGTGAATCTCCAATAACCACCACAAACAACAAGGAATCCATTATTATAACTCATAGAGTACATTTTACCAAGATCAAACTCAAAATAACTGACAATGGTGGTCATTTTTTCCAAAAAACAAATTACAGTGAAGCCTCGGGTAATAATTAGCACAGAGAACGATAAAATACATACACAAGACCTCATTAATAGCTACAATTGAGATTGAGAAATAAGATAATGGCAACGAGTGGAAATTTTTCCATGGCTTCACCACCTTGGGCCCGATGATGCAAAATGACCAAATGATAGGTTGAAACTTCATTTTACTACCTTAACCTATGGGTTAGGTAAATATAACTCATAAAATAATCAAAGATAAACATCAATGGTGTAGAAAGAAAAGTATGGATCAAACATTCACTGATGCAAAATCCAACTTAACTATGAGGTTTCGAACTCAAACACACTCATAAAAGTACATACGTGTTGAGTTTTTGCTAAACCATAACTAGGGTTGGGTTAGGTTTGAATCACATATAAAAACGTTGGTGTCAAGAATCACGATAAGGGTTCAAACCCTTTTGAAAATTATTACATCTACATTTGACCTTTGTCAAGGTCTAAAAATACAAAAACTTCAACGGGAGTGACACTATAATATGTGTCATGATTTAGAAAGGTCAAACAAAAATCATTTCCAATGCCATATAAATAAAAAGAGAGTCGAACCAATATGTGCTATGTAATGTCATGGTGGCCAAGTAATATATGGTCAAGATATATACTAAATGCCAAAATTGGAAATGATTACCTTAAACTCCTCAAAGATACCTTAGAATTTGCTAAGGAACCTCATATAAGGGAGATGATAAAAGAATGAGAAGACCATATTCTTGCATGTATATAGATAGTCCCCACAAGAATATATTTTTTCATGTCATCACAAGAAGACAAATATCATTTCAAGTAGATGAAGTCGCATTAGAGGTATAAGATAGAATTTGCATGCACATTGGAGAAGACTTGCACATCAAGCAAGGGATATTATTAGCAAAAATATTCACCCAATTTTATTCATTATTTTAGAATTAAAGTAGTAAACTAAACTCGACTAAAGTGCATTTTTGGAATTATAGGCTAATAAAACTTCATTGTAAATAACGTGTTTATTTTATGTCTTAATTTCTTCATGATAAATGCTAAAATTAATATGCATGGGTGAGTTAAGACTGCAACATATTTTTAGGAGGGTTGGGTGAATACTTTTTGATATATATTGTGTGCATTGGAAAATCACAAGGAAGACTTTTTGGATGTAGTGAGTCTTTGAAGAAATGTTTTCCAGTTTTCCTTTGAATGAGAATTCGTTATTTCCTTTCTAATTACTTACATGTAAACAGGGAAAAAGACTCGTAAATTGTATTAACATGAATCAACTAGGTACAATGGTGCGGGATACAATATTTATACATATTTGATAGTGGGATACAAACAAAGAGGATTTGCAACAATACAACAACTTTAGTAATGTTTTGAATAAAAGAATAATATGGTTTATAATATAACCATATACACAATAAATATATTAATTAATATCAAATGCATAATTACTATATATTTAATTAATAATTAACATAACATTCCCCCTTAATTTTGCATTGTCTCAAGGGATGAGGAGAGGAATTCTCTGAACAACTCAAACTTGTCACGTGCAAGTGACTTCATGAAGATATATGCTCATTGTTTAGCTATTGGAAAAAATTGAAGTTTGATGTTGTGCTTCAACACATGCTCGCATATGAAATGAACTTATACCTCAATGTGCTTTTTTCTCTCATGAAAAACTAGATTACGAACAAGTTTGAGAACACCTTCACTGTTAACATACATGATGGTTGGTTTGCCATATGGTATTCCAAGTCCTTTCAGTATGCAATGTAGCCATATTGCTTCAAAGAAAGCTTCTCTTGCATAATGATACTCACCTTTTGTGGAAGAGTGAGAAATGAAGTTTTGTTTCTTACTGCCCCATGATATTGGTCCGATCCCATAAAAAATGAAAATCACGAAGTGGATTTTTGTCACCAATATTTCTTGCATGATCTAAATCCTAATATGAAGTCAAGAAGAAGTTCATGTTCTTATTTTATTCTAGACCAAGATCCACTAATCCTTTAATATATCTTAAGAAACACCTTCCTGCTTTCCAATGAAAAACTTTGGGTTCCTGCATAAACTTGGATAGATAGCTCACTCCAAAGCTGATATCTTTTCAAGTGTAGGTCGGAGTAAATGAGACTCTTAATCAACTGCCAATAAAGAGTGACACTTACCTCGGAGATGGATCTGAATGAGATAACTACAATATGTTATCCATAGGTGTAGCAATTGGTGTGCAATCCATCATCCTGAATTTCTCAAGTGTTTTCTTGGTATATTTCATCTGAGAAACAAAAATGTGATTATCTTCCCTGTCGTACTTCTAATCCAAGACAATAATACATGAGCCGAGATCGGTAATGTTGAATGATCAATTAAGATCTTTCTTTGTTGCATTGATCATCCTCATTGAACTTCTAGTGATGACTAGATCGTCAACATAGACAACAAAAATCACAATCTCCCACCCTTGATTTTTGAGGTAAATATTGGGATCGTATGGATTTCTAACAAATCCATGTTGTATGAGATTCTCATCAATCTTGATGTACCAAGCCCAAGGTGTTTGTTTAAGGCCATAGAAATATTTCCGAGTCTAAATACCTTTGCTTCTTGACTACGTACAACATATCCCTCGGGTTGAGTCATATAGACTTCTTCTTGTATAACTCCACTCATGAAGGTACTTTTTACGTCCATTTGATGGACTTTCTAACCAAACTAAGAAGCTAGAGCAAAGATCATCCTGATCATTTTGATCTTATCTATGGGAGAAAATGTATCCTTGTAGTCAATGCCTTCTTTTTGTGCATAGCCCTTTGCTACAAGTCTTGCTTTATACTTTTCCACTGTCCCATCTTCTTTGTACTTTTTTAAATATCCATTTGCATACAATGGGTTTCTTCCATCGTGGAAGATCAAAAAGATGGAAATTGTTATTTTTCATCACTGGTTTATATTCGAGTCCATGGCATCTTTCCAAGATATGGACTGTAAGGCTTCTAGACTATATAGGGCTCATCATATTCAATAACTCTACTCATCAAAGTAAAGTTAACTTCTTCTCTTGCTCTACAATGATTCCATGGTCACCGGGTGGATGTATCTGGTGGAGAATCCATTCTTACATCTCATAATGTGATAGTACACCACTTGGTCATACACTAAACTATTCTTGTGGGTCATGGTTCTATCTGATCAACACCATTATACCCATCTTCAATTTCATCATCTGTGGGAACATCAACTTCAATTTTTACAATTGGTGAAAAATATACATCTAGTGAGTCTAGAAGAGGAGATTCTGCTTCCTTTTTCTCAAAAAACTCAACATCTCTACTGGTTTAGAATTTTCTAGTCTTAGGATCTATTAATCTGTACTCAAGAGTCTCTTCACCGTACCCAATGAAGACAATTTTATGTGACTTCATGTCCAATTTATTTCTATTCTCCTTAGGTATGTGCATGCTTTCTTTACACCTAAATACTCTAAGGTGTGCAATAGATGGTTTCCATTTTGACCATGTTTCTTATGGTATTACTCCTTCAAGAGCAAGCTGTGGGCACTCTATTCAACAAATACCTTTTTTTTTTTGTTGCTTCTTCCTAGAATGTCTTTGTAAGTCTAGAATCATCAATCATGCATCACACCATTTCCATGATAGTATGATTTCTTCTCTCAACAACACCATTATGTTGTAGTGTGTGTGGAGGAGGAATTTGTTGATGAATCCCATGAGTTTGTAGGTAGTCTTTGAACTCATTCTTGGTTAATTACCCACTTGATCTAAGTGGAGACTTCTAATGTGACAACCAATTTCATTCTCAATGGCTACTTTGAACCTTTTGAAGGTTTCAAAAGCTTCACTTTTCTAATGAAGATAAAAATCCATATCTTCCTTGCATAGTCGTCAACACATAACATAAAATACTGAAATCCAAAATGACTTGGTTGCATCATACCGCAAAGATTGGTATGAACCACATCAAGCTTACCATGAGCTCAATCATGTACACTCTTCTGGAATGACGCTTTGTGTTGTTTTCCTACTAGGTAGTGAGGACACTTATCTATATCCTTCTGAAGAGATGGCAGCCCATGTACCATATTACATTGGTGAAGTGTCTTGAGATACTTGAAACTAACATGACCAAGTATCCGATGCCACAACTGTGCTGAGGTAGAGTTCTTATCCATTACTACTTGATCATCTCTGTGACCAAAATCAAGCTAGAACATGTGTCCCACATTGGAGGCTTTTGTAACTATTTTTGAGCCTCGTGATTTGTCTCGAATCAAACATGTTTTCTTTTTAGAATGAATATCAAAGTCAATTTTCAAGTTATGATCTAGGAGTTAACTACAAAATGAAGATTATTTATCAACAAAGGGATATATAAGACATCAAATAGTCTCCATTGCATGAACCAAGGGGTAGAGAGATCTTCCCAATCCCTTAAAGCTGTATATGAAGAATCATCTCATAATGAAACATGATTTTTGATGGCATGTCCCTCTTTGAAGTAAACTAGTCTCTCAGTGGTCAATCATGTGTCGAGTGGCTCCAGAATCAACATACACAACATCACTAGATGACGTGGATGGTTCACTTGATTGAGCAATTTATAAGACATCTTCATTATCTAAATGTTCTTCTTTCTCAACAATATTTCCTTATTAATGGGGTCTTCTTTTCTAGTTCCCCTTTTTTTCCCATGATTGTGGTTAGAATGTCCCTTGTAAGATTTTTTTGTGGAGGTCTGGAGTTACTTGATGACCATTTCTTGTAAGTATTATACCAAAAACATTTTAAGTCATGTCCTATTTTAAAAATTGGACATTGCTTCTTCTATTGTTTGTCCCCGTGATATTGATTCTGATGTTGGGACTTTTGATACGAATTAGGTTTTCCTTTACTTTATCCTTTCCATTTTTATGTGAAGAAAGTGCATGTTCTTCTTCATCATCCTTATTTTGCATTTCTTCCTCTTGTTGCAGTAGGTTTACCAAGTTTTCAAAACTAAATTTCATATCTGAAAAGTTTAGTTTTTACAAAAATATGGTATGAAGAAGGGAGTGCTCTTAGAAAAGTGGGAAAAAGACCATCATCTTTGACTGTTTCTCCTAGGGCTAGAAGTGAAACCCTTAATTTTGTAACTCTTCTTAAGAAAGATTTGATTTTCTCATTTTTTTTAACTTCAATGTGTGTAACTAACTCTGCAAATTCAGAATGACATTCTTGTTTTTAGCCTCATACACCGTGCTCAAATTATCCCATGCTTCTTTGGTTGTTTTGGCATCACGAATGTGGGGTTTCACATCTTCGAACACTCCAAACAAGATGATGAGTTTGGATTTCTGATCTGATCTATCAAAATACCATTGTTGTGTTGTATCGTAGTTAACCTTGGTCATAGTAGTAGTCAAAACAGGCTAGATCTTTTCATACTCAAGTTTGTGTCTTGATTTTTGTCTTCCATGTAGCATAGTTGTTTCTTATGAGTAGTTATGAATCTAGAAGAAAAAAATTTGGGGGCATTGGTGCCCATTTTGTAGAACACACTAATAGGGTGTTTCTCTTATCACTCAAAGTAGGTCTCCCAATCTATATACCGTCAATCCGAGATACCAAACCTTTCTATATACAAGCCCTTCGATATACTCGGTGGTACGTGGAACAAGCTCTCCCTTTTTGTATATCTGTTAGTATTTGAAAGAGGAATTAACGCACGTGAATGAATACAATACGTGGTACCAAGAAAGTACTAAAAGGGGTCTATGTGATTATTGACACAGGTTCAAAGAAATATCCTCATACACGTGCGTAACTTCGCTATATACTTGGATAATTTCTCAGTTTGGATTTATGTTGTGCAATCATTCATAGATGGATGGGATGAATCATAGTATGTGCACCGTCACCTTATTACTACCCATTGATTTAAATATTCAATACTCGGATGATGTTGTTGTAGCTAGATTAGGAATTAAGTATAATAGTATTCACGACAGCTTTACCCGTAAGTGCTTCCCAGAGGCACTATATAAACCGAATGCTACGAAACAGATATAGGATTTTTGAGTGTTACTGAGAACCAATTTTTACTATTTTTATTACAACTTTCTACTAGTTTATGAGTAGTTATAATATTTTTGGTTGACTGTGGCAAACTATAAATTAGTACAATATAATGAAGCATGCAATTACATTCAAAAACTTAGAAAAAATAGAATGTCTTGGTGCTCAAATTTTTCTCACTTTATTTGTCATTGAAATTATTTAGTTTGTGGCCTCTCATTATGTTTTATGTTTCCCAGTGCTCAAATGGTGGTTCTCCTGCATTTTACGGTTTGACGGGTGTCATTTCCTGGTCAAAATTATTTCTCAGCATTAGTTAAAAAGTGGCACTTTCTTGTTGGATGCAACTTTTTCGACACATTAAAATTCTAAGGCTCATTTCAAACCAAAATCATGTCCACGTGGAGGCTTCTATTTGGCCTTCCCGTACTTAGATTTTTCACGCAACTTCCTAAAGGGGCCTGAAACATGGGGAGGGACCGCACATGTTAGGGGACTGGCCCTTGAGTTTTATTTTGAAAATGCACCAAGAGGACACTTGGAAATTCTGCCGGACTGAGACACGTTTTGGGCCCACACTTTTTTGGGGTCTCTACTTTTCATGACCGTCCCAAAGTGCGCCATTGAGACATGAAGTAGGTAGGGAAATGGAGGTGCAAACCCAAGGGGAAAATATGGAACTTTTTCCTTTTTGGAAAATAGGGATAAAAATGTAAGTTGAAGCATAGGTCCACTGGAACCCACATTGGGACACGTGTCAAGCCCATTTTCGAGGGGCGAGAGGGTGGACAAAAATGTCAAAATTTTACTTTTTCCAAAAAATTATAAAATGTCAAAAAGTGCCCCCATACCCATTTCCAATCATATTTTTCCATGTGGAAGGCTTAGATTAAAAGTTGAAAGGAAGAATAAACAAGATGGTATTGTGCATTTCATTTGATTTTTCCACTATTGAAGCTCCAGGATGTTTGGAAATTCTTTTTTACATCATTCTCCATCAAATTTTTGGCAAATCTATGTCGTTTTGTCATGCAAAGTTCAATTGAATCAATTTGGGAGTTTAATTTCTAAATATGAAGTCCTTTTGAGATGGATTTTTGCTCGGGATCATGTGAGAAAGCAAGAGGCTAGATCCGGAGAGTTCTGAGTAAAATTTCAGAGGGAAAGACAGGGGGTTCTATCGTTGGCCAATGAAACTATATACAGTGGTCGGGAATGGTCTCGTGGTCGCCAAAGAATAAAAAAGTGTTGCCTCAAGAAGAAAAAGGGATAAACTGTCAAGTCCAACTATGCAGAGGGCTCAAAAAAATTATTAAAAAGGGAATTTATCACATGAAAAAATCAGAATGATTAAAGGGACTCCTAAAAATTTGTGACATGGCATCCTAGTTAGTAGGAAAGGGCCCAAGAAACGTGATCTATTCACGGTTAGTCCATCTGCTAGATATGAATTTTTTAAATGTCTCTGTTTGAAACAATTTGGTAACAAGAAAAGGTTCCTTGAATATTCTTCTCTTTTGAGAGGAAAAGGTGCTGCAGGTGCTAAGGATGAAGAATATGCCTCCAGTTAGAACAATGATGCAAATATTTGCAATGATTCACCTTTTTGGAAAAACCTGGCACCCTTTTTGTGAATCTATTGAATGTCACTTTCTTAAAATCATGATCCAATATGTGCAACAAAGGTGCTTTGAATATTCCTCTTTTTGCAGGGAAAATTTGATGTAAAGGGTGTATTATAAATGCAATGAGATTACTCTTGCAAAATGCCAGGAGTTCATTTTCACTAGAAAGTTTTGAGAAAAGATCATCCTCTGAGAAAATAGGTTAACTTCCTCTGTGTTAGAGATTCATTCATGTTGATTTGGTTACAAGTGTATATCCATCAAAAAGCTCTAAGATATTTAAAATAACTCTCCCCTACTGATGAATCGATAAACTTTGAGTTAATTTGTGTTAAATATTTGGCAAATTTTGTGTTCATTTCACTTTCGGAAATGTCTACAAGTAGTTTTTCTTGTTCATATTGTAATATTGTATCAAAATATCTTTGAATTACACAAATCTCAATCATTGTGATAGTTTAGTGGCATCTGTAATTTAATTTTTCAAAAGAGCTTTCATCTGGGAATGAAATAAATGATTTAAAATCAGTTTTCTTTAATCTGTTGATAAAGATTGTTTATAAGCCTTTGTGTGTACCTCAGGCATGACTGATCTTAGATTTTGATGTTTTATTGGGTCTTCTAACTTGATCCTTCATGCTATAATTTCAAAGATTGTGTGAAATAGTGCATGTATGAGCCTCTATTGATGCACGCCTTCTAATTTAAGGAATGCTTTTATTATTCTTTATGTTTTCTATTTTCGAGTTCTCCATTTTTGTGAAGTTTCTCAAGGATCTGTAAAATTCCAATCTATCCTGTTGATTTCCCACAAAAAAATTATTCAAATAACCAATCCTACCCCAAATTTCCCCTATTTTGCTTTGTATATCCACGGAAGAAAAAAATCCATAAATGCTAAAGTATGTAGAACAAATCGGATTCTAAATGTCTTTAGTAACCTTAGCCTTGTGCTAAAAATATATCCATAATTTGGAAGTGACAACTCGTGAGAGTCATATTTGGTGTGTCGATCATATTTTCACAAGGTCTTCTATATAAAATTTGTGTGAAAGAAGGATTTACAATCATTCTTCACTAACAAAGGTTACAAAATAGGTTCTCTTACCTTTGTTGAAAGGCACGAGCTAAAATAGTTAGGATAGGATCACATACTTTTAAGGTGCTACCCACTTCTCCAAGGCACGATGCTAAAAAGTCAAATAGATCATAGCCACATAATCATATATCTACCTCTGATTGTCTTGTCAAATCAATGATGTTGCTTGGCCTTTGAAGAAGAGTAAATACGAGGCACTGCACCAACACGCTTAGTCTCTTTGTTCTTTGGGACTTATAGAAAATATTTGAAATATTTGGATACATATCAAACCCTAGTAATGTTTCTTACAAATTTTGTGTGCAAATACATTGTTAAGAAGTCATTCTATATGCAGATTTGTGAGATTTTTTCAAAGTTATATGCTTTGTCTGCAATTTTCCCAGTTTCCAGCAGTTGTTGCACTTTTCTTGCATTGTGATTGATAAATTTGGGTAAAAGAAGATCAGATCTGATAAGTTTTGCAAGATTCCAGTACTTTGACAAATTATCTTTTAGTGCATTTTTGCACATCTGAGGTGAAAATCCTTAGTGGTGACTCTGTGTTGATTTATTTTGATAAATGCCAGTGTCTTAACCTCTGTCAATGTAAATTTGTTACTAATATTTGCAAAGCTGGAAGGAAGAAGATATTTCTTCACTGTGGACCCTAGTAGAAGGTTGTTTCTAGAGTTTGGAAAGTCTAATTCAGAAGGAGGAAGAATTTGGAAGGTTGTTGGAGATCAAGCATCAAGAAAATAGGTCTCCATTGGTGAAATTGATCGGCACGTGATTGAAGATTGCAATGCTTCCTCAACTGCTTCTGAATCAGGTAGTCTCTTTGTAAATCCAAATTCTCCATCTAGAGAGGGGCCTTCTCATTCTACCTCTATATTTGAAATATTTACATCTCATTCTACCCCTATATTTTCCAAATCTGGTAGTGTCATCCATGAGAAACAACCGTTAGGGGATACTCATTCTGAAAATTGTATCCTTGTACCACGAGAGACCCCTCACTCCTCATCATGTTGTTTCTCCTATAAGATCAGATCGTAAGAATAACATGGCTCAACCTCCACCCAGGACCTCCATTTATCATTAATACTTTTGGTCCCATCATTTTTATAGGTATGGATGGCTATCTCGAATGCTATACCATAGGATGTAAGAAATAGATTGATTAATTTTAAACGAAATAATGCAATAACTGGTGATTAGCACTTGAAACTCTTTATCAATATAATGGAGGATTTCAAAATAGATTTTTAAGATGCATACATTAAATTATTTATTCATACTCTAGAAGAGGATGTAAGGGACTGATATAAATCTCTTCATTATAACTCTATTGATTCATGGAATGAAATGAAGAATGCATTTAGATTTTAGTATGGTGATAGAACAGGACCCGAGGTTTATTTTGTTAAAATTGTAAAATAGTTAAAATAATCCTCATGAATCGGTGCATGATTTTAATACAATATTCAATAAGAAATTGAGAAGACTTCCTGTGAATTTGAGGCCATGTGATGAATCTTATCTTATAAAATATGCTGATGCATTTGAAAAGAAGGATGCATACTATTTGAGGGATAAAAACCTTGGCACTTTGAGGTAGGCCTTTACCATAACTCTACAAATTGAGAACAACATCAAAGCGGTTGGAAACAATCCTAAGAGGGAGGGTGTCAAATCAAAAAACCTAGAAAAACCTCAAGCAAGAAAGAGTGTGGATCTTGAGGAGGCTGTTAAAACTTTACAAGGGGTTGTCAAATAAATCTCCAACAAACTAGCCCGGGTAGAGAAGGGAATTGGGCAAAGTTCACAAGTTTAGAAAAAGGCACGAGAATCATGACAAATTTGGCAATCATCCTAGGGGTGATCGGAGGTCGAGATAAAAGAGGTAGATGACCCATGAAATCTAAAAATAGACATCCCCAAGCATGTGAAAGTAGAATGGTGCTTGATCCTCTAACTTCTTAGGTTGTTGTTTATGAAGTCAATGTGATTGATTAGTGTGGTAGATGCTTTCTACCCCATCCCCCATGTGAAGTAATTCAGCAAGAAGAAGAAGCTGATAATGGTGATGGTACTGATGATGGTGTTTGCATGATGGGTTACTCTTCAATATCACAACAAGGAGCAACTTCAACAGAAGTGATAAGTGTTCAAACTGCTACATACTTTTGGGATTGCATTCACCGAGTACCACTTCTTCCTCTTTCTCATACTTTTGAAGTAGATGTAGTGCAAGATTTTGAAATACCTAATAATGACTTTGAGTATTTAAGAGATTTAATGATAAAGAAGTATGATGGAGGAATCCCTTCAGAGGAAGATAGGTAGTTATTGATGAACGTTGGTATTGCTCAAGAAAAGGATTGTAATACTAGGATCCTAAGAAATACACACCTTCCAAAGGCCTTGTTGTCCCAAACAAGATTCATACTTCTCCTCATGCCCAAACTGTCAAGAATCCCATGCCATCTGATGAGTTTGCTAATCTCCCTTCCAATGTTGCCTTGCCAAAGAATGTTCCATATGACATTGCCCAAGTTTTGAGTCAAATCAAAGTTAGTGTTCCAATTTTTGAGTTTCTTAGGATTCCTAAGCATAAGAAGAGAACATTTGATTACTTGGGATTGAAAGAAGAAAAGAGTACCCTAGGAAGAAATGTAAACATTGTAGAAACTCCTCCTCCAACCATTATAGACCTTGAAACACCACCAACATTGGAAGATCTTGGAGAAGCACCTAAGGTTTACTTGGGGACATCTTTGGTTGAATCCCAATTAAATTTTGATCCATTTTTTACAAATTTGATCATTAAGGACAGGATTCTACACAATTGTATGTTTGATTCCGGAGCATCATGCAATGTCATGCCTCTTGAGGTCATGAATGAGCTGGATATCAAAGTGCAAAAAAATATGGAAGATGCACTTCCATGGACTCTAGAGAGGTTCCCGTTGTTATATGTGTGAAAGGATTGGTGGTACAACTTGCCACTGAAACTTGATGTTGTCATTGTTGATTTCCCTACCAAATGAGGCATGTTGTTATCAAGAAAGTGGGCTGCAAGTTTTGGTGGAATTGTTTAGATGGATATGTATTTTTTCACCATTCCAATTAAAGGAAGCCTTATAAAGCTATATGGAGAGAAGAAAATGTTGTACCTCATTAAGGATCCAAATAAAGCTTCTTATGAAGTGTTATATGCTGATGTAAATGCGAGATAAATTTATGGTGTTTGTTCATGACATGGAGCACAAGATTGAGCATTACGAATGTCTTGAACAAGATGGTTACCTTAGACCTTGTTATTTGATGGATCCTATTCCAAATTTGGAAATGGTACCGACATTGTTCTGATCTCCCCCAAGCCAAGAAGAGTTTGTATTTTCTTTCAAAATTAACTTTGAATGCACTAATAACATTACTAAGTATGGAGCATTGTTATTAGGTTTGAGAATTTCATGGAAATATCATATTAAAGATATCATTGTCAAAGGAGAATCAAAACCAATTGTTAAACAATTTAGAAAACTCTATGCTACTAAAAATAAAAGAATGAAACAATACAAGCATGCAATTTGGGATTTGATTGAAATGTTTGACTCATTTAATACTATGCATCATGATAGAAAGTTCAATTTTATTACAAAAATCTTGCATTATTTGGATCTTGGTTTGATGTTTTTCAATGTCCCCTAATTGTGAATATAATTTTGAAGTACTAACAAGGCCATTTGTCCCTAAAAACGTAAAAATTGCAAGTATTTGATGATGATGACTAGGTGAAATGGTTTGTGTAGAAAAAAGGGGAGTTTTATGATCAGTGTATTGATTTGGAGACAATGGTGTGTGCATCTGAAGGAAAAGAAACTTTTTTGGCAAATATATCATCTAATTGAAAACTAATACCATTCCTAGAGTCTGTTGCTCTTGAATCTAACTTTGATAATGTTGATTGAATTATTAACAAACATGTAGCAACCTCAAGGATGTTGAAGAGAATGACCTTGACACAAAGGAAAAACCAAGGAAGATTTGGTTGGGAAGAAATTTGAACAAAGAAGAGAAACAATCCTATGTCCAATTGTTAAAGAAATATTAGGACTACCTTGCTTGGTCCTATTCTGAACTAAAAGCATATAGAGAGGACTTGTTTCAACATGAGATTCCTTTAGAATCTAATGAAAAACCATTCAGACAAAAGTAGAGACCAATTAATCCTCTCCTCTCCATGAAAATGTAGGATAAATTGAAGAAGCTAAGAGATGGAGGGATCATTCAGCCAACAAGGTATTCTTCTTGGGTTGCAAACTTAGTGCCAATTAGAAAAAATAATGGTGATATCAGGCTATGCATGGATTTTAGAAATCTAAACAGAGCATCAATGAAAGATAATTATCCTCTACCAAACATGGAAAATATGTTGTAATTAGTGATTGGATATGAGTTGCTTTCTACTTTGGATGGTTTCTCTGGATACAATCAAGTTGTTGTGAAGGAGTCAGAAAGAATAAAGACTACCTTTACCACTCCATGGGGCACATATGTTTATGTCAGGATGTCATTTGGTCTGATGAATGTTGGAGCTACCTTCCAAAGAGCAATGGATGTTGCTTTTGCTGGTTACATTAATGATTTTATTGTTGTTTACCAAGTTGATGTGACTTTGTTTTCCAAAAAGAGAAGTTATCACCTGCAACACTTGAAAAAAATTCTGATAAGATGCAAAGAGTATGGAATTTCACTCAATGCAAAGAAATGCCATTTTGGAGTGCAAATGGCCAAGTTGCTTTGTCACATTGTATGAAAGGATGGTGTCATGATTGATCCCAAAAGGGTAGAGGCTATCAGCAAGGTTCCAATTCCAAGAACCAAGAAGGGAATCCAATCCTTCTTTGGGTAGAACAATTTCACTAGAAGATTTGTGTCTAACTTTTCTTAGTTGACCCTCCCCATGACTTGCATGTTGTGGAAAGACTAGATTATCAAATGGGAAGAAGCGACCTTTCGAGGATTTTGATGGGATCAAAGAAGCACTAAAGCATGCCCCTGTTTTGGCAGCCCCAAATTACAAGAAACCTTTTCAAGTATTTTCTTTTGCTTTAGAAAACACCTTTTCCTCTGTTTTGTTAGAGAAGGATGATGAAGGGGTTGAGAGACCAATTTCCTTTTTCAGTAAGGCATTGCAGGGAGAAGAGTTAAAATACACCATCATGGAGAAGTAGGAATTTTCCTTGGTGAAAGCAACAAAGGTTTTCAGACCCTACATCTTGAGTTCTAAATTTGTTTCTTATGTTCCCCAAACCATGGTAAAAGACATCTTAACAAAGATATAGGTCTCAAGAAAAAGATACATATGGGTGAACAAGTCGTAGGAGTATGACATGGATATCCAAACCATGAAATTGGTAAGAGGTTTGGGTCTAGCTAAGCTTATGGCTGAGAGAAACTTGCAAACTATTGAAGTAAATGAACTAGAAGGAGAAAGGGTGGATGTCCTTGAAAAGTTGGTAAGTTATAAATGGTAAAAGATATAATATTTTATCTCATACATCTATGCTGCCCTGAAAATCTGAGTAAAAATCAGAAAAGAGCTCTTAAGTTAGCCTCTCAGAAATATGTCATTACTGATTTTGGGTTATCTTAGAAGAACCCCGAGGGAGTGCTCTTGAGATGCATTACTAAAAATGAGGCCCCCAAAATAATTGTTGATCTCCATGGAGGGGTCTGTGGGGGACATTTTGTTAGAAGAGTTACAACACATAAAATCTTGAGGGCTGGTTATTGGTGGCCAACTCTCTTCAAGGATACAACTCTAGTGGTGAGGAAATGTGAAAATTTCCAGCATTTTTCTGGAAGAATGAAGGCTTCAGGCTCCCTTCCTTTACAACCTATGTTAGTTGAAGCCCCATTTAGACAATGGGGAATTTATTTCATAGGGAAATTTCTGATCCTTCCAGTGCTGGTCATAAATGGATTCTTGTAGCCACTGATTATTTCACTAAGTGGGTAGAAGCAATCCCCACCAAGAACGTAACACACCAAGTGGTAACAGACTTCATGTTGAATCAAATCATATGTAGATTTGGAGTGCCAGCTAAATTTTTTGCTGATAATGCCATGAGTTTCAGAACCGAACCTTTGGTGGAAATGTGTAAAGAGTATCATATCAATTTGACATATGCTTCCATTTACAATCCCCAAGGAACTAGACAAGCTTATTCCAAAGTAATAAAAACTTGTTGAAGATCATTAGAAGAACCTTGGAGCTGAATAAAAGGAAGTGGGGTGAGCAACTGAAGTTTGTTGTTTGGGATGAAATAATAAGCATCACAGGGAGCTATTGGTAAAATCCCATTTGAATTGGTATATGGAACTCAAACTCTGTTTCCCCTCCATTTGCAATTTCATTTCAGTTTATTGAGCAGTTGAAGATCAAGAATTTAGTTCATATGATGCTCGAATCAATCATATTTTTAGTTGGATGAAGAGAGAAGGGCATCCCATCAGCGGCATTTGAAGTTTAGAGAAAATTTGAAGATAGCAAAGGTGTCACCCAGAGCTTTCAAAGCATTGGGGATCTTATGCTTTTATAGGATAGTAGGCATGAAGATAAGTGTAAGCATGGTAAATTTGATGCATTGTGGATGCACCCTTATTCAATCGATATTCAAATTGGTGAAAATAACATTTTCCTAAAAGACCTAGATGCATAACTACTTGAATTACCTATTAATGGCAGTCATTTGAAGCATTTCCTTAATTGATTTCTCGGAACCAAGGTATATTCCATTTGTATGACAGTGTATAGTTCTTTTTCCCATCTTATTTTGTGTTTTTGTTTGTTTTGGTCCTTAGTGACTTGGTTTTTCTGGTTTCTTGGTTCTTTTTTGGAGGATGATTGTGGTTGTTCTACTCTGCAGGCTTATTCTTTGACTTTGTTGCCTAGTGGTTGGTTTTTGGCAATTTGGTATGCTCTTGGCACTTGGTCTGCTATTTGTTCTTGTGGCACTCATAGGGAGTGCCCATCCCTGAGTTGGAGCCTATGTTGGTGCTCAAATTTTTCTCACCACATTTGTCATTGAAATTCTTCAGTTTGGGGCCTATGTTATGTTTTTTGTTTCCCCAGGCTCAAATGGTGGTTCTCCTGCATTTACGGTTTGACGGGTGTCATTTCTCGTCAAAATTATTTCTCAACATCAGTTAAAACGTGGCCCTTTCTAGATGGAATTGGCTTTGTGGGGAACTTTAAAAATTCTAAGGTTCATTTCATACCTAAATCATGTCCATGTGGAGGCTTTTGTTGGGCCTTCCCATACTTAGGCTTTTCACACAACTTCCTAAAGGGGCCTAGGACACGTGGAGGTACCGCGGATCTTTGGGGACTGACCCTTTAGTTTTATTTTGAAAAAGTTCTAAGAGGACACTTGGAGACTCTAGTGGATTGAGACACGTGTTGGGCCCATGCTTGTTTGGGGTCTCTAATTTTCGGGAGCATCTCAAAGTGTGCCATTGAGACACGAAGCGAGGCGGGAAATGGAGGTGCGGACCCGTAGGGAAAATATGGAACTTTTTGCTTTTTTGAAAATAGGGATAAATTTGTAAGTTGAAGCATAGGCCCACTGGGACTCACATTGGGACACGTGTCAAGCCCATTTTTTGAGGCGGGGGGCAGAGAAAAATGCCAACATTTTACTATTTTCCAAAAAATTATAAAATGTCAAAAGGTGCCCCAGGACTCGTTTCCAATCAAATTTTTCCATGTGGAGGGCCCTATTAAAATTTGAAAGGAAAAATCAATGGTAGATGTGCATTTCATTTGATTTTGCCACTATTGAAGCTCCAGGATGTTTGGAGATGCATTTTTTCATCATTCTTCATCAAATTTTTGGCAAATCTATGTTGTTTTGGCCTACAAAGTTCAATTGAATCAATTTGGGAGTTCAATTTGTAAATATGAAGTACTTTTGAGATGGATTTTTTCTTGGGCTAATGCGAGAAAGAAAGACACCAGATCCAGAAGTTACGGAGTAAAATTTTAGAGGGAAAAAGGAGGAAATGATTAAAGGTATAGACACAAAAGTTTAAAAAGGTGTTGCCTCAAGAACAAAATAGGATAACTTGTCGAGTCCAATTATGTAAAGGCTCTAAAAATGATTAAAAAGGGGATTTATCATATGACATAATTAGAATGATTAAAGCGACTCTGAAAAGTTGTGGCATGGAATCCTAGTCACTAGTCGAGGTTCCAAGAAATGTGATCTGTTCACAGTTTGTCCACCTGGAAGATTTCGGATCTGAATTTGTTAAATGTCTATGTCTGAAACAAATTGGTAACAAGAAAAAGTCCCTTGGATATTCTTCTCTTTTGAGAGGAAAAGATGTTGCAGTGCAAGTATGAAGAATATGCCTCTAGTTAGAACAATGATGCAAATATTTGTAATGATTCACCTTTTTGAAAACACACGCAACTTTTTTGTTAATCTGCATTTAATGTCACTTTTTGTAAATCATGATCCAATATGTGAAACAAAGGTGCTTAAAATAATCCTCTTTTGGGGGAAAATTGGATGTAAAGGGTGTATTATAAATGTGATGAGATTACTCTTGAAAAAGTTTGAGAGCTCATTTTCACGACAAAAATTTAGAGAAAAGCTCAGACTCTAAGAATATTTTTTGAGAAATGAGGTTAACTTCCTCTATGTTAGATTTTCATTCATGTTTAGTTGGTTAAAAGTGTATACCCATCAACAAGCTTTGAGATTGTTAGAATAACTCTCCCCTACTAATGAATTTAATAAAATTTGAGTTAATTTGTGTTAAATATCTAGAAAAGTTTGTGTTTATTTCACTTTCAGAATGTATACAAGTAGTTTTTCTTGTTCCTATTGCAATCTTGTATCAAAATCTCTTTGAATCACACAAATCTCAATCCTTGTGATAGTTTAGTGGCATCTGCAATTTCATTTTTAGAAGAGATTTCATCTACGAATGAAATAAATTATTTAAAATCACTTTTCTTTCGTTTGTTGACAGATATTGTTTGTAAGCCTCTCGATGTACCTCGGGCATGACTAATCTTATATTTTGATGTTTTATTGAGTCTTCTAACTTGATCCTTTGTGCTAGAATCTCAAAGATTGTGTGAAAAAGTGCATGTCTGGGCCTCCTTTGATGCACACCTTCTGGTTGAAGGAATGTTTTAACTATTTTTAAGTTTTTGTTTTGAGTTCTGCATTTCTTGTGATGTTTCTCAATGATCTGAGAAAAATTCCAATATATCTTGTTGATCTCCCACCAAAAATTATTCAAATAACCAATCCCACCTGAATTACCCCTATATTTTATTTGTATATCCATAGAAGAACAAAATCCATTTGCTAAAGTATGCGAACATATCGGGATTCCAAATGTCTTGATAACCTTAACCTTGTGCTTTGAAAATATCTCCATAATCTATAAGTGACAACTCGTGAGGGTTAAATTTGGTGTCTTAATTGTATTTTCCCAAGGTCTTCTCTATAAAATTTGTGCAAAAGAAGGATTTACCAGCATTCTTCAATAACAGAGGTTACAAAATAAGTTCTCTTACCTTGATTGAAAGGCATAACCTAAAATAGTTTGGATAAAATCACATCCTTTTCAGTGCTATGCACTTCTTCAAGGCCATAGTGCTAAAAATTTAGATAGATCGCTTCCCCAGCTATAAATGACACACATAATCGATTATATTCCTATGAGTGTCTTGTCAAATGCATAATGTTGCTCGGCCTTTGAAAATGAATAAATCCAGGTACCAACAGAATGGTAGGATTTTTTTTTGCGGGTCCATGTCACCTCCACACCCAAAACTACCCTTGATGCCGGAAAATGTTAAAAAGAGGCCTAAGATGAAGTTATTGGATGGTCTTCCTTTGGCAAATGTTGCCCGAAATAAAAAACCAGGATTAATGGAGAAATTTTTTACCCTAAATTATGGTTTTTCTTGCTCAATATTTAGTGACCTGTTTAGTTATAACTAAATGGTTTAGTAGTGGTTTTTCGCTAAATCCTCCTCCAACTTTGGCTATTTTTCTAAATTTTCCTCCAAATTTTAAAATGCAAAAACTTGTGTTGTTTTGTGTGATTCGAACCATGCACCTCCCACTACCAAGTCTTTTCCACTATCCACTTAGGCTCTATGAGCGCTTGGGTAATGAAATGAAGCAAAGTGTATTTGAAGTAGATGAAAAAATGACTTACCTCATTAAAAAAGAAGTGGCAGAGGTTCCACATGGCCGTGAAGGTGGAGGGAAAATTTTACGGTTTTTCTTCTTGCTTGAAAAATAGATCTGAAACACCTTTTTTGCTTTTATCCACTTCTGGGCCGCTTTGTAATGATCCACTTTCTATATGCCTCATTTTTTTCCTTTATTCACTGCCGCTTGTTATTAATCTCCTCTGACTTTTATTTTCCTTCGCTAAAGTCTTGAATGAAACGCTTTGGCTTTGTGCATGTCATTGTGCATGGATTTGGAGATAGATGCCTCAATTTTTGGCTTGTGCAGGTTGATTTCCACCATTTTGATTAAAATTGTTGTCTTTTGTGTTGTTTACATGTAGGTTGTATATCAACACAGGTCCAACGATGGAGGAGGAGCTTGTGGAGCTCATGGAGTAGGGGTCTCAGAGGATCATGTGGAGCTCACTGTGTTGTTTGCAGGTGCTTTGAGACTTGATCCACTTGGTGGCTTCAACATTGGCATGGATATAGTGTTGGGTTTGGTGTTCGAGAAAATAGTGTTACACATTCAATAAAATAAAGCTCGGTTGCTTGTTGATGCATGTAACCTTTCAAACCGAATGTAGCTCACCTCCCACAATGTAAATCTCGAAGCCAGGTGCTTCGTCATGGTCATGAGTCGATGGGGGCTCGGTGAGCACGAATCACTATAGAAAAACAACACAATCCTCAAAATTTGATATCAAACAGATAATGTTAGTTGTAGCTTACGAGTCCTCTAGATTTACAAGTGAAACTCCTGAATGAGGAATTTATTTTTAATTTTCTATATATCTATTAGCTCCAAGAAATAAATTTCATGGTGCTCTCTACACCAAGGCAAAAAAAAATTGCTTTTCATTTACCTGAAGATCACTCAGGTGGTTGCGAGTTTGTAGGGGGTTGTGGGAAGCTGCACAAGGTAATCTTGACTCTCTATTGATGTAGGTTTCTTCTCTACTAATTCTCCTTCCTCCACAATCTTCTCCAACCTTGCCAGAGCTTCGATTCTCTTTGGTACCAAATGTAATCAAGGACAAAACCACCTGTAAATTGTATGAATCTGAATCAACCAGTGTCTGATGGTGTAGGCTAAAATTTTATACATATTGGAGAGTTGGGATACAAACAAAAGAGGAGTTATGCAACAACAATTTTAAAATACGGTAGCTTCCAAATTACATCCGGGAAGCACAACAATAATATTGTTAAAAAAATATAACAACATCTATAATGTTTTGAATAAAACAATAATATGGTTTATAATATAACCATATACATAATAAATATATTAATTGATATCAAATGCATAATTAATATATAGTTAATTAATAATTAACTTAATATTACAGTCTTTGTGTATCTTTCTATTAACTCTTCTGAATTTTAATTCCCTAAATTAACTATCTTACCTTGCTACAAAATTTTTGTTTTCTACATAATATTAGTGTGCATGTTATTTGTTGTGCTGTTGTGATTAATCCCACAACAAAAAATTGTTTGGCTTAGGATTTAGCTCAAACCCATTGGTTTGTGATCCTATAATATATTCTCATTATATTGTGCATGTACTTAGTCAAAGACCTCACTTTCATTCATAGGCCTTGTCACTTCAACATATTTTTTACCTTAGGTGCCACTTAAAAGCGGGAAGCTACTTAGGATTTCTTCTTTAGCTTGGGTTTCAATACTCTTGATATTTCCATGAGATTGGGAATGGTAGCGAATTGCGTTATTATTATCCCACTCTCGACTAATTATTGAATCCATGGAAATAGATCTTTAGTAGTTACCATGATCTCAATCACCAGATTTCTAGTAGAAGATTGCTATGAGACAAGCTCTTAATGACCTTGAGAAGACATATTTGGATGTTTGTGCGGAGAAAGACACTACTACAAATTACCTCTTCTTGTCCTAAGGATCTTGATTTGACCAAATCTCCTCAACCAACTTAACCTAAAAATGTAAACTTCATGGTGGAAAAAATAAACAATATATGTTACTATGGAGATGGAAGCAAATTTTTTATTTCGGGACCAAAAACTCGTATATTTCGAAAGTTAGTGCTAAGAGATGCTATTTTGGGCGGTGTCGATTTTTCACCTTGTTGCTGCTACCGAGGTATTTCCTTCACATTCC
This sequence comes from Taxus wallichiana var. yunnanensis, assembly GCA_018340775.1. Classification (NCBI taxonomy): domain Eukaryota; kingdom Viridiplantae; phylum Streptophyta; class Pinopsida; order Cupressales; family Taxaceae; genus Taxus; species Taxus wallichiana. The sequence continues at coordinate 451,800,653 of CM031242.1, forward strand.
AACTATGCCAGGGATTCCTTGGGGTCATTTCAAACAAAATTATAAGTTGTTTTTTTTTCTTTTTATCTTTTTTGTGCTTTTGCTTTTTTGACTCGCATGCCCTAGTTCTCTATTTGTATTATTTTCAATATTCTTTATTCTAGAGGAGTTTGTCGTTTTCAAAACTTACTAAAAATTTAAAATGGAAACCAATTTGAATTGATAATTTTATAAGATAAAAATAAACATTTTAGATTGAAGAGAAAACTTCGTTATTCTTTTCGGCATTTTTATTTGGTGCTCTATACAAATTTTAAAGTCAAATCGCTTCAGAGATAGAAAATGAAGGAAAAAAACCTTAGGGGACAAAAATTCAAATGGATGCCACTAAAAATTAGGGACTTCTTTTGAGGATTTGTTTTTTTCTGTTTCAATTCTTTTGGATGAAGAATTTTTTCCTGAATTTTAATGAATATTCGATGACTAGTTCATTAATTATGAGCAATTTGTTGTTTTAGAGCCATGTGTTTATGAGAACATGTTGTTATGGTTTTTTTCTCATAATTCTTGTTCCTTCACATTGCAGCAATGTAACATAATGGAAGAAATATGTTAGAAGTGGTATAAAGGTTGTGGAAGTAGTAGAAATGTTAGGGTGACAAAATTCATGCGATTGGAGCTTTCATGGCGTGCACATAGGTAGCATTGGAAGTAACAGAGACATCATGAAACAGAAAAAAACATACATATTTTTAATGGTTGTGAAGGAGCGCACTTTTGTATAGCAAGTACACCAATAACTTGGTGCACTTGGTGTAAAAAAGTGCACCCCGTCCCTCTTGGGCCACTTGGCATGACGTGGTTAGTTGAGGCAAAAAGGTGAGGCGGCTAGGAAAATGTGCACAATGTTTAGATTGCAAAAAGGGCTTAGAAGAGGTCACATTTGGGTGCGGGGATTAAATGGGAGTGTGGAAAATTTTACTTGCACCAATGATTTGGTGAAATTGGTGCACAAAAGTGTGTCACTCTCCTAGTGGTCCATTTTTCACCAAAAATGACAAACTACTTCACCTTGTGGAGAAACTTCTCGGGTGCATAACTTGAGATCTCAAACTTCTTATTATACGCATATTTATATGAAATTTCATGAAAAATATATTTTCAACAAAATGGCAATGGTATAATTCATTGATTCTGCATGAAACGTCCCAAATTTTCCGTTTAGATGAATATTTCTGAATGTCCTTACGAAAGAATCGGCTACCTTTAAAAACACCAAGGGTTTGTTAAAAATACTATGATTCCAATTTGTATAGGATTATTTTATATTTGTAATTAGATTTTTTTTTCCTCCCAAATCCTTACAGATATCTCGGGAATCATCTACCGAAGATATCAGTTTGTGTTTGGCACTATGCACTACTTATGTCTCCAAGACCCACTTTTGCTGAAACTACTCGAAGACCTCCAGAACCTCAAAGAATATTTTAAAAATGATTGTAAAATGTTATTATCTCTTTAATACACCTTCCTAATTATTTCATTCCCTTCATTATGCTCTGGTTGGTGTGTACCACTTGAAGAAACTAGGGAATAGTCTTTCCTAAAGCATGTCAAAGAGCCTGTTTTGATGAATCATTCCTTGGAATTACTTGAAATGACTAGATACCCCTAAATCACCTATGCACACACTAACACAACACATGGTACTGATTTATATGGATGGGATAAGAATGACTTGGGGATTAGGGTGATATGAAGGAGGGCTCAGAATGACCTTTGAGTAAAAATTTTAGGTAGGGTATGGTTGTCATGCTTGAAAATTGGGAATTTTCTTATTGCACATTTACATGACAACAAGTCCTTTTCTAGAATGACCCATTCATTGGGAAGGATTGTTTTCAAATTTATAATGTGCTCACGTTAACATTCTTAAATCTTTGGCATAAAGATCTATAATAATTATTCCTCTTTCTAATTAATATTAACAAAAATTTTATCATTGCTTTGAACAATTTCAAATTAAAAAATTATCAAGAACTATTATCTATATTATTATATCATAGGTTGCTCTTAAACCTATAAAACATCATTAGGATCATCATATTATTCTTGTACAAAATCCATTAAATCAACATTAGCATTTTGATTTCTTAGAAAATATTTGAGATTCATTGCATCAAATTCCCCGGACTATCTAATACCTTGTGTTTGTATGCTTTGGTTAAAGATTTTGTGACAACATGTTTTGATCTTACTTACTAGATCATTATTTTTGTGTCTCTAAAACATAATCAATTTTTAAGTATCTTCTTCTTTTTTATCTCTCCTCATTATATTAGGGCCTCATACTTAACTACATTATTAGTTAAATGAACTTACAACCACTACGAGAAGAAATTGTTATTCCTTATTGGTTAGATAAATACAACTCATGTGCTATAAGTAAATTTACAACTAGATTTGGTCAAAATTTAGTTCCCATTAACTTTATAAATCTTCCATTCCTATTACTAAGAATATCAATTAATTATCATCTTCTTGAATGTACTAAGTTCCCAAAATGGTTTCTACAAAAGTTTCATATGATGAATCAAAATTGCACCATTATTGAGCCAACTCATCTATCCACTCATATTAAATATTTCCCTTAGGATCATGAGGTTGAAGGCAATTTTGTTCTTTAGTCTCAAAGTGGCTATAGTAAAATTAACTTCAGCTAGTCTAAGATCATACATTTCATTGATAATATGAGAAATAGGCTCTTGTTTGATCATTATTTTGGTGCCATATATAGGTTTTAGTATCATATGAGACAATAACAGTATAAGTATCATTTAAACTTTACAATCAAGTTTGTAGACAAACATATGGCTAAGACGTGGGAAAATCAACTAATTTATATCTTTAGGAACTATTATATTAGGGTGGACATGAAACATAAGATTCATATTTATGATTACTCTTACAACATTTATATTAGTTCCATCGATTTGAGCCAATCCTTTGTTTTTACTTTGTATTATAATAAAACAATATCTACACTTTTCATAGATATTACAAAACTACTAGCACCACAAATATTCATGTGATTTCGGACTATATGTTTTCCAACTATTAGAGATACATAGAAAGGGTGGGGTTGTGGCACATAAATTAGTTAATACACATTATATTAGTAGAGTATGTATGGTACTGAAGTCACTTTGTTTTGTAATTATGGGGTAGGTTTGAATTATTTCATGGATTGTTCGAGTAAATTTATCTAAATGGACATCATACAACAATCCCACATGGTGGCATTAATATTTTGTTTTCATTTATATTATAAATTCAAAGGTGTCGGTGTAAACATGTGTAGTTTAGGAGTATCTCAATACCTATTTGGTTTTTAGTCATAGGATGGTTCACATTAATGTTGTAAGGATCATAATCACATTTTGTGATCCCAAAAATAATAGAAAGAATCCCATAAATAGTACATTGGAGATAGTAACTTTATTACGTGTCCCATACCACCTAAAGAAGTCATTATTACAAGAACCATAAGCCTAGTGTAAACTCATATACAAAGGACTATATTTTATTTGTAATAGTTCCCATATAAGTTTTTTTAATTTCTACGTGTTACAATTTTAATAATGATTCATATAAGTTTAATAAATCATAAGAACATATATACAAACAACATTATATCATATCATAAACCAAATATCCATTTATAAAAATATTATTTTTTCCTTTTAACTTGGTTAATTTAATATCCACATCATTCCAAACTAGAAGTAGTGCTCAAGCAATAACAAGTTTCGTGACTGTCACATACCGATTATGAGAATCGTGATTACAATAATCCTAAATTCGTTTTCTGAGTAACCTTCACATAATACCAACATTCAAGGTATATGTCCAAGAAATTTATCATAATTCCAATCTAGTATCATTATGTTCACATAATAAAGCCACTAGATCTACTCCCAAACCAATCTAGAAAAACATGCCCTTTATATGATTATATCAATATTAGATGCCAATTTACTGTGATAATCATTATTAAGATAACCAGATTACTTACTAATTTCATTTTAAAAGTGTTTCTTTTTGTTAACTCATTTATGTATACATTTTATCTTTGTTAGGAAGGTTCCGATCCTGGGACTTATGTGTTTGAATTCTCTAATTATAATTGATTCTTTATTGTGGATATTCAATTTCAACCATAAGTTATGATGACCATTTGTATACCTCATCCATAATTTTAAGGTTGTAATATATTCGTAATGAGATATTAATATTTCCTCATAATCCTCATTTTTTTGGCTTCAACCTTATTTCCATTATGTCCACCATTTCTCGAAAAATAATATATACCATTGGTGTTAAGAACCTCTACATTAATCAATTTATATCACTTAACATGTGTATGCCATTTACCATGCATGTTATGTGTAGAATATGCCATCTATATCATCACAAAACCTAATAATTATATGTTTTCCCATTACATTTATTAATTTAGTGAGGTGTATATACCTTTTGACACGAAAATACAGCACCCCGAATTTCCTTAGATGTGAGTGGGGCATTCGGTGTAATTTGTGCAACATGGGTACTATCTCCAAGTTGTGGGACTTGCTACTTGAGATAGAGCTCCATAAAAGGATGGTTCCTACTCCTAAACTACCTACCACAATCTACTCTAATGGAGGAAAAGTAACTAATCCTAATCTAACAATTCCAAGGGACTAGGGAGAGAGAGTGCATAAAATCAAATCCTACACTAAAGTGGTGATACACCAGAAAAGGAAGGTTGTTGATCACAATATCAACTACATGAAGTGAAGAGGGGTGAGCAATGGAGATGATGGACAAGATGTAACATAGACGAAAGATAAGTTTCACACGAACAACACTTCAAACCCATTAAACACAACTCTCAAAACCTGCAATAGACATTAGAAATATGCACAGTATACCCTGCAATGGTGAGAGGCAAGAAGAGACAATAAAATAAACAAAAAATGGACAAAATGCATCACAAAATAGATTTTATTGCTCCGTGAGTTCACACAGTACATCATTAGTGGGAAAGAGGCAAGAAAACGCCATTACAAAGCAAAGAGAGGAGGCTTAAACTCCACATTCGACCCTAGAGAAGAAAGAGGGAGGGGGGCAGGAGAGAAAAAATGACCAACCCTTAGAAAATTGCCCCTCCTTACAATATATAGGAAGAATGAGAGAGAAAGGAGAGAATAATTCGAATCCTACTTCAACCACCCCAAAAGAGCATAGAATTTTTATACACAATGATAGGTTCCACTACAAAACTCATGCATCCATGTGTTGTTCCTTGTTGGTCAAGAAAGGAAGCCCATACCTCATTATGGTGGTAGGTGAGAAGCTTGACAACCTAAAAATGGGTAGTGTATTTTTCAATTTTGACTAACTTAGTCTCACTAATTTAAAGGTATCTAGATGTAGTTGAGTAGAAGACATCATGAGCTTTCCAAAAAGTCATCTCTTGATCAAATCTAAGCTCTTGGTTGAAGGTTATGACCATTTGAAGGTCAACGTGCATTTTAAAGATTTTTATTGCCTTTTAGGGTCTTGGGAATGCGACGTGATGACACTTGGCACCGTCAGCAAACATTCTACTTTGTTCCCTTTTTGTTTTGGCTAAGTCCCTTCTCTTTAGGAGCAACTATGTTGGACCTTAGACACATGGAGGGCCAGCGCATATTTGGGGACCTGCCTTTATATTTTACTTTTGAAGGTGCACTAAGCTAACATGTGGAGGCTTCCACTGGCTCTTCCCATGCTTAGACATGTCAACGGATGAAGTTTCCTTTCTTAGGCTCGACCATGTGGAAAGCCTAAAATTGTTTAGCAACCCCACTATTGTCACACCTTTGAAGTTGCACTGAGTTGACATGTGGAGGATTCCACTGGCTCTTCCTGTGTATAGAATTTTCAATGGTTGGTTCTACCTTTCTTGGGCTCTGACCATGTGGAGATCCTACACTCGTTTGGGGACCCCACTTTTGTTGCACTTTTAAAGTTGCATTGATGAGGCACGTGGAGGATTTCGTTGGCTCTTCCCATGGTTAGAATTTTTATCAACTAGTTCTGCAATTCTTAGGATTTGACCACATGGAGAGGTTGAGCTCATTTGGGGACCCCACTTTTGAGCACTATACCAAAAGTGTGCTAATTTCACACATGGAGGCTTCCACTAACAGTTGGACTTAGCTCCATGTGGAAACCCTACAGGCTTCCAAGACTTTACTCACTCCTTTCCCTCTTGAAGTTGTGGCGGTTAGACACTTGGCATCATCTCTGAAGCCTACTATGTGCTAAGATCCATGTGGGGGTCAAGCGCATCCCTTGTGTCTATACTTTGTTTCACCTTTTGAAATTGCGCTAAGCTGACATATGGCACCTTCCATGGCTCTATTTATTTTCTTTGAGTCAACTAACTATGGGATCGATTTTGACTTACCAAGTTATATTTTCTTCAACATTTCTATTGGCCATTCATTTGCGCAACTCTAATTCTCTATTGTCGAGCCCACCCTGACTTGATTTTTGGGATTGAATGTAAACTCGTGCGGATGAACCAACCTCTCCATTTCTCCTATGTAAGGTTTTTTAATTCATTTTTCCGAGGGGAAAAATTGGATAACACCCATTAATCAAAAGGTGTAGTTTTATTTTCATTATTGACTATGTTTATAAGTTTCCATATCTCTTTTCAATCATTTCTATATCAAATGGTTTCATTTTCCAAACACCATTTTACTAGTTATTATGAGGTCACAATTATTATTATCAATAAGTATATGGTTTCTCAAAATAATGTTTTCAAATTAGTTATAATAGCATTTACATCAACATACCATTATAGTTAAAAATATGATATTCAATAATTCATGTCTTTGACGTGGTTAATGACTAATTATAAAACACTTCATGTGCAAAGGGAATATTACAGATAAAGTGTCATTTCTCTTCTTTATTTCAATAGGTTCTCACCAACCTTGAGTTTTCCTTAAGATCCCTATAATGAAATCATAATGATTAACAATTTACCTTGTTTGAAGTATAGTAAAATGGACCCATAGTTAATAATAATTTTCATAAAGTTTGTATTGTCAACAATCATAATTTGTATAACTACCTTATTCATAGATAATATTACTAATTCCAAGTAACAATAATTTCTCTATAACCTTGCTTTTATCTTTATATCTTGAAGAGGAGTTAATAATATCTTATTGTTTACATTTAAATCCTAATTGCAAATTAGACCCTTAAAGTCTTTATAAATTTGTTAAACCTAAAATTCTTCTATTGATATAAATTGTCATGTATTGTACACACTAGATTCTAATTTCTTATTTCTCAATTATTTTTATAGCATAGTTACTGAACTTATTATTCCATAGCATAACATAAATAAACCCTATAATCTAAGCTAATATCTTATTTTTTCATAACCTTCCGTTGTGGAGATAACTTCATAATCCATGTTAGTATATAATTATGGTTTCTATTTCTCTCCACGTGTCTTTGTACATTACTTTCAATTATCCATTGATACCTAATTCTCCTTTTTAATGTATTCCAATTATTTATTAATAGTCTCTCAATCTAATTAAAAATATCGTCCTATATTTTTAATTTAGCTTACAATGTATACAAATAGAAATGACTTATATCTTGTATATATAAATATGCTAAATAAAAAAACTTGGTTTCCTATGAATTGCACTATTCTCAACCTCTCGGTCTCTTCTAGTCTTTACATATCATTTCTATTATAACTTTCCCCTCTCATTTTTGAGATTCCCCTCTGATTTTGCCAGAATCACCTCTTTATTACACCCAAGGAATTCCTCCTATGGTAAAGGGCTTGTGCTCATTCACGCGACATGGCTAAATTTTATGGTTGTTTTTAAAAAAATTCCAAGTGATTAAATTTGATGGGCATTTTGACGTTTTCACTTTTAAAAGCTATTTTTAGTTGTTTTTCATTTGCAAAATCGGAAGTTGCATGTGCTTTTGGTAAAATTAGTGAAGTTAGATGTTTAAATTTTATCGCTTACAATTTATACTTACCATATTTTTACCTACAACCACTTTGAATATTTTGGACAAAATTCTAATTTTAGTTCTTTGTTCACGGTAGGAGAATGACGCAGGGAGTGAATAAAAGTAGGTGAAACGAGTCAGGAAGGGAGGATTAACATTTCAACAGGTTTACTTACATTGAACTTCTATTATTCCTCTTTTCTTCAGAAACTTGCAGATATTTAGACATAGTGTTATAGTTTAGAGACGTATCAAATCATTTTCAGCAAACGCACAACACTTAAGCTGCCCGAGTATTGAGCATTTTGGAGCACAATTTTGGGATTTTTAGTGGTGCTGATGATTTTTCACTGTCAGCATTATTAACAAGAAAAAAAGGAACGTTTTCATTGTTTGATTATATATCTAATAGAAGAAGGCCTTGCCTTTCAGATGGTTGTGACCTCTAATGACGTGTGACTTTCAAAAGTGCATAACCTAACTCAGGTTGGCCTGCTAGATGCTACAACTTATACTTAAAAACAATGACTCCTAATCTTCCTTTATTTAACCATGATTCTCAAACCTTGTATAGACCATCATAAAAATATGTCTTACCAGATGGAGTCATAATATCCTTCATGCCACGAATCACCCGAATCTCAATACCATGACGCATGTTTCGTTCCAGTGCAAGATTACCCCTCTCAAGCTTTTGATCATTAGTTTGCTTCTTGTCCATCATGTAGTTATTACCCGCTTTCCCTCTATAGGTTATTTTTTCCCCAATGTCCTTGTTATTATTAATAGATTATTATTTAGTATTGAAGCTATGTCACATGATTTTGTAGCATAAGATTATGTTGTTTGGAACAATGTTTTGTTGTGAATTGAATTGAGATGGTTTAATTTTAAGTAGACATCATGATCAGTGTTGTAGGATAATTTTTTCATGGTTCAAATCTATTTTTGATTTTTTTATATTTAAAACCAAATGCATCTCATTTTGTTTCCCATTTCTCACTCCTCTTTTGGTCCAAAAAAAGGTAATCCCGAGGTAACATGAAAATTAATTGTGTGTTTAGAACATGCCACCCTTGGAAGTTTCTCATGGCTTTTTCCCATATTTCATCTCGTGTTTAATTATTTTCCTTTTGAAACTCAAATTAACAAATCGATATTTTGTAATCAGCAACAAATGGAAATATACTTGACGTGATCTAGCTCAACTGAATTTGATCCTAATGAAATGTTTATATCTAATGGTGAGAAGCGCGAGGAAAATGCATAATTAAAGAAATCATTTTGATTGTTGATCATTCATATCAATTATAAATTATAGGAATTTGAGCGGAAATATACTAAATGAGTTTCATCTAGAGAATTTTTGAAATATGAGGAGTATAGTAGATATGTAAGTTCTGTTATCTCTCAAAAGTGCACCCTATAGAGAGATGGCTGTAGGTTTTCTAAGCTTGCAAAATTTGATCTCTCTATTTCGTAGATACAATGGAAACACCTCAGGTCTGTGGGTATACCTATTTTGAGGCGAGTCTCTAGTATCAAGGTTGGTTCCTTGTTGATGTATCCTAAATTGATTTTTGGGGTTTTAAGGGAAAAAGATGACTGTAAAATAATTAAAACTAAGGTGATACACCAAATTTGTATGAGGGCTTTGACTGAGTATATGCACAATTGATATGTGAAAGGATTCTTGATGCATGAACCAATAGTTTTTATGTAGAATGTTAAGGGAAAAACACTTTGAGGTATTGAGGAGAGTATCAAAATAATACTACTAAGCTAACATGCACGTTAACATCATGCAAACATTACTGAATTTTGCAACAGGTAAGATGATTAATCAGGAAATTTGTATTCACAAGACTAATAGAAACATACAAAAGACTACAAATGATTGGGAAGGCAGAAAATACTTCACACTCAGAAGGCAAAATTGCCAAAAATTGCTTCATTACTCCTATATCTAAAAAGTCCCCCTTTATGCTTTTCTAAAGCACACAATATATAGAAAAATAGTTTTAACCCTTCCTAAAAATAGTCTAAGGCTTGTACTCACCCATGCATCTTATTTTTATCCTTTATTTAATAATAGATAAAGGAATACAAATAGAGCATGCAATTACAAATAGGCATTAATAGCCTTGATTACAATACAGTCAAACTAAAGTTGACTATCCTATTTTTAAGAAAACAAAGGTGAATAATTTTCTAATAATAGGCTTGCTTGCTTGGCAAGTCTCTTTCCTTGTGCATGTGAATTTGTCTTCTTGTGAAGCATGCAAAAATCAACTCTCTGTTTGTGAGTAAAATAATTGCAATACTTGCAATATTAATATCCATTGTGGGGACCACCTGTCCATGTGCACATTTTCTGATGTTGACATCTCTTGGCTTCTAATGGTCACAAGGGTGACATAATGCAAATCAATTTCAACCTCCTTGAAATTTTGACCATATCTAATCTACTTGGTTTGGCCACCTTTGTGGACTCAGCAATATATAAGGTCGACCATTTTTCTTTTTACAATGTGTATACCATACTATAATACTTACCACCTTTTGATTAATGAAAGAAATGCATCGTATATTGGTTGTATTTTGCATATAGTTTAAAAATTCACCTTTTCGGTGATCATTGTTTGCATGATTTGGTCGGCACTTGGATGTTGGAGTATGCACTATAGTCTGGACTTTGGTCAATATTTCAATGATTAATTGGTTGATATGTGGGCTGGCCCCTTCTCCACGATGAGTCGACCCTTGGCACGTTGATAGATGATATTTTAAATTCAACCCTAATTAGGGTTTTTGTGGGCTCACCACATATATACATTTCAACTCTGGATTAGTTGGCCTCGTTGATAGATGTCTTTGATCTCTATACTTTTGGATTTATGATTGTCTATTCTATAACTTGGAGTTTAGGGTTTCGATTTGGCTTTTAATGCGATCAGTGACAATAATTTTGAGCTTTAACTACGTTGAATTGTGAACTAGATTATGAGCCTTTGATCTTTTACACGATGTGATCCTTAGCCGTTGGTTTTCTAGGCATCTCCCTTGCATTAATTAGGAATTTGAGGTTTATCCTCGGCCATTCGATTTTGAGGTTTATCTCTATCCTATCTAATCACAAACCATCGATTTTGAACCTGTGGTTAAATTTTTTAGGGTTGCATTGAAATTTATCGAATGTTTCTTGACCTTTGATTCCCACACAGATCAATCTCTAAACGTTGATTGCTACCATAGTATGAGCTAGGTTAAACTGACGGAGGTGGGTGAGTTTAAAACTGCTTGAGCTCTATCATTTTTGGTCATTTTTTGGCTTGCTCACAGAGAGTGGTGAAGCCATGGAAAATTTTGTGTAGACCGCCATTTCAATCTGTGAAGCTCGACTCTTACATATTTGGTCTCTGTCAGTTTGTAACCTGGTAGCTCTTTCTTGAGAGTTCTGGAAGTGCTCAAATCTTCACATTTTCGAGTTCTTATGTGAGATCTTTGGAGGATTGTGTCATCATGAGTTCAAGATTTCTTTGGTCATTTGTGCCTTGGTTCTGAGCTTGGTTCTGTGTCCTTTTTCATGGCCACCATCTCTATTTCTTTCAACCTCGAATTTATTTCACTGTTCTACCTATATAGAAAAGTTTATGTGGTCTGAGTTTTTCTTTATTGTGATCTCTTTGTTAGAATCTTTCTTGGAAGTTATGAGAGATCCCGTCTTATTATCCTCAAGGCAGTCACCATTTTATGGGTTTGAGCTTAGTTAAATAGCTTTGTGAAGCCGTTATGCATATATCTTTGTCTTTCGCTCTATTTGAACTTTCTAAGAAAGATTCGGTCAATTCTTCACCAATTGTCTTTGTCTTAGAGCTCATATTTTCTTCAAAAAGGTCTCTATCCTCTTTCTTTGCTGCCATCATTGAAGTCCTTTGAGCTTAGAAATGTTCCATTGGTATCACTTGTTTGATGAGACAAGGTAATTCTAGACCTCTTGAGCATCAATATTGATTTATCACTGCTATTTCAGCTTCAAAACACTGATGATCATTTATTTTCTTTCATTTTCCATGTGATTTCTAAGAAAATTTGTCTACGATCAAAAATATGTTCTGGGTTCTTTGTTTTAGTCCTGATCTGACCATTGATTGTGGGTTCACTCATTTCAGCTCCAACCAGTAAGTTCTTGATCAAACCTTGTGCTCATTTTGATGTTTTGAAATCCTGTAACAAATATTCTCAATAATGTGTGGAAAGAACTGAATGATTTCCTTCATCTATACTTGTATGATCTCAAATTTCAATTCCAAAATCTTAACTTGGATAACCTAGGTTGAAAACCACTTCACATAGTTTCTTTTAGAGCTTTGTACTTCCTTCTATTTGGCCATGTAATCACTGAGTTTGAATCTTGTGTTTCAAGATTTGTGATCTCTGCTTATTTTCAATGCTTAAATGAATTCTAATGTTCTGAAATGAGGAGATGTGGATCTCTAGTTTTTCTATTTCTGCAATTTCTCATTTCCAAATTCATCCTCTTAAGCTAAACTAGACTTTACATATTTCATTTTCACTATTTTGTTCATAGATAGGACTTCCAATTTACATGTTATCTTCTTGTAGTTCTGCAATCTCACGTTGTTTTCTTCAAGTAACTGGCAAATATCATCTTGTGATTCCTCTATTCTAGAGCTCTGTTCTAATGTAAAACTTTCCTTTACTTATCCTTTAGAATTGGAAGAGTAGTTATACTTAATAGTTGCCTTCACTTTCCTTTCTATTTTCTCTTTCTTAGCCAACTTAAAGAAGTTCACTTTTGGGTTTTTACAACTGTAATTACATAATCTTTAAACTCGAACTTGGTTATGTAACTCGAGGATGGGTGAAGAATGAATGTTTCACTTTTCTTACCCTTGACAGTCTGAAATACTTGCTTTCTTTTGATACAAAAAAAAGCTTTGAGTTTGATAAAACTATAAAATGAAAAGTCTGAAACTTGCATTCTTTTGTATTTCTTTAGTTCACCTTCAGTAATGATCCTTTGTAACCATGGTGGTTGCATAATTTGATTTTGATGATGATTCTGTGACTTGTTGGTACACTATAATCTTGTTTCTTTTACTTAGATGCTTTATTTCCTTGAAAGTAATATTTATGGCATGCTGGAAAATTTAAAATGTTGATTTTTCATGGCGAAGCCTGGAAAAATTTTCCCATAATTCTTTCCTCCTTCCATTTCCAGCTATAGTAGTTGTATTTTCTAATTCAGAATACGAAAGTAACACTTTTCTGATGAAGCTGATTTGGTGAATAAAACTGAAACATCATAATTATTTATCTTGATCATGGCATGCTTTTCTACTTTTCTGTATCACTTACTTGATTTATATTTTTCTTTTAAAGCATGTAACAGTTGAAAACAACATGATGAAAACTTGTAAATGTCCATTTTACATGGCGAAGCCCTGTCAAAATTTTCCCAGAATCTTCTCTTCATTCTATTTCAGCTGTAACCCTTTTTTCAAGTTAACTTCCACTTCTTGAAATCTGATTCTTCTTCTTTAGTTACAAACTGAAACATGTACTTCTATTTACCAGTCCTTCTCTATACTATAACTTCTTTTATTTGCAGAAAATATTGAATTTGAGTTATAATAATCCTTCTTTCCAGCATGTACTTATGTCTTGTATACTTCTTCTTGCTGCACCCTATACTTGCACACTTAAGAAAACAGTTAGAAAATACTTAGCCTTTTTGGCCTCTCTTGTGTCCATGTTTCTTCTTTTCTTTTCTCTTTCTTCTTTCTGAGTGAGTAAATCATGTATGTAGTTTGATCTTCAAGTAAATTATATCTCCTGTTTTAAAGAGATTCATATGCATGAACTAGGACAATATAGGAATATGAATTGATCTCTGAGCTCATAACTTATAATTCATCTTTTCTTCTTTTCAGGTACAATGACTTCTACAACAAAGATGAAGAAGGAACAAAAGATGGAATGGAGATACTTTGAACAATGAAGAAAACCCCAAGGCAATGATGGGTTCACTCATACTCCTTACTTTCTTTTTCATGCATGTGTACCTCTTATTTCAATAGTTGTAATGTAGTTTCCAGTTACATCCCATAGCTTGTGTGGGAACATTTTAAATTTTCTTATAAATAAAACATTGAATTTTGTAAATGAGTTGTATATTTCTTTCTACATTTCAGCTTTGTTGTATGGATTATATGATGAACTAAACAACTTAATAATATAATTGAATGTCTTAATCATGAAGGAAAGAACATTAATGAGAACCTATAACATTCAGTAATGAACTCTAATTTCTGCAATCTGCACTTATGTTTGTTGTCCCAAAACTCAACATTTCACCTATTTTGTAATTCGGTGTCTTCATCAAGACAACACAGCTGTCCTTCGGGGCCTTGTGTTATTTTGCTAAAGATAGCATGAAATTACAGACTATGTGATCTGTTACGTTTTGTAACAACACACATAGCTATAGATTTCATTTAATCATTAACTAATTCAACAGTAACCAATAATATCAAAACTCCCTTAGCTTAGGTATACTTCACCAATGCCTTCCATCGTAACGATGAAGTTTCGAGTTGCCCATTTTTGCACAAGTGTAAAAATTGTCAATATTTTTGGTGATCTTGTGGGGAAAGCTGCCTGCTAGCTTATAGACCAGTGCTTTGCTCTTGTCCATTGGGCATGGAGTCCAAACATGAAACCAAAATCTTCCTTTCCGAAAGGTCTAACCCTTCCAAAATGAAACTAAAATTGGGAAAGGATCCGGTAAACCAGATCATGTGCACGAATGCACTTATTAAATTGAAAAACAATGCAATGTGCAGAAACTACACTTATTGAAGGGAAATGCTACTCTAACAATCACTATAAGATTTTTAATAAGAGTGTTTGAGAAACATACCATTCACATGAATGGGAAGTTCCTCTCCATTTAGCTTCAAAATTTGAAAAGTATTGTGTTCTTTATAAGCTAAAATCATGTAAGGGCCACTCCAGATTGTATCAAAATTCGTGTGTCTTCCTAGCTTTGCATGATCAACATCCCACTTTAACACAATATCTCCTTCATTGAAGATTTTGAATTTGGATTTCTTATCAAAATTCTTCTTCATCTGTTTCTAATTCTTTTCCATATTCAAATGGGCTTGATCTCTTAGCTCTTGTATTTCCATTAACTCTACATAACGAACATATAATGGTTCATTCTCAAGCATCTCCATTTGATGCGGGAAATCCAATGTAAGTAACTCAACCTGAAATAGGCATTCTTTCTTCTTTTACTAAACAAGTTTGTATGGTGAATTCCCAACTGATCTTTTAGGAGTCACCCTAACATCCCAAAGTGTTGAATTCAACATTATATGCCAAGCTCTTTGATTATCTTTGACCATTATTCGATGATCATTAAAATGTTCTTGTTAGTACTTTCAGCTAAGCCATTACCTTATGGGTAATAGTTAGATGAAGAACTTAAGTAAATTCCATGGTTGATAGGTTAATCTATTATCTTTGCACCAAGAAATGCTAAAGCATTATCTGATATGATAGTTGTTGGAACACCAAATCTGTAAACTATTCCTTCATAAAAGGATAGTATCGAAGCTTCATTAGAATCTTTGAAGGCTATTGCTTTAGTCCATCATGTAAAATAATCTATAACAGTTAAGATCCATTTGGGTCCTTGTCACGAAGGTGGGTTTATCATGCCAATAAAGTTAAGATCCAACTGCATAAAGGGTTAATCAACTAAAATATGTTGTAAGGGAAGTGAAGCTAAATGTTCTTTTCCAACAAAGAAAGAACATTTTTTACTCTTCCTAATCCATTCAAAACATTCCTTGAATATGCTAGGCCAATAGTAACCAACTTTCATAATTTTTAAGCTGTGGTACGTGCTAAAAAATGACCTCTTATAGGTCCTTCATGGAATTCTGACAATATTTTCTGAATTTTATCATAGTCAACACACCGCAACAAGATTCCATTTATATCTCTTTTGAACAACACACTATCAATAAAGATATAAGGTATAACTTGTAATCTGAAATATCTTCATTTATTTTTGTCCATACCTTTCGGATAGGTGCCATGTTGTAGATAGTTAACCAAATCAATCATCCATCTTGATTCCTAAATCTCGTGAATAAGCTTAGGCTGCTGATTTTCTAGTTGAACCATGATTTTGATTGTTGATACACAATTTCAACATGCTATTTTGAATCGTCTAGTTCTATAGCTTGTTGTTTTTCCATATCATCAATTATATGTTCACATAAGCCTTTCCCTCAAACTGTCTTACCAAACCATGTATCAACATAATATTCCATGACCTTCGTTATCCAGTTTTCTCTTTTCTCATTCAATTTTTTATTTAGCAAGAAAGAATTCACACTTGGATGAGAAATAAGAACATGGATTTTATTGTTCAAAAGCATGTACTTGAAATTCTTTAGTCCTCTGACTATTGAAAGTACTTATTTTATAAGGAATGTGTACCTTGTTTCATAATCATACAAGCTTTGTCCAAACAAAGTAATAGGCTACTCAATTTTTTCATCATTGACCTGAGTTAATATAGCTGAGATTGTTTCAGCTCCTGCAAGTGCATACATTGTAAAATCTTTATCAAAATTTAGATTTGCAAGAGTAGGAGCTTGAGAGATAGCTGCTTTGATTGATTCAAATCCTTCTCTCCCTTCACTGGTCCAAGAGAAAGTTTTCTCTTTCTTTAGCATAGCTATCAATGGTTTAACCAATGCTACAAAATCTAGAACAAATCTTCTAACAAAGTTGATTTTTCCAAGAAAACTTTGTAATGCCTTCTTATGATGAGGCAATGATAGCTATGATATCGCTTTGATTCTGAAAGGATCAATTGCTAATCCTTGCTTAGAAACAATATGACCAAGTAATTTACCTTGATGTACTAGAAAAGATAGACTTAAGTGG
Organism: Taxus wallichiana var. yunnanensis; assembly: GCA_018340775.1. NCBI lineage: Eukaryota > Viridiplantae > Streptophyta > Pinopsida > Cupressales > Taxaceae > Taxus > Taxus wallichiana. Next base: position 451,817,717 of record CM031242.1, read on the forward strand.
ATTCAAAGATATCCCAAATTGTCTACATAACTGAAAGGTCTGCCTTAGATGTATTAGATGTTCTTATGAATTTTTGAGAATATGGTAATGTCATCTAAATAAACTAGGATGCATTTGTTTAACAAGCTACAGAAAGCCATGTCCATTGCACGTTGAAACATTGCACCAACATTTGAAAGACCAAAAGACATCCTTTTGTAAGCATAAGTACCCCACTTGGTGGTAAAAGTTGTTTTATACCTATCCTCTTCTCAGACTAAAATATAATTGTATCCACTATAACCGTCTTCAAGAGATATAATCTATCTGCACTAAAAGCTGTTCTTAAATCTAATCCATATTTGAGAGTGGGTAATGATATTTTAATGAAGCTTTATTAATATCTATAAAATCTACTCATGAATTGATTTCACCATTCTTCTTCCTAACATGAACAAGATTGGCTACCCAACTTGAATGCTTAACTAGAAAGATGATACATGATTTAATCAACTTAGATAATTCTTTCCTCATTAGATGCTCTATTTTGGGATTTACAGGCCTCTGCTTCTATCTAACAAGTTTAGAATTTGGCTGCAATTTGATAGTATGCTAAGCTAGGATCAAAACTTTTAGGTCTTGGTATTTTCAGTGAAAACATCTTTAAATTCCTTGCAAAGATTAATAAATGACTATTTTTCTGCTAAGGAACATACCTTTCCAAGAAACAACTTTTTCTCTTCGTCAACTGATATCTTTTCATAATTATCAACATGGATTAACATCTGAGTCTTGACCTTCCTTAACTAATCATCAGTGCTGAAGATGTCTTCTAATGTAACTAGACCTCAAGGTAGTTTATTTTTCTTTAACTGAACAATTGGGTCACCATATAAATGTTGTAATTTATCTTGATTAAGCTGTGAAAAAAACTCAACTTCTTGCTGTAAAAACATGCATATTTGATCATCACTTTCAAAAAATTACCAATTTGAATCATTATTAGGTATCAAGGGCCTGACAATTAGCTTTATATGAAGCTGAATTTTGCTATTTTCAATTTGTTCTAGCATTTCAAAACTAGCACCAACTATTGTAAGTCTATTTGTATGCTTGTTTTTAGCTCTAGGAATGGACTGAATATTAATAGCATTGAAATATTCCATTAGGTATGAAAAACTATGTTTATAAGACTTCATTAATAGATTCTTACAAACATTGAAATTTCTTACTTGATTGATAACCAAATCAGAATCACCAAAAATCTATAGCATTCTAATACCTCTCTCTCTCTGCCCAAACCAAGCCATGAATTAATGATTCATACTCAGCTACATTACAAGTGCATGAAAATTGGAGACTCAAAGATGAAAATACCTTTCATTTGTTGGGGAAGTAGGCATCAAACCTACTCCATGTCCTTTCTTTTCTTAGCTCCATCGAAATGAAGCTTCCAAATCCCTTCTGCGAATCTTCTTCACGCATGTAATACACACACAAATACGTGTTCTTCAACTTCCTTAAAGGATCATGAGCATGTTCTTCCACTATCTTTTCATTCATAAACATGTTAGAAAGACCATATAATGCTGAAATCTTAGCTACCTCATCAAATTCAGACTGATCTAAGGTTGAATAATTAGCCACCGCATTTTGAGAGTGAGGTTCAATGCAAAATCTGGCCAATGGTTCTGAATTGATAGTAACTTTGACAACATAATGTGTTGTGAAAAATAAGAAGGACCAATCTGAAGAGAGATAACCTCCTATCTTTGCTATGAAGTCGCTAGATAAGCATAAAGTAAAGTATGGAGGTAAATCTACAATGGTAACATCTTCTAGAATAGTAACATTTGGGCAAGCATGTAACGTTACCTCTAAATTTTTTATTACACCAACTATATTAGTTACAAGTTTATCAAGCTATAAAACACTCTTTTCTATAGGCTCATACTACAGATCCATTTTTTCTGCAATTGCTTTTGGCATAACTATGCTACTTGTGCTACTGTCCACCATGCAATTATGAACTAGATGTTCTCCAATAATCAGTGATAAATAAAATGGTGGTGGTTTCTTGATGTCATGAGCACTCAAAATTTTCTGAACCATCCACTTAAATTCTTTAATGCGGTCTTGTTCAAATATTCCAAGGACCATGTTTGCCTTCTGAACTTCCTTTTCTACTATTTTTGAAGAAATCTGCAGCTTAGCTAGTTCATGAGAAAGTAAATCTTGTTGTTTTGAAATACTTACAGCATCCCTCATCTAGATATTAATGTTATGATTTTTCATTACACAAAAATGTTAAAAGAAGCAACAGTTTTAGAGATAGATTCAATTGCCTTAGGGTAGTCCTTAGAAAAAATTGATTTTGTTTCATCTACCTTTGATGTATGAGGTATAAACAATCTTCCTAGGTCAGGCTATAGTTGTCTCTGTTGTCCTTTATCAACTGAAACACTTGTTGTTTTTTAGGAACAACAGGATTGTTAGCTAATTTTTGGGACTGTAGATGTCATCTTATTAGTGAAATTAGGTAGAATATGCCTATTTTTTTATTTTTTTGACTTTCAACGTGACTTTTACTTGAGCCCTAGTAATGAATGCAATGAAATCCTCCTCATTAAACCGACTAAATTTTATTCCGGTGATTTCTTAACATGAGTTTCTTTCTGCCCACTCTCCATTTAAGGCATGAACAATGCTTCATCTTAAGGTTACAACAAGATTGATTCGAGAAAATAATTTGGGTAACTTCGGTTGAATGAGGTTGATTGCAAGGTTGGCACCACTCTTCTATAGTCATGTTAATTGGGACTAAAGTGTTAGATGAACTACCTTTGGGTCAAATTACCTTTGCTGGCAAGGCTACCTATAATTTTGATTCTGTTGGTAAGGCTACCTGTTTTGATGATTTAGTTGATATTGCTAAGATAAGAAGTAGGGTCTACTAGGTAATGCAAGCCTATTCAAAATTGAATTGAGATTATTTCCCATATTCTACAAAGATTTAAATACATCATCTGATGGGGATACAACAACATGTTATATGATTGTAATAGGCTAAGGAATAGGTGTTAAATCTGCAAAAAAATGTATTAAAGGCCTTGGTGCTAATTTTCCAGCTTGAATAAGACTATTTTTGTCTTAGATGGTGATATCATAGGATACTGGGAGTGTCTCTCCTCCCATTGACTAGATCATAGTTGAGATATCACTATTTAATGCCCTAAGATAATAAAGGAAAGCGTGATCAGCTTGAGGCTTAACACTTGCTGGAATTCTTTCCCAAGTTTTGGAAAAACATATATTGAAACTAGACATAAATTCATTGGGAGCTCTTTTAATGGTAGATAGATGTTCTATGAGAGATAAATGATCTGAATTATCTTGAAATTGTTTTAGCAATTTATAACCTAAGTCATCCCAAGTTCTTTTGCATCCAATCTCTAGATTTTTATACCATTGCAATGCTTGTCCTTTAAGAGATGCAACTAAACGTATTCGGACTACATCCTCATGAGTAATATTATGAACTGCACATAAGGTTACAACATCTTTAATGTGCTCTATAGGTTTTACCTGATTTTAACTAGTGAATGGTGGAAAACTTTTCAAGGAAGCATTAGGGATGTCATGGTAAACTGGGATTACTAATGGGCTGCCATTAGTAAAGGTCTCAAAATTGCTTGGTGGTTGAATAGCTAGTTGAAAAACTAGGATATTAATAGAGAAATTTATACATGGTGAAGGAATATCAGGAGGAGATAAGGTAAAGTATTACCAACTCTTCTCCTTATAGTAGAATTTAAAGGTAAAGAAACCGACTTATGAGGAATTCCTCGTACCGATGATCTTGTAGTCACTTTAGGCATGGAACATGCTGCAATACTAGTCTAAAATCAGCTTTACGAAATCGCTAAAAGATCTTAAAATCTTTAGAATAAATTTTTGCAGCTTGCTCCCAAAAGTAACTTTTTATTTACTATAAATCTATTGTAGATGTAATGTAGAATTCGTAACTTGCATGCATATCTGATTCGTTGTCCCATCGGCATGCCAAAAATTGTTATCTCTCAAAAGTGCACCTTGTAGAGAGATGGCTGCAGTTTTCTAAACTTGCAAAATTTGATCTCTCTCTTTCGTAGATACAATGAAACACCTCAGGTTTGTGGGTATACCTATTTTGAGGCGAGTCTCTAGTATCAAGGTCGGTTCCTTGTTGATGTATCCTAAATTAATTTTTACGGGTTTAAGGGGAAAATATGAATGTAAAATAATTAAAACTAAGGTGATACACCAAATTTGTATGAAGGCTTTGACTGAGTATATGCACAATTGATATGTGAAAGGATTATTGATGCACAAACCAACAATTGTTCTACATAATGTTAAGGGAATAACACTTCGAGGTATTGAGGTAGAGTATCACAACAATAGTGCTAAGCTAACATGCACATTAATATCATGCAGAAATTATTGAATTTTGCAATAGGGTAAGATGATTAATCAGGGAATTTGAATTCACAAGACTAATAGAAACATACACAAGACTGCAAATGATTAGGAAGGCAGAAAATACTTCAAACTCAGAAGGCAAAAACGCAAAAATTGCTTCAGTACTCCTATATCCAAAAAGTCCTCCTTTGTGCTTTGCTAAAGCACACAATATATAACAAAATAAGTTTCACCCCCTTCCTAAAAATAGTATAAGGCTTGTACTTTCCCATGCATCTTATTTTTATCCTTTATTTAATAATAGATCAAGGAATACAAATAGAGCATGTAATTACAAATAGGCATTAATAGCCTTGATTACAATACAGTCAAACTAAAGTTGAATGTCCTATTTTTAAGAAAAAAAAGGTGAATAATTTGCTAATAATAGGCTTGCTTGCATGTCAAGTCTCTTTCCATGTGTATGTGAATTTGTCTTCTTGTGAAGCATGCAAAAATCAACACTCTATTTGTGAGTAAAAAAATTGTAATACTTGCAATATTAACATCCATTGTGGGGACCACCTATCCATGTGCACATGTTTTGATGTTGACATCTCTTGGCTTCTAATGGTCACAAGGGTGACATACTGCAAATCAACTTCAACCTCCTTGAAGTGGGGACCATCTCCAATCTACTTGGTTTGGCCACCTTGGTGGACTTAACAATATATAAGGTCAACCATTTTTATTTTTACAATGTGCATGCCATATTATAATACTTACCACCTTTTGATTAATGAAAAACACGCATGGTATATTGGTTGGCTTTTGCATATAGTTTAAAAATCCACCTTTTCGGTGATCATTGTTGGCATGATTTTGTCGGCACTTCGATGTTGGAGTATGTGCTATAGTATTGACTTTGGTCAATATTCCAATGAATAATCGATTAATACATGGGCTGGCCCCTTCTCCATGATGAGTCAACCCTTGGCACGTTGATATATGATATTTTAAATTTAACCCTAATTAGGGTTTTCTATGGGCTCGCCATGTATATGCATTTCAACTTTGGTTGAGTTGGGCTCGTTGATAGATGTCGTCGATCTCTGTACTTCTGGATTTTTGATCGTCAATTCTATAACTTGAAGTTTAGGGTTTCGATTTGGCTTTTAATGTGATTGGTGACAATAACTTCAAGCTTTAACTGCATTGAATTATAAACCAGATTATGAGCCTTTGATCTTTTGCATGATGTGATCTTTAGTCATTGGTTTTCTGGGCATCTACCTTGCATTAATTGGGAATTTGTGGTTTATCCTCGGCCATTCGATCTCTATCCTATCTGATCACAAACCATCAATTTTGAACCTATGGTTAGGGTTTTCAGGTTTGCATTGAAATTTGTTGAATTTTTTTGACCTTTGATTCCCGCATGGATCAATCTTTGAACATTGATCACTAACTCAATATGAGTTAGGTTAAACTGACAGAGGTGGGTGAGTTTTAAAATGCCTGAGCTCTATCATTTTTGGTCATTTTTGGCTTGCTCATAGAGAGTTCCGAAAAGCCATGGTAAATTTTTGTGTAGACCGCCATTTTGATCTTTGAAGCTCGGTTCTTGCATATTTTGTATCTGTAAGTTTGTAACCTGGTAGCTCTTGCTTGAGAGTTCGGAAGTGTTCAAATCTTCACATTTTATGAGTTCTTGTGCGAGATCTTTGGAGGATTATGTCATCAAGAGTTTAAGCTTTCTGTGGTCATTTGAGCTCAGAGTTTTTTCACCATTCCGCCTCTGTAGAAACATTTATGTGGTTTAAGTTTTTCTTCATTGTGATCTCTCTGTTAGAATCTTTCTTGGAGGTTATGAGATCTCCCTTATGATTCTCATCAAGGAGGTCACCATTTTATGGGTTCGAGCTTAGTTAAATAGCATTGTGAATCTGTTATGCATATATCTTTGTCTTTCGCTCTGTTTGAACTTTTTGAGCAAGATTCGGTCGATTCTTTACCAATTTTCTTCATCTTAGAGCTCGGATTTTCTTGAAAAAGGTCTCTATCCTCTTTCTTGGCCACCATCGTTGAAGTCCTTCGAGCTCGAAATGTGCCAATGGTATCACTTGTTTGATGAGATAAGGTAAGTCTGGACCTCCTGAGCATCAATATTGATTTATCACTACAATTTCGGCTTCAAAACACTGATGATCATTTCTTTTCTTTCATTTTCCATGTGATTTTTGAGGCAACCTTGATGTCTAGTCAAAATCCATTCTGGGTCCTTCGTTTTAGTCCTAATCTGACCATTGTTGGTGGGTTCACTCACTTTGGCCCCAATTGGTAAGTTCTTAATCAAACCTTGTGCTCATTTTGAAGTTTTGGAAACCCTGTAACAAATATTCTCAATAATGTGTGGAAAGAACTGAATGATTTCCTTCATCTGTACCTATATGATCTCAAATTTGAATTCCAAAAAGCTTAACTTAGATAACCTAGGTTGAAAACCACTTCACATAGTTTCTTTTAGAGCTTTGTACTTCCTTCTATTTGGCCATGTAATCACTGAGTTTGAATCTTGTGTTTGAGATTTGTGATCTCTACTTATTTTCAATGCTTAACCAACTTCTAATGTTCTAAAATGAGGAGATGTGGATCTCTTTTTTTCTATTTCTACAATTTCTCATTTCTAGATTCATTCTCTTAAGCTAAACTAGACTTTACATATTTCATTTTCACTATTTTATTCATAAATAGGATTTCCAGTTTGCATGTTATCTTCTTGTAGTTCTGCAATCTCATGTTTTCTTTGAGTAACTGGCAGATATCATTTTGCAATTCCTCTATTCTGGAGCTCTGTTCTAATGTAAAACTTTCCTTTACTTATCCTTTAGAACTGGAAGAGTGGTTACACTTGATAGTTGCCTTCACTTTCCTTTCTATTTTCTCTTTCTTGGCCAACTAAAGAAGTTCACTTTTGGGTTTTTGTAACCTATAATTGCATATTCTTTGAACTCTGAACTTGGTTATGTAACTTGAGGATGGGTGAAGAATGAATGTTTCACTTTTCTTACCCTTAACAATCTGAAATACTTGCTTTCTTTTGATACAAAACAAAGCTCTAAGTTTGATAAAATTGTAAACTAAAAAGTCTGAACTTGCATTATTTTATATTTCTTTAGTTCACCTTCAGTAACGATCCTTTGTAACCATTGTGGTTGCATAATTTGATTTTGATGATGATTCTATGACTTCTTGGTACACTGTAATCTTGTTTCTTTTACTTAGATGTTTTGTTTCCTTAAAATTAATATTTCTGGCACGCTAGAAAATTTAAAATGTTGATTTTTCATGGTCAAGCCCTGGCAAAATTTTCCCATAGTTCTTTCCTCCCATTTCTAGCTATAGTAGTTGTATTTTTTATTCAGAATATAGAAAGTAACACTTTTCTAATAATGTTGATTTGGTGAATAAAACTGAAACATCATAATTTTTATTTTTATCATGGCATGCTTTTGTGCTTTTATGTATCACTTACTTGATTTACATTTTTCTTTTAAAGCATGTAATAGTTAAAAACAACATGATGAAAAGTTGTAAATGTCCATTTTACATGGCGAAGCCCTGTCAAAATTTTCCTAGAATCTTCTCTTCATTCTATTTCAGTTGTAACCCTTTCTTTCTAGTTAACTTCAGCTTCTTGAAATCTGATTCTTCTTCTTTAGTTATAAACTGAAACATGTACTTCTATTTTCTAGTCCTTCTCTGTACTGTAACTTCTTCCATTTGTAGAAAATACTGAATTTGAGTTATAATAATCCTTCTTTCTAGCATGTACTTATGACTTGTCTATTTCTTCTTGGCTACAACCTGTACATGCACACTTAAGAAAATAGTTAAAAAATACTTAGGATTTTTGGCCTCTCTTGTGTCCATGTTTCTTCTTTTCTTTTCTCTTTCTTCTTTCTAAGTGAGTAAAGCATGTATGCAGTTTGATCTTCAAGTAAATTATATCTCCTATTTTAAAGAGATTCATATGCACGAACTAGGACAATATAGGAATATGAATTGATCTCTCGAGCTCGTAAGTGACTAGTAGTCTTCTTTTTCTTCTTTTTAGGTACAATGAATTCTACAACAAAGACAAAGAAGGAAAAAAAAGATGGAATGGAGATACTTTGAGCAATGAAGAAAACCCCAAGAAAATGATGGGTTCACTCATACTCCTTACATTTTTTTCATGCATGTGTACCTCTTATTACAAAGAGTTGTACTTTACTTTCTAGTTACATCCCATGTCTTGTGTGGGAACATTTGAAATTTCCTTATGAATAAAACATTGAATTCTGTAAATGAGTTGTATATTTATTTCTACATTTCAACTTTCTATATGGATTATATGATGAACTAAACAACTCAGTAATATAATTGAATGTCTTAATCATGAAGGAAAGAACATTAATGAGAACCTGTAACATTCAGTAATGAACTCTAATTTTTGCAATCTACACTTATGTTTGTTGTCCCAAAACTCAACATTTCACCTATTCTATAATTTGGTGTCTTCATCAAGACAACACAACTGTCCTTTGAGGCCTTCTGTTATTTTGTTGAAGATAGCATGAAATTGCAGACTATGTCATCTGTTGTGTTTTGTAACAACACACATAGCTACAGATTCCATTTAATCATTAACTAATTGAGTAGTAAACAATAATATCAAAACGCCCTTGGCTTAGGTATACTTCATCAATGCCTTCCATCGTAATGATGAAGTTTCGAGCTGCCCATTTTTGCACAAGTGAAAAAATTGTCAGCAAGTTCTTTATACTGAAAATATCATTATTTATCTCACAATGTATAAGTCTCAACTAAAAGACAAAAGAATAAAAATAATAATAAAGAAATAAGAATATGGAATGTTATGGATGGTGGGTGAGTGGAGGCTTGGCGTGCTCGAGGATGGCCAACTTGGGTAGTGTCTTTGCGGGTGGAGAGTAACTCATGTTATGTAGCATGAACACTATCATTTTCCTTGTAGAATACTACAAGAACTTTAATTTGTACGTAATGTGTTAACCAAAATAAAACCCAAGATAACGTTTAAAATTTAGTAGTTTTTGGATCACATGGTGAGTCCGTAACTCCAAGATCTTCTTTACTACCAATGGTAAAGTAGGATTTCAGAATCTCATAAATAAATGAACATAACGTTTGGGGAATTGTGCCATATGGAGCTATCACTAACAGCCATCCTAAAATCTCTCCCATGTTAGGTTAAATCAACCCTACGCATGGAGAAAAATTTGTATGCCTAATATGCCCTCAAATTACTTTGTGCAATTGATCAATTTGCATTTACATATCTCGTGTCTAAAGTGAGTTTTATTGTATGTGAGAGGAAACGTAACTACTTAGTGTTGATGTGTTTTTTTGTTTATATAGAGGAAGAAGAAGATCGAGGATTAGGAGGCACTATAATGTCAAGTTTTTTGATTTAGCTTCTCCTTCTTGTGAGCACCACTTCTACGTGCAATGTATCCTTGGAAGCACTTCTTTTTCCTGCTCTTTATCTTTAATGTCGAGAAGTTGGAATTATTCGAAATTGGAAGTTCCCCTTTCGTACTATTCCATGTGTGTCTCTATAGATTTTTCTCTTTCACTCTTCCTCGACATGGAACCCTATGTTTTCCCTTCCTCAATCTAAATGGTTAACCAATGTCTTTCTAGGCCGATTTCTATTCCTTAGGTTTAGAGTGGGGCAGCGTTTGACATGTTCATTATATGTTTTTGTTTAGCAAAATGAACAAAATTATATGATTGGTGAAGAGTTTGCTAGTGCCTCATGGTAATGTTTCCTCTTGGATTGTGACAATTTGCAGGATATACACAAAATAGTTTTTATAAATATAGCTTGGAGTAAGATATATATGTAAAAGTTGAAGAATACACAAGGCATGTGATCTATTTGAAAAATATCTCCAAGGAATGCATGCTAGTGGACACCATGATTACATGTTATGCACAAAATTCAATCATTTAGAGAGTTTTAGAAATATTCATTGTAAGTAAAAATGTCGGAGGAAAAGGAGGATTTCAAAAATGCTTCAAAGAAATAGGGTCTCATCAAATGCAATGGTTGTGATAAGATGCACAAATGGGTGTGATGGAAAGGCACTATATTCCCAACAAACAAACACAACTGGCACGTGGGTGTAAACTTTGTAATTCTTTGTCCCCGACCCATTACAACCATGAAGCTCTTTTCTTGCACCACTTCATTCGTTAACAAAAATGGTTCCTTTTCTTCGTCATCCTTTATAATTTTCATATTTTTGGTTCTTCATTTGTAATTTAATAGAAATAGGAAACCATTAGATAATCATACAACTGGATATTTGACCAACCTTAGATAGTGTAAAACAAAAACCTCCACCGTGTGAATTACGTAACCGATTTACAACTTGACCATCAACCATGATCACTACCACAATCTTATACATTGTTAACCCAGAGTATTAGAAATAGGTTCTCATGTCCATGGTTACTGGTGGGAGTTAGATGATTCATCAACTAAACACAACCTTTTTATTTACTTTCAAATTTATAAAACACACACATTCAAAGACTTTCAAAACAACATTATCATCTCCCTAAAAGAGATGTCAAATGTTGTAGGTGTTTCTTGTAATGTAGATAGTCACATCAAGCATTATATCAACCTTGATTAACCATTTGTGCTCTCTTCGTTGTCCCTCTAGGAGCCATGTTACCCCATTTTGTAGTTTTAAGGAGCTATTTAACAGGGAAAAGTTGGTTTTCATTTTATCTCACCATTTGGAACCTTAGGGAAGGAGAGCTTTTCTACTTTTGTAAACCCCTAGTATTTCTACTAGAAAATTTCTTATAACCTTCATTTTGGGAAAAATGAATTTATATAAAGTTTGGAAAATGGGTTTTGTAGGTATCGATCGGTGTTTGACTAGGTAAAACTAGACCAATTATGACAAGTGACTCCTGACAACCCATCACTATTTGTAACCCATTTTCTAGTTCTCGCCCATCGACTATGGTTAATTCTCCACATATAGGAGAGAATTTAACACATTTTCCGTTGTGCATTCATCTATCAAAATTCAGTTCTATGATGAGTTTTCTAAGCCCTTGAACTAAAATTAGTTGTTTTGCAACTAGGCTAATTATGATTGATGGCCGCATGAAAAACTAGCTGCAAATTTTAAATTGTTTAGCAATTTTGATTTCCACCAATTTATGTAAATTCTTAGTATATAGGATTACATGTAGGAACTTAACCATTGTGCATTTTCCCATCGAAAGACTTTTTTCAAACGTGATTCCTTAGCCTCCGAGATAAAATTAGACGTTTTCGCAACTAGTAGGAAAATGTAAAATAAGGTCGTATGACCTTAGTCAAGAAAATAAATGTCGTGAAAAATTATTGAAACTTATAAATAACTATATGAAACTCTCCCTTGTGGCTTGTTGTGTGAAATGTGACTTTTGGAAAAATAGTGTTTCTCTCTATTCTCTCTCTTCCCTATCTCTTTCTCTCTCCTCCCTTGGATAAGAAATAAAATGAAATGAAAAGAATATTAAACATGTCTTGTTCCATGTGCATTATTGTTATTATGTAAATGGAAAACTAAAAACAATGATTATACTAGACTTAGGTTGATGTCATGCAAACAATTTTTGCTCACTCATGCTCACATGGTTTTGCATGGTACAAATAAGATGGAGAAATGGCGTGGTTGTAATTTATTTGTGTATTTTTATAAATTATATATGATAATGAAAAAAATATTTATTGTTATGTTTACTGAAATTTTAATCCTTCTATTTATTTCCAATAAAAGATTGCCATTTTCGTGCATGGAGTTGTGATAAATCGGTGAGTGTTCTTTGTCATCGAGTTTAAAGATTTAGCCAAATATTATTTAATTCTCTTCTAGACCTTATTTATAGATTTGTTGTGAAACTTATATCAAGTATGGTAGGAAGAAGTATCTCTATATAAATAAAAAGGAATTTTTCTTTAAAACCCTTCAATTACGCATCTTCCCTCGATTATTTTCTTGAATAGTAAGTGAGATTTGACACTAGATAGTAGAGAACAATTTGATATTCCTCCACATCAATTGATCCCCACTCTGCATTGGTGTAGGTGTTTTTTTATCACTTTATTTAATTATTTAGTGTTATTCCACCTTACCGGGTGAGTCATCTCACTTAGGTGGACCTGGATCTAGGTGTCATCTTAGCTATAACATATTCTCTTACAAAATCAGTCATATGTGTAAGTGTGTCATAGGGGTTACATTACCATTTGGGAAAGTAACTCCTCTTCTCCATTATGGAGGAATCTTCTCTTACATGGGAGTTACACATTTACTCCCCTATTTGTACTCCTCTTATTTTTGGTCCATGGTAATTCAAGAGCATTCTATTCCACTCCATTTTCGAATCTTGAGCTTTTGATGCATGCACATTGTTTCTTAAAAGTTTGCTTGCCTTATCTTACGCAACTATTTGATGCACATTTATTCCTTCTAGACCCTCGTCCTACACTCCTTCATGGTATCAAAATGGATCTTTTGGATCCGTGCGCTCCTCAAAGATTGGGATCGTTTGTTTTTATGGCTTCCAAAGATGATATCCAGATCTTGTTGCGTGTGTCGTAATGGTTATTTTGACCGTGCTCTACTTGCATTGATTTTGGGCATCATACCTCTGTTTGGGTTTGTTGTAGTTAGTTTGGTCATGTTGGTGTTTGTAGATTTTCAGGCTTCTTCGAGGTTTACATGTAGTTTTTTGGAGCAGCTTCAACTTGCATTTTCAAGGTCTCCTTGAGGACATTTTGTACTAGTTTTCTGGGCTTGTGAATTCCATTTGGTGGATGTTACCTTGTATTCAAACCAACTCACATTAGCTCGAAGGATATTTTTTTGGAACATGTATTGAGCCACCGTATCATTTTGAATCCACATCGATCGGTCTATATATGACTTAGGGCTTGGCATTTAGTGTTTTGGACTGTTGGTTTGGTTTCATTTGGTGTCTCTGACCACTCGTGCCTCCTTCTAACTCGTCTCACCTTAGCTCGTGTGCCCCCTCGACCTCTGCGTTGTTCATGTTACACGTGATTGATATGGTGTTGGCCTCTCTAGATAACTCATGTGATTGATCTGTGTTGACCTCGCTATGGGGAATCCCTACACTTTGCTTCTATGGATTTTGTTTTTCGAATCCTATGGTACTCATTGTTCATGGTGTTCCAACAGTCGCACTCTCAACCCTCTTTCATGGTATCAGAGCTTGGGGATTGGAATCACATTGCTCGCCATTTTTGCTCCACCGTGTAGTTTCTTGTGCAAGTTTCACTTTCTGCATGTGTTTTACTTGCATATTTCAAGATTCTAATGGTTATTTTTCAGTGGTTATATGCTTCTTGCTAGTTGTCATTGTGTTCAGGTTCAAAATTTTGTAGGTTTAAGGTGCTAGTTTTGAATTTTTTTATGGTTGGAAGAGCCTCTCAAGACCATCTCCATCCCAGCTCTCCATGCTGTCCAAACAACTCGCTACCTTATTGATACACTCATGTTTTTGTGGCTTGCATTGTTTGAGAACTTGTTTTTCTTGCAACCTGCTTCATCCTTGAATTCAACTCGTGTGATCTGAACCTGCAACTCGTGCTCATGTTTGCAACCTTCATTGCTGGCTCGTGGTTGCTGTTTATTCCTTCTGTGTGGTCATTTTTGCTGCAGCAGTATCAGGACACATGCCTTCAACCTTCCTACACTATGTGGTCATTTTTGCTTTGCGAAGTATCAATACACGTGCCTTCAACCTTCCTACCCTCTGTGTGGTCATTTTTGTTGTAGGAGTATTAGGACACATGCCTTTAACCTTCTTATCTTCTCGTGTGGGAATTTTTTTGCTATAAGCATTACACATGTAGAGTAAATTGGTTCTACCGTCCTCGGCACATGGACTCTACCACGAGCTCACTGACCTGCTGCGTGAAGGAAGGTCGACCTTCACTTTGCTCCTCTCCAATGCCTTCAACCACGTTGGGACAGCTTGTCTGACTAGTTCAACGTTGAATGAGAAAAATGGTTTAAAAACCCTTGAGCTTGAAACTTGGGATGTCCCCCCTCCTCTCACTAGCTCGCATTCACTACAGTTTCGGTTACAGTGCCAAACAACAAATCACAAGCATCAATGTGGTTTTTCCTTGACAGTGTAGTGTCTTTACCACCCACTCCACTCCACTCAAAGATAAACATGGTCTTTCCTCTTTAAAAAATGATTGAAGGAATTTAAATCAAATCAGACCTACGGTGTGTCTAAGATTTAAAAAATACATTCATGGCATTGTAACTTATTTTAGGCTCTCATTTTTTCTTATATTACTTACCTTCCTACGAGTGTCAAAGATGGAGGGTGAGGTTCGGGGTTGGCAGGAGGCTAATCCCCCCTCGCAACAAAAAAAAATATGCCTAAAATTTGATGCCATTTCAAATGGGTACCCGCATGACACCCTTCTCATCCATTTCATGCACCTTTTTAATGTGTTTTGCAGCATTTATTGACATTTCCATCGATTGCGGGAATTGTTTTAATACTATGACTTTTGAATCGCTACTCATTTTTAGTGCTTATGTAGTCAAAGTTGTATGATTTTTTCAACATTACGTGATGACATTGTCAGTTTTTAAACACACTACTTTATAAAGTGCCACATTCGGGGGGTTGACTAGCACTCTTGGGCCTTCACACGCAGATGTATTAACGCCGAGTCCAACATCTTGCTTTTGTGTATCTTGAATTTTTCATCATGGAGAGTGCTTCTTCTAGACTTGAGCATCATAGAATTGCCTTACATCCTCCACCACATCTCACCGGAGAGGAACTGTTTAGCTTGGCATGTTTCCATGGAACATTACTTCGCCCACGAGGTCTTTTACCCTTCCGGCTTGGGCAGTTCTGCACTGTTGATCATCATCATCTGGATTACTTCCTTAACACTTGTGACCATGTATTTGGTCACATGATGATGTATATCTCTCAATCTCTCTCGGTTTCATGTGGCGGACTCGGATCCACCTCACTTTGTGTTTGGAGCATTCTTCGGTCCCTCTATGGAGACCCTTCACATCATACCGCCACCATTGTTGTTGTTACCGATCTTGTTTTCTCCTCTTTTTCTTCGAGTGATGGTAGCTATATTGACATAGACTCACTTGATTATACTTCTGATGACAAGGATTTTGCAGCCAATTCTCGATGCAAAGAGAATTATAGAGGACTTCTCTCCTCTTTCTCTCACTATTCCAAAGAGTGTTGGCACATCCCGCATCTAATCAAATATCAAGTAGTCTCCTATATAGTGTCATACATTCATCACACCTACCTCCTTTCCACTTCCAGGTGTCGGTCCCTTCCACTCCGCTACCTTCATTGGATGACTCATACCTATCGACATCGCTCTTGTTGAGCCCCCTCATTGGGACAAGTATCCGCCCTGACCTTAGTCATCTTTTCATAGATTCTACTTGTAATGCACTATAGGTTTCTCATCCATCTATAGGTTCCTTGTAGGAGTTCATCATCTCTATTGTTGGGAGTGCCCCTTTCGGGAATCATGTCACTTCCACATTTCCAGAGACCTTCATTGATCCACCCTCAACTGTGGATCCCTTTTTTGCTGTGGAGGATGTTTTGTTCCCTTCACATCACTTGGACATCCTTTCTACGAGTGTTCCTCTTTTTCACTCTAATTTTTCTATGCACGTGGCATTACCTTCGGTTCCTTGGCACTCACTCGCTAGACCTATGTCACACTTTCGTGTACTAGACTCCGAGTACTTCATGTTTCTACCTTCAGTTTCCTTTATGGAGTGGACAGACTTCCAGCACATCATTTCTGTCCTTCCCAAGGGCAGACACATAGTTCAATGTGGGTGGCTCTTCTTCAGTTCAGAGGCAGAGGATCTCGTCATCGACATTCTTCTGGGAGACTTCCTAGAGTTGCAAAGTTCATGAATATCCATCCATGGCATCTTCCGCATTCCTCTTGTCTCCCTCTTCTCCTCTCGTCTTCTTATTTTCAAGAGATTTCCTCTTTGTACATGAGTACCTTTTTAGGCTCGTCTATGGCCAGGACCCATTTTTGGCGTCTTTCTTAGATTAGAAAGTGTGTTTTTCTCTTGTGGTGGATGTTTTTCCCACTAGGTTTTCCTTCACACTTGGGATATTTTTCTTGTACATGGGTACCTCATCGGGATTATTGTTGGGACCCATTTCCTATGTGTTTTGCTAACCTACCTAGCCGCATCCTAGTATCGATGAAGGGGGTTGTTGGTGTAGGTGTTTTTTTATCACTTTATTTAATTATTTAGTGGTATTCCACCTCACCAGTGATTCATCTCACTTAGGTGGACCTAGATCTAGGTTTCATCATAGTTATGACAAATCCTCTTATAGAATCTATCATATGTGTAAGTGTGTCATAGGAGTTACATTCCCATTTGGGAAAGTAACTCCTCTTCTCTTACATGGGAGTTACACATTTACTCCCCTATTTGTACTCCTCTTCTTTTTGGTCCATGGTAATCCAAGAGCATTCTATTCCACTCCATTTTCAAATCTTGAGCTTTCTATGCATGCACATTGCTTCTTAAAAGTTTTCTTGCCTTATCTTGCAACTCCTTTCTTGGTGAAGTGCAATTGTTTGATGCACGTGTATTCCTTCCAGACCCTCATCCTACACTCCTTCACTGAGAGCATGACCCTCCTAAGTATGGGTTCTAGTATTTACTAAATAGTAGTTCTTCTCTTAGGTTTCATTCTTTGATAGAACATCATGATGATGGGATTTTTCCTTGTGTTTCACCTTACAAATCTCATATGTAGTATAAATCTCTAGACTTGGTAAATAACGAGGTGTTGAATCTAATGTAAAGGAAAACTCATGATTTATTCCATGGACTTAGCGTTAAACATGTTACATACCATGAAATGAGATTTTGAACCATGAGTGGAACCCATGTCATAAGATACCGATGCATTAAATCCTTGATTTTAAAGCCTTATCTCTTCGTAAATAGGGGTGGTATCTTAGAAGGAGTCCCTCTAGTCTGTGAGGTAGGCATAATTGTTTAATATAGTTTTTCTTATTTGTATGTAGTAGGCCCCTTTAGGTGATAACTTAAATTAGTAAAAAGTGGACCCCTTATGGGAATTAGGTTGAATTACACATTAATTTAATTTATCCAGTGAGAAGGGTAGTCGTTATAGGATCATACGGTGTACAACATTATAATTGCATATAACATTGTAATACACATCTAAAACTTAAGTTTCCCAGGAATAATCAAAATTTGTTTAAGTGTGATATAATACTCTTTAGGATCTTAGTGATTAAGTAAAGGACACATGATGTATGATTACCAAGATTGTAAATATTACCGTAGAAGGATTTTGAACATGTAAAATTTTATAACTATTTCATTTGAACCCTTTTCCACCTCTTAAATAAATGTGTCGACCTAGTATGTAGTAGTGGATTACTATGTTCTTATCTTATGGTGTAATGTTTCCCCCATCCATGAATTATTTTGAAGTTAAAAGATCATGGACCCACTTTTAAGGTTATTGGTGAAGGAAACACTAATGCATATTCACCCAACAATTTAAATTATTCCTTAGAAGGCATTTGAGAAGCATACATTTGTTGAGTTGTCTTGTTATATGCGTTTAATACTTGATGGTCTAAGAGCAATTAAATTAGTAGTTAAGTGCAAGGGCACCACTCCTTGTAGTAACAAATCCTTAAGTGTAAACCATGTGTCATTTGAATTGCTATTTTTCTAGAACAATGACAATAGTGAGACCCAGGTATGACTAAAATTTAAATAGTACAAGAGTTAACAAGATTTTGGGTAAGGAATGATGACATGCTTGAAGTCCTTATAACTCAACTAGACATTTTCATTTTGTTAAAAATAAGTATGAATTTATCTTGGTTAGATAAAACTACCCCGCAAACAAAAGATATATATAAATCTAAATAAAATTTCTTGATGTGAAAATGTTTAGTGATTGAACTACAACTATAACAAGAAAATAAAGATACTTGTGATGGAAGAATTTTTATAGGAAGAGGCATCTTGAATTTAAATCTCCCTTAAATACTAAGATTTTTTCCTTGACTTCACGTTAGTTTCCCTTGTGTAACAAGGGTAAAATTTAAACATCAAATAAATGTTTGAGAAGTAGAACCTTAGTTTAAGAACGAGAGAATTAGGATTTTTGTATGCATTTTGAAATATAGAAAATAATTATTTAGGTTATGGAAATTTTTGTAAGGGATAAACAACCAAATTAAGTGTTTGTATTGTAAGTTGAATGTTAAATGAATTTAATAATATTTAGGTAGAAAATGAGAATTTATCATTGCACAAAAAATGCTATTAGAATTTTAATTGTAACTAAGATGTAACCATGGTATCGTTGTGTTTTGGGTTTACCAATACTTGGGTCTCTTTTTGTGGTTAGGTCATTGCTAGTATTAGTTCATTAGAGAAAGTCCGACATTGATATGTTTATGGTGTTATCATGTTGTCTATTTGGCTCGACGTTTTGTGTAAGTGTCTTATGTGATGTGAATTCTATCTACTGGAGCCCATGTGGTGTTGTGTACTAAGCATTTAAAGTACAAAAATATTATTTAGATAATTTTACTTTTGTATTTGTTTTTCAAATTTGTGGGTGTTACATATGGTATCATAGATGAGGTTCATGCTCTCAAACCTCTGGGATGGATTACAGTTATGATGTTTTTGCATGGTGGTGGTGTAGATGGGAAGAGTAATGTGATATATGATGTTATATGACCAATGTTATAATTGTGATATTATGAATGCAAATGTTGTGCATGTATCTTAGTGTGTATTTTTATCATGTTGATATGCTTGTGATGAGAGTATTCACTCTCCTTTTTGTGGATTTAATGAGGAGTTCACGTGTGATGTTCCACCTTATTGTTTGTGAAAAGAATGTTATTGTGGATTGCAGAGTGTTGGAGTGTCTTGTTATTTTGTGATATGTAGGAGTGTTGATGTGTTGCATGATAACATTTGCATATAGTGAATTGGATTGTATCGTGATGTTGTCACCATGTTGTATTGCAATTGACTACATGTTGTAACATGTTAGTCATTGTGTTCATCATACGTATAATTCATGTAATATGTGATGGTTTATGTCGTGAATTAGGGGCATATTGTGATCGTATGACCCTATTGTATAGTACTTGCATTTTGGGTGTATTATGTGGAAACATGATTTATTGTAACCCATGAAAGTAATTATTGTGTTATACCATGTGTAAGATGCTATGGTTAATGTTCATGCACCACCATTGTGTTACTAATGTAGTTATGTGCTATGTTTGTGTATTTGAGAGGCTTCAACATAAGTGGAGAACATGAAACTCAAATGCACGAGAATTTTGGATATGGCCATTAATAGTCACTACAACTTTGTTATGAACATTAGAAAACGATTAAAATTATTTGAACTAATCATAATTGTATTATAAGTACTGTCCAAGGCTGATTATACTATAGGCTTAAGCTTTTGTTAACTAATGATGTGAGTCCTTGCCTAAGTTATCAAGGACTCACATCATTACCTGAAACTCCGCCTGCACAATCCTGCGAATGCTTGAAACTGATTAAATATGTGTCCTTTTTCAGCCGTGGTGTATGCCTCTCTCAATAACAGAAAACCTCAAAAAAATAAACAAAGTAATAAACACTCTCAATAACAAAAAAAAAAAAAAACCAAAATCAAACTAAGAAGTAAACAATAAAAAACTTAAATTATGGGTTTAATAAAAATTACCACAGCAAGCGTGTGTGATTTAGGTAACTCACATTTATGCGTATGCTTTCTGCAATTTCTCCAAGCCAGTTTGTGAGGAGCTGCTTCTGAATTTACTGCGCCCAAATTACACTCCATATTCCAACTATTTTGGATATGATAGCTATAAGCTAATAAGCTGTGAAAATGAGTAAAATGGTGTCTATCGCATATTACTCACACTGCATGGTGCATTTTCCTGCTTCCAAACTTTTGCCTGAATAACCCCAATACAAACCTGCATAGGAAAAATAAAAACTGGAGACGCAAGCACTTCAAAATACAACCAGGCTTACAACCATGCAAAATGTTAAAATAGATGTACCAATTAATTTCTAATACCTATATTTCACGGAAATGTGGTAGTGGCTATAGACGGAATGTGAATTGTTTGACAAAATTCTGTGATGGAACTTGTGTGTTATGGCTTTTGAAATTGTGGACTTCTTTGGCTTGTTGAAGGCCCGTATTAATGCTCTTCGATGGCACCCCTGTAAAATTTGGCTTTTCCTTTGTCTGCCGCTTGTTGTCCATGATGATCCTGCTATAGGTGCCCTGCTCCTGGTGGATTTGTGTCACCAACTGTTTGACAAAATAGCAACTGAAGCAAACATTTTGAAGAATCCACTTACAAATCCTTGCATTTGGCTCACCTTCTTTGTAACTTATTCTTAGGCAGCGGTCCCATGCAACCCGCAAGGCAACAGAGCTTAAGCAGGTGCTGCACAGTTTTTGCGGAAAAATTAGCAGCGACGCAGTCCCATGATTTTAAGAAAAATTGCAGAGCCAGAAGGGAGAAATTTGAGGAACCATTGCTCTGTTGACAGGTGGCCGAACAAAAAGGAATGCAGGCAAAAATATTACAGCCCCCCACCCATTGCACCCGCTCAAATTGACCCTCCTATGCAGCCGCTGCTCCGGTTTTTCAGGAGAAGATTCTGAATTATGCAATAAGTAAAAAAATTAATTTGTACGGGACCACCCGCACCTGCAACTTTTTTGCGGTTGCCCCCCGCATGGGACCGCTGCCTTAGATTTAGGTTTTGTAAATCTTTGAGTGGATTAATTTATGTCTTGTAAATTTTGCTTTCCCTGATGAGCGACTCTTTTTCCCTTAGCTACATATTTGACCGACTTGTTCTTGGACGTGGGAATATGGGTTTTTAGCAAATAATATTAGTATGATTTTATGTATGTTGTCATTGCTATTTTGCATCAAAATCTGAGTTTCTAGCGTGCTAATCATTTGTAGTGTTATCTGCACATTCCAGTAGCTTGAAGGTTGCTATTTGGGCTTTCTTTTCCTCATCCTTGTCTTTTTTTGGGCTTGTATTGGTTCTTAGACCATATTCTCGCCTGGTTTGGAAACCCCTTATGCTACATTGACATAGAACAACCTCAGCTTGGGCTTATTTTCCGCACTTTTACGGCTAAAAATATATCCAAGGTGATTACAGAATATCCAGACCAGACAACTGAATTTTGGGTTTTGAATAGATAGGTCAAAAATGGCATGTACTCAACATTGCTTGTTCTGATAACAAGCTCCTGAAATAAACAAACAAAATCGTTAACATTCATGGTTGGATTGATACAGTTGCTAATTAAGTCTTTTATTTTTTTGGTTTTTGGGTGGAGCCTTATTTTAGACTTTATGGAGCAATCTATATTAGGTAGGAGACCACATTAAATGTCCCCTGGCTATTGAAATTTTAATTAGGCGGGATTGCAACCGCCTCCACTACCATTAATGATTTTGCTACATGTATAAGACTTGGTTTTTAAAGCCAAAGACCAAAAACAATATTACTTAACAGGGTATTGATACAGTGATTTACCTAGGAAAGGAATTTTTTTATTTTTGTCTAAGGATTCAATGCTTACTTGGCATCAGAGTATATTCCAAGTTACTGTCCCTTAGAGTGAACATAATCTGCCAAAGCCTTAATGCCAGAAGAAAATGTAGAAGCTCTAGCAACCAAATTACCCTGCCAAGTGCCAACATATAAGAAGGTTCTCAGTCCCTCTAAAAACTGACTTTCATTATCAATAAAATTATGAAAGATTCATACCTATAGGACTCTAACACGAATTGGTCAACACATCTTGGGCATTGGTACATAATATTATAAATAGAAAGAGCATACAGACCTGATTCTCGGATTCCTAATTAGTTTATTAACAGTAATACTCAAGCATCTTTGTTTTGCTTACCGTAACAACCATCTGGCAGTTGATGGAAAAAACCAGTTTACCATCAATATTATCTGTTAAATTAACAGGGGATGCATAGTCTTTATAGCTACAATCTCAAAAATAAAACTCCTCATGTCATGCAATAAATCTTACCATCTTACCTATATTTACATATTCATATCCAACCATGGATAATCCAGTGGAAAATGGGTAAATGTTAAATGTTTTATTTCAAATTCCACCCCATCAACTTAATAAAATCATAAGTATGGATAAAACAACTTGACTAATCAACCATACCCCTATTTTATACAAGTCCCAAATTCACTAGTAACCTAAACTAACTATGAACACATGCTAATCCTATACACAAGATGAAAAATTTGTAGGTTACCATGTCCTCGTACTATACTTTCATTAACTCAATAAGAAACGTGATTCCAACTATTCCATCTGAATGTAGGAAACAATCACACAAACATATATATTAGTATGGATAGAAGGGAGTCAATTAGTTTTGTCAATCTCAAATATTTAGAGACTAAAATCACTTGACCAAGAAACCACAGCCACCTGTAGAAGATTATTGTTCCTTCACAAATCCGCAGCCTTGAAACCTATGACTTCTTGCAGTATACAAAAGCTTTCTTTTCAAACTGATAACAAACCTTCGGAGAACAAATTAAAGATGAGCATCCTTCAATGCTTCATAAGTACATCTCTCGAGTTCCTTTGAACAACTAAGAATACACTTCCTCTAAAGATATTGATTGACCTCTAGCTTCTCTTTTGCACAAATTTAGAAGCTCTAGCAACTAAATTACCTTCGCAAGTGCCAACATATAAGAAGATTCTCACTTTGCCTCTAAAAACTTACTTTCATTATAAATAAAATTATGAAAGATTCATACCTATAGGATTCTAAAATGAATTGGTCAACACATCTTGGGCATTGGTACATAATATTACAAATAGAAAGAGCATACGACCTGATTCTCGGATTCCTAATTATTTTATTAACAAGTAATACTCAAGCATCTTTGTTTTGCTTACCCTAACAACCATCGCGCAGTTGATGGAAAAAACCAGTTTACCATCAATATTATCTTAAATTAACAGGGATGCATAGTCTTTATGGCTAGAATCTCAAAAAATAAAACTCCTCATGTCATGCAATAAATCTTACCATCTTACCTATATTTACATATTCATATCCAACCATGGATAATCCAAAGTGGAAAATGGGTAATCTGTTAAATGTCTTATTTCAAATTCCACCCCATCAACTTAATAAAATCATAAGTATGGATAAAACATCTTAACTCGATCAACCATACCCCTATTTTATACAAGTCCCAAATTCACTAGTAAGCTAAACTAACTATGAACACATGCTAATCCTATACACAAGATGAAAATTTTGTAGGTTACCATGTCCTCGTACTATACTTTCATTAACTCAATAAGAAACGTGATTCCAACAAGTTCCATCTGAATGTAGGAAACAATTACACAAACACATATATTAGTATGGATAGAAGGGATTCAATTAGTTTTTTCAATCTCAAATATTTAGAGACTAAAATCACTTGACCAAGAAACGAGAGCCACCTCGGAAGCTTATTGTTCCTTCACAAATCTGCAGCCTTCAAACCTATGACTTCTTGTAGTATACAGAAGCTTTCTTTTCAAACTAATAACAAACCTTTGGAGAACAAATTAAAGATGAGCATCCTTCAATGCTTCATAAGTACATCTCTGAGTTCCTTTGAACAACTAAGAATACACTTCCCTAAATATATTGATTGACCTCTAGCTTCTCTTTTGCACAAATTTAGAAGCTCTAGCAACTAAGTTACCTTGGCAAGTGCCAACATATAAGAAGATCTCACTTGCCTCTAAAAATTACTTTCATTATAAATAAAATTATGAAACATTCATACCTATAGGATTCTAAAATGAATTGGTCAACACATCTTGGGCATTGGTACATAATATTACAAATAGAAAGAGCATACAGACTCGATTCTCGGATTCCTAATTAGTTTATTAACAAGTAATACTCAAGCATCTTTGTTTTGCTTATCATATAACCATCTCGGCAATTGATGGAAAATCCCGATTTACCATCAATATTATCTCGTTAAATTAACGGGGATGCATAGTCTTTATGGCTAGAATCTCAAAAATAAAACTCCTCATGTCATGCAATAAATCTTACCATCTTACCTATATTTACATATTCATATCCAACCATGGATAATCCAAAGGAAAATTGGTAAATGATAAATGTTTTATTTCAAATTCCACCCCATCAACTTAATAAAATCATAAGTATGGATAAAACATCTTGACCGATCAACGATACCCCTATTTTATACAAGTCCCGAATTCACTAGTAAGCTAAACTAACTATGAACACATGTTAATCCTATACACAAGATGAAAATTTTGTAGGTTACCATGTCCTCGTACTATACTTTCATTAACTCAATAAGAAACGTGATTCCAACTGCTCCATCCGAATGTAGGAAACAATCACACAAACATATATATTAGTATGGATAGAAGGGATTCAATTAGTTTTTTCAATCTCAAATATTTAGAGACTAAAATCACTTGACCAAGAAACGAGAGCCACCTCTAGAAGGTTATTGTTCCTTCACAAATCTGCAGCCTTCAAACCTATTACTTCTTGTAGTATACAAAAGCTTTCTTTTCAAACTGATAACAAACCTTCGCAGACCAAATTGAAGATGACCATCCTTCAATGCTTCATAAGTACATCTCTGAGTTCCTTTGAACAACTAAGAATACGCTGCCTCTAAAGATATTGACTGACATGTAGCTTCTCTTTTGCACACAATGGTTTTAAAACTTGCTCCCCCTCAATCCTTTGAACAATATCAACATTTGCTTCTTTTCACTGATATACGAAGCTTACTGTCACAGAACCTTAAAAGAAAATACTGAACCTTGAATTCTTACTATTGTTTCTCACTTAAATATGTATAGTTTTCTCAGTCATCCCTTACTTCGTAGTCATGCAGGTTTTGTACTACCTTCATACATCGTATAGTTGAAACTACATCTACATGGACTTGAAAAACCTTGAAGAAGCTCTTTCAAGCTGATTTAATGGGTCTTAAACCCTCTTGACACATCCAACTATATTATAATACATCATTCATACCTCTAGCATAATTTTTGGGTCTACCCAAATGCTTTACCCCTTCCTTTACCTTCGCAGTCAATGTCTTCAACTCGAGTGTTATAAGACAATTTAAACCTTGTACGAATACCATTATAATACACCCAAATAAGCTCACAAACTTCAGCATACCTCCTTACTCTAAAACCTAGGACCATAACTGTATCTTCCAATTTGATCACTCATTTTGGAGTAGAGGCCCTCCTACAATTAAGAACATAACATATTTTTGTCTTCAAGCTCCATACATCTGCTGGTCTCAGATTTTGGGGTCAAAGTAAGTAATTCATTCTAGAGTTCTCTAATATGCATGTAAATTCCTTTCAAATACAACTAACAAGACTACCAACTTACACAACTCTAACTATGATCGATCACTGACCAAGATTTAACTGACTAAAAATTCTTGGAACGTCCTAAAAAATAGAGCATGCACTTCTCGTACACTCCCTGACATAGGCCTTAGGACACCCATTTATGTTATTTCTAAGCTACAATAGGTATTATGCAGATAGACTCAATTATAAATTATAGGTCATCTTCATGTCAAACCTTACGATTGAGGTCCTAAACCTGACTAGTTTAGAAGCCTCAACAAACTAATATATAGTAAATATGAAGCATGCCATCTATATGTTTCTGCAAGTTACATACCATTTCTTATAACAAGAATTTGATTATAAAACACTTCTTATTCGTACATAAATTCGTTATACATTTGAACTTTAATATTATTTCTTTTACACTGTACCTAGCCTATTATTCTGGCATGGAATTAGTCAAAGTGTATTTGATTGGGTCTTGTTCTCATTAAAATGAACCAACACAACAAAAAAATTTACCTTCTTTGAACCAAATCAATATCAAATGATTATGATAGCTCCTACTTGGTTAGTGTTCCCATTTTCCATAGCTTATACCTACATACCTAGGTAAATCTAGGGTGAACATATTTAATATTTAGATATATTTTCAGCTAAATTTTAACTGGAACATATGAAGGATTTAAAAAAATTGAAACTTGACCTAAAGTTTAATTAAAACTAAATTTTAATTGAAACTTTGAGTTAAATTTTATTGAGACATTTTGAAAGACTAGAGCAATTTGAAAATTTTACAATAAATTAAAAATAGTCGTAAAAGATAAATTTTATTGAAACATTCAATTAATTTTAATTGATTTTTTTTGAAATATACATACATCTATTACATGTTACGCGTCATTTAGCTACATGCCTTCTTTCTTGGATGCAAATGACCCTTGTCATTCTTACTTACATTCGTTATCCACTTGCATTATAATGAGTAAGACCCTATTTTATGTCATTAAAATTGTTGTTTATGTTGTAGTTTACTTCTTTCCAATTGTATGTGCTCCTTACCACTACGTGGACACTGCAATATTTACCTAAAATTGATAGTAGCTGAAAACAATGGTAACCTATACTCCACCGGTACTACTTGGAAGGACCGTAACTATTAAGAAATTACATCCATACCATATGTCTTGGGTGCTGGAAGTGAGGGTAATTCACAAAGGAACCATACATGATTATACCAATGCAAAAGGGGAGGGGCAGGTGTTAAATTTCAATGTGATTAATGCCCTTGGTGATGAAATGAATGTAACATGCTTTGGCAAAGCTGCAACTTATTACCATGGAAAAATTCAATTTGGCACAATTTACACAATCTCCAAGGGTAGCCTCAAATATGTGAATGTAGGATACATGGAATCCAAGAGCTTTGTGGAAAGTCATTCTAAATTTCCTATACATTATCTTTAGGCCAAAGTAAAAATTGTAAACCAACTGGAAAATAAGCTACACCTACATTACTAAAGGATCTTAATATTTCTGATCAAAGCAATAATATTAGGAAATAAATATGTGAGTTCTTTACCCTTGCTGCATTTTGTGAAAGGCTCATTACTTCTCAAGTTCCATGAGGCTTTAGCCTCCCATACTTCCCAAATGATTTGTGCCTTTCAACCCTGTGAAATACTTGACGAGCCAACATGTTTGGTGCCTCCTTTACCAGTCCTTCACTAATGTTTTGTTTTGTACCTTGCACACATTCCAATCCCTCCCATAAATTAGCAATATACATATATTTTATGATGCGTGTAATTTAGATAAATGCCTACTCTCGAGAAAATCTTCTTTCGTCTTGAGATTGGCTTGTTTACTATCATCTCGATTGCTTTTCTAAAAGCTACAATAGGAATATAAATACGAATTTTTCACAATTCTCTCCATTGTAACATCTTATCCAATTTTAGATAAGCTTCCAAAGCTTCCTAAGAACCTATTATTTATTTTACTTGATATTTCATCTGTATTAAAGACCGTATACCAACAAGAAAATTTCTTCTAATGCATGTCTACAATGTAGTAAGTTGTGGGTCAAGTTATGAGTCTCCATTTAACTTGCTGCACATTTCGATAAATTACCATACAATATGCTATCAACTTAGTATGTAGAAGAAATAACACCTGTATAGTTTTATAATCTCAATCTAAATATCATAGTATGAAACATCAGAGAAACCTATGTATAATTATACCAAAATCCATCGTGCATGGTATAGCATACCAACTATTAGAATTTATCAAATCTCAAGATTTTCAGTTTGAAGAAAATTGGTATTTTCTATAAAAGACTAATATATAACAACAAAATTGCTACTAAATAACAAAAACATGCTACCACATAACTCAATCTTTCATATGCAACTCATAAACAACCATTGCTATTTATATGCAATTTTGTTACTTACATTGGTCTACTGTTTACACTAATTTTTATTACTTATAACTTGAAAAATACTTGTTATACTTTGACAATAGTTCTTACCCTCCCGCGAAAAATTTCAACACCATAGCAGCATGCATCACCACTAACTTTAGACGCATACAACACCTGTTATCGGAATGTGTAGAAGACCACTACAAGGGAGGCACAATTGTAGATGATGAAATGATTTTCACAATTCTACTCACACAGAAAAAAATTAGAACACACACAACAAGCACTATAGAAAGCATCCATTGTGAGCAAGGATACCATACAAATCCTTAGGTAACGAGGTCATATATAATACTACAACAAGCGGCCTTAAAAAATCAGCTGCAAGCAACGTACAAGCCTGCAAGCTTTCACATGTACATAACAACAATTTTGAAGCGAGATAATAAATGTACCCATTTTAATCACTAATGTGAAACAATTTTTTTGTTTTAAATAAAACCCACATGGATTTGTTCACAAACCATATATAAAATGAATATACTTGTATTGCTTATACTGGACAAGTTATTAAAATTTGAATATGCTTTACCTACCAAATCCCTACTCCTAATACCATGAAAAACTTACTTTAGTGGGATTTCACAAAAAAATAAGATACACTAACCTAACGTCGAACACCTACATTGTTTGAATAAGTGCATACCACAGAACTCTCCCAACTAGCTTACCGGTCTCAATTTACTATCACATAAGTACTATCTCCTATGCATACATGCAGCCCAAAATTTACACTCAATGCCCATGACATAATCACACACACAATTGTACCCCTTTCGTTTCAAACATAAACCCATTATCGAATGAAGACCATACAAACTCCACGACAAGAACACACAATAAAAAGAAATAAAATCTGCCCACAACTAGGGTTTGGAAAATAAATAAGGCACCCCACTTCCATCAGTGTACACCTACTTCCAACAACAACAAGACAAATAAGAGACATTATTCCAAACCCCAACATCGCATTATAGCATACCCAAGTTACTTACCTTACCAATCCCAATCCTTCCCGCTCCACCACACCACCACCTGCCCCAACTTACATCACATAAAAAAACAAACCTCAAAGATACCCACCAATACCATACACAACCACAAACCCCAACCAAAAATCCTACCCACCACCTCAAGCACAACCTCCATAGACTTAAACTTACTTTGCTACAAAACTATGTTCGTAACATAATTATCTAAAAAATATCAAACTACACACCACCCATCAACAGATGGTTACATACAACACCTATAATAAATCCACCAAAAATATCCACAACTACAAACCCCAAACTACACGCCTACCCCCAACTGCACCACTACCAGCATAGACCATTGTATCTCAACCAGATTCACCCTGCCTAGAACCGCCCTTCCACCTCCCGCCATAAACTCATTTGCAGATTTACCACCTCTTCGTATGTGTCCATGCACGAGGAGTTTGATTTTTGTTTATCTTTTGTTTTCATGGCCTTTGGTTTCCTTTCTAGACATTTTTGCATCCTACTATTTTCTTTTGTGGTTGGCATTTTTTCCTATTGCTACTGGTAAGGTTGTTTCTTTCCTTTCTCATTACTATTTTATATATTGATAAGGTCGTCCATTGTTTTTATTTCCCGGGTTACCGTAGGGTTTTCATGGTCAGCTAAAAACTAGCCATAACCAACATATCAACCTCCAAGCTTTCACATGTGCATACCAACAACTTTGAAGTGAGATAATATATGTACCCATCGTAATCACTAATGTGAAACAAAACTACTTTTTTACACATCACACATATGGCTTTGTTCCCAACCCATATATTAAATAAAGATATTTGTAAGTAATAGCTTTACGTTGAGAAGTTGCTCATTATTGTAAAGTCCCTCCAAAGATCTCGGTATAATCAACTTTATCCTTATTCACCTCCCACCAAAAATTTAATTTAAAAATAACCAATCATACCGATACTAACCTATTTGTCATGTGTGTATACAAATGCATAATCTTTACTACCAAAACATGCAAAAACAATCAGGTTTTCATTGTCTTTAGTGGCCTGAAACTTGCTTAGAAAATATCTCCATTATTTAGAGTGACAACTCATGAGAGTTAGATTTTTTGCATTGATCATATTTTCTTCAAGGTCTTCTTAATAATTTCACAAGGAAGGATATCTCCATCTTCTTCACAAATAGTAGGATACAAAAAGGGTCCTCTCACCCTAGTTGAAAGGAACAACCATAAAGTAGTGAGGATAGGTCAAATCCTCTTGAGGGTGCTACCCTTTTCTCCAGTTTGAGTGACAAAGAGCAAGCTACATTTCTTCCCCATCTACAAAAAGACACACTACATGCTCTCCTTGCCTCTAAGATTCTTGCAAAACTTGTGATGCTTCTCAACCTCCGAGGGAGAATCAATTTAGGTACCAACACCCAATTGGCACCATTGTCAGGTACATGGTGATTACAGTTCATATTCATACCTTGGTAAAAACTTCTTATATGCTCAAAGTTCTGGTACATGTTTCAAACATCATCTTGTGTTCGAGTATGTAAGAAGTATTCAAAGTTGCAACTTTTGTGTGTAATGTTTTCAGTTTCCACACCGAGTGCACTAGCGCTTATTGATAAATCTGGGTAAAGAAAAGTCAGATCATTCCATTTCTAGTTTCTAGT
Source organism: Taxus wallichiana var. yunnanensis (assembly GCA_018340775.1). Taxonomy (NCBI): domain Eukaryota; kingdom Viridiplantae; phylum Streptophyta; class Pinopsida; order Cupressales; family Taxaceae; genus Taxus; species Taxus wallichiana. The sequence continues at coordinate 451,848,956 of CM031242.1, forward strand.
ATTGACAGACATTTGACAGATCATACTATAGTGCATTTTCATAACTAAGGTGGAAATCCTTAGTGGTGAATCCATGTTGATCTGATTCTTGATGAGTACTAGTGTCTTAATCTCTGTTAAGTGAGATTTGTTACTAACCTTTTCAAAGATGGAAGGAAGAAGATATTTCTTTTCTATGGATCCTGCTAGGACATTATTTCTAGAGCTAGGAAAAACAAATTCATAAGGAAGAAAATCCTAGAGAGTTGTTGGAGATCAAAACACAAGAAAAGGGTTCTCCATTGATGAAAGTGATTGGCCTATCATTGAATACTTTCATTCGAGTTCTTCTAAATCAGGTAACTTGTTTATGGAATTTAATTCTCCAACCGGAGAGGGGCCTTCATTTGATTTTGAAAATTTTGCTTCTCATTACGCCCTGTCTTTTCAGAAGTTGATAGGGATTTCAAAGAAATAAGGCGTTTAGGGGATATCCATTTTGAAAATTATACCCTATATTTCAAAGACCCTCTACCCCTTATCAATTTGTCTCCCCTCTAGGGTCCTCTCCTCAAAACAACATGGCCCTACCCCCACTAAGACCTCCATTTGTTGTAACCACCTTTGGTCTTATAAATTTTACAGGATGGCTGGTTACCCAAATGCAGTTGCCTAGGATGTGAGAAATAGATTACCAAAGTTCTAGGGAAACAACGCTATAACTAGTGATCAACATCTAAAGCTTTTATCAATATGATGAAAGACTTTGAGATTGAACATGAAGATGTATATATCAAATTGTTTATCCATACTTTAGAAGAGGATGCAAGGGATTGGTAAAAGCTTTTCCTGGATAACTCCATTGACTCTAGAATGAGATGAACAATGCATTTTGATTGCGGTATGGTGATAGAACTGACCCTAGGTTTCTTCTCGTTGGAATTTGAAAACATCAAGCATAATCCTAATGAGTTGGTACATGATTTCAACACAAGGTTAAAAAATACCTTAAGAATATTGTTGGTTAGCTTAATACCATGTGATTAATCATGTTTGATCAAATATTTAGATGCATTTAATAAAAAAGTTATTTACTACTTAAGGGACAAAAACCCTACTAATTTGAGGTAGGCATTCACCATGGCCACGGAAATAGTGAACAACATCAAGGAAATTGGGAAGCCTCCAAAAAGGGAGGGTGTAAAACTAATTAACCTGGAAAAGCCTCAAACAAGTAAGGCTTCTAATTTGGAGGAAGTTGTGAAATATTTGGTAGGGGCTATGAAAAAAATCATACAAATTAGCCTAGGAAGAAAAAGGGATTCGGTAGAGTTCACAAGGTCAACATAACCAACATGGCTAAGATAGGTTTACAAATCACAAAAGATCTGATGATAGAGGTAAGGGACCTGTTGGATTTGGAAATAGGAAATCCCAGGCTAGGGAAAACAGAATGGTACCTGATCCTTTGGCTGTAGGAGTTGTTGTAGTTGAGGAGACATATGTCATTGATTGGCATGACAGATGTTTCATGCCCCATGCTCCATTTGATGAAGATAAAAAGAAGAAGTAGAATAATTTGATGATGATAATGATGATGCATGCATGATGGAATTCTCTACAAGTTCATAGCAAGGAGAAACTTCAACTGAAGTGATAAGTGCTAGAACTGCTACTGATTATTGGGATTGCATTCATGGGTACCTATTCTTCCTCCCTCTCATACTTTAGAAGTAGATACTATACAATCTTTTGAATTTCTCAATAATTACTTTGAATATTTAAGGGATTTAATGATAAATAAGTATGATGGAGGAATCCCATCCGAGGAGGAAAACAATTATTGATGAATGTTGTTATGGCTCAAGAAAAGGAATACAATACAAGAAGTAAGGTTGTCAAAGGTATAGTGCCTCGGCCAAGTCAAAAAATCCATTACTTTCCAATATTCCTAAAGAGGCCCCTAAGAAAGATGCATCTACCAAGGTCCTTGTTATCCCAAACAAAACTCAAACCCCTCATCATGCCCAAGATATCAAGAATCTTGTGCCATCTAATGAGTGTGTCAACCTTCCTTCCAATGTTTCCTTGCCAAAGTCTCATGTCATTTATGATATTGCCCAAGTCTTGAGTCGATCAAGATCTTAGTTCCAATTGTTGAGTTGCTTAGGATTCCTTAGCACAAGAAAAGGACTTTTGAGTATTTGGGGTTGAAATAGGAGAAGACTGCCCTAGGAAGAAATGTAAATATTGTGGAGACTCCTCCAATCACTAAATAACTAGAAGCACCACCAGCATTAGAAGATCTAGATGAACCACAGGTTTATTTGGGGACATCCTTGGTAGATTCCGAGCTGAATGTGGATTCCCATGTTTATTAAGGATAGACTATTGCAAAATCGTATGTTTGATTCGGGGAATCATGCAATGTTATGCCTCTGAAAGTTATGAATGAACTAAACATCAAGGTAACAACAACATATGGGAAGTACATTGCCATGGATTCTAGAGAGGTTCCAGTGGTGGGATGTGTGAAAGCTCTAATTGTACAACTTGCAGCCTATTCGGGTAGGAACTTGAAGCTTGATGTAGTTATTGTTGACTCGCCCCAAGTGAGGTATGTTGTTGTATATAAAATGGGTTGCAAGTGTTGGTGGGAGTGTTCAAATGGATATGTCCTATGCCACCATCCCAATTGAGGGAAGCCTTGTCAAATTATATGGAGAAAAGAAGATGTTGCACTTTATTGAGGATCCCAACAATGTATCTTATGAAGTATTGTACACAAGTGTTGATGCTTTGATAACTTTGTAGGAGATGTTGATGGAAAAGAGAACAAGATTGAGGAATGCAAATGTTTTGAATAGGCATGCTTTGCTTTGAATTTATTTTTGATGGAGCTTGCTCCAAGTTCAGAAATGGTGCTGGTGTTGTTCTGATCTCCCAGTGTTATGAAGAGTTTGTCTTTTCCTTCAAATTTAACTTTGAATGCACTAATATCATCGATGAATATGAGGCACTGTTGTTAGGTCTGAGGATTGCTTGAAAATATGGTGTTAAAGACATTATTGTCAGAGGAGATTCAGAATTAATTATAAAGCAGGTCGAAAAACTTTATGCCACAAAAAATCATTGAATGAAACAATACAAGCATGCAAATTGGGATCTCATTGAGATGTTTGATTCATTCAATATTATGCATAATGATAGGAGGTTCAATGATTTAGAAGACAAGCTTGTAGTATTGGGTTCTCGGTTTGATATTTTTACATTATCCCCATGTTGTGAACATGATGTTGAGGTGCTAATAAGGCCATCTATACCTGACAACATTAAACATTGGCAGGTTTTTGATGATGATGCTCAGGTCAGAAGATTACTACGTAGAACAAAGGGAGTTTTCTTATCAAAATATTGATTGGGAGCCAATGGTGTGCATAGCAGAGGGTAAAGAAACCTTGTTTGGCAAAGGCATCATCCAACTAAAGACTAATACCATTCCCAGAGGGTTGGTTGCTATTGAGTCCAATTTTGATAATGTTGATCGCATTGCTTTATGATGCATGACATGCTCAAGGGATATTGAGGAGCATGACCTTGGCGCAAAGGATAAACCATGGAAGATTTGGTTAAGAAACAATCTCAGCAAGGATGAGAAGTAGTCCTACATCCAATTTCTAAAAAGGTATCAAGATTTCATGGCATGTACTTATTCTAAGCTAAACGTATACAAAGAGGATCTATTTCAACATAAGATTTCCTTGGAATCCAATGCAAAACCATTCAGGTAGAAACAAAGGCCAATCAATCCACTCCTGTCTCTTAAGATGCAAGAGGAACTGAAGAAACTTAGGGATGGAGGGATTATTCAGCCCACAAGGTATTCTTCTTGGGTTGCAAACCTAGTACCAAATCGAAAGAATAGTGGTGAAATTAGGTCGTATGTGGATTTCGAAATCAACAGAGCATCAATGAAGGATAATTATGTTTTACCAATCATGGATAACATGCTGCAGCTAGTGACTGGTTCTCGAGCTACTTTCTACAAGAGATTGTTTCTCTGGTTATAACCAAGTTGTGGTGAAAGAATCACAAAGAATTAAGACAACCTTTACTACTCCTTGGGGAACTTATGTATATGTCAAGATTCCCTTTGGACTAATGAATGCTGGAGAAACTTTTCAAAGGGCAATGGATGTTTCTCTTTCCATTTACATTAATTATTTTACTATTTTTACCAGGATGATGTGACTGTGTTTTCTAGAAAGTGAGGTGATCACTTTTTGCACTTGAAAAAGATGGTGATAAGATGCAGAGAGAATATGGAATTTCTCTCAATCCAAAGAAGTGCCATTTCGGATTGTAGAAGCAAAAGTTGCTTGGTCACATTGTGTCACAAGAAGGGGTGATGATTGATCAAGAAAGGGTAGAGACCATCGGAAAGGTTCCAATCGCAAGAACCAAGAAAGGAATTCAGTCCTTCTTTGGGTAGGTAAACTTCATCGAAGATTTATATAAAACTTTGTTGAGTTGAGGATTTCAATTACTTCCATGTTAAAAAGGACCAGGTCATCAAGTGGGAGGAGGATGACATTCAAGCTTTTAATGGGATCAAGGAGGCATTAAAGCATGCCCCTATTTTAGTAGCTCCAAATTATAAGAATCCTTTCCAAATGTTTTCTTTTGCTTCAGAGAACTCTATTGCATCTATCTTGTTGCGAAAGATGATGGAGGGGCCGAGAAGCCAATTGCTTATGTTCCCCACACAATGGTGAAAGACATCCTATCATAGATGGAAGTATCAAGAAAAAGATGAAAATGGGTGAACAAGTTGTAAGAATATGACATGTATATCCAAACCACGAAGTTGGTGAGAGGTTTGGGCTTGTGTAGGCTTATGGTGAGAGAAACTTTCAAACTATTGAGATAAATGAGGTAAAAGAAGGAAGGGTATATGTTTTTGAAAAATTGATGAGTTATGAGTCATACAAGGATGTGATTTTTTATCTCATACATTTATACTTTGCCATGACTATTTGAGTAAGAACCACAAAAGGTTCCTTAAGTTGGATTCTAAGAAATATGTCATTATTGATTATGGGTTAGCTTAGAAGAATCTGAGGAGTTATCTTAAGGTATATCATTAAAGATCAAGCCCCCAAGATAATTTCTGATCTTCATGGAGGATTTTGTGGTAGAAATTTTATTGGAAGTGTCACAACACACAAGATCCTAAGGGTTGGTTATTGGTGGCCAACTCTCTTCAAGGATACAACTCTGTTGGTTAGAAGATGTGAGTTGCTAGCACTTCTCTGGAAGACTAAAAGCTTCGGGCTCCCCCCTTTGCATCCTGTGTGAATCGAAGCCCCATTCAAGCAATGGGGAATGCATTTCATTGGTGAGATTTTAGACTCTTCAAGTGATGGCCATAAGTTGATTCTTGTAGCCACTGATTACTTCACCAAGTGGGTGGAGGAAATACCCACAAAAAGGGCAACACACCAAATTTTCATGGACTTCATGCTGAACCATATCATCTTCAGTTTGGGGTGATAGTCAAAATTATTGCTTGATAATGCCATGAGCTTGAGCTAAAAATTTTGTGGCAATCTGCAAAGAATACGGGATCGATTATGACATATGCCTCTAATTATAATCCCAAGGAAATGAACAAGTGAGTCCAAAAAATAAAAACTTGTTGAAGATTATCAAAAAAACCTTGGAGCTGAACAAGAGAAAATGGGTTGAGCGATTGAAGTTTGTTGTCAGGCTGACCGAATTACTTTTAAGAGAGCCACTAGAAAGAGTCCATTTGAGTTGGTTTATGATACTCAAGCCGTACTACCCCACCATATGCAATTATCCTCATATCGGTTCATGCAACAACCCCCAAGATCAAGAGATAAGTCCATATGATGCCCACATTAACCAGATTTCTGAACTTGATGAAGAAAGAGGGCATCCCACCAAAGGCATGTAAAATTCGGGGAGAATCTGAAGAAGTTGTGCAACAAAAAGGTCACCCCTAGAGCTTTTAATGTTGGAGATCTCATGCTTCTATTAGATACCAGGCATGAAGATAAGGGAAAGCACGGAAAATTTGATGCTTTATGGATGGGTCCTTACTCGGGAGAAGGATTGATATCAAACTGCCATGAATTGGTGAACATACCTTCTTCCTAAAAGATTTGGATGGGGAATAGCTCGAATTTCCCATTAATGGTAGGCATCTCGAGGCATTTCTTGGATTGATTCCCCAAAATCAAGGCAAGCATTATCTATATAGTGTATAGTTTGTTGGTTTGTTCTCTTTCTTTCGTGTTTTGTTTCGTTCTGGCCCCTAGTGGCCTGGTTTTGCTGATTTCTTGGTTCATTTTTGGGGGATGGTTCTGGTTTAGTGATTTGCAAGCTAACTTCATTTCCCAATAGATATATTTGGCAATTGGTCTACCTTGTTCTTGTGTCACTTGTAGGGAGTGCCCATCCCCGAGTCGGAGCCGATGTTGGTGCTCAAAATAGTCTCACCCCATTTTGCCATTAAAAATCTTTCAGTTTATGGCCTCTGTCATATTTTATCCCTAGTGTTATGCCTAAGAAGTATCTGCTTTCCTTTTGTTTCCATAACCAATCTTTCCTGGGCCAAGTATCACGTATGGATCCATAGTTGTTTCCTTTTTCTCTATTTATATGGAAGGGTCTCATAATTAGGGTGTCCTGTTCTCTATTGATCTAAAAACTCAAGCTCTCTCATTCTTTCCATTTTCCACAATCGGTATTTTTTGTCCTTGTCTATTTTTCCCTAAATACTTGAAGAAAATGAATGGATGTAGCTTGGAGAAATTTATTTGAGCCTTGTAACATTTGTAAATTCTCTTGTCATTGGAGAAAATTTCATCTCCGGGCTTAAATGGTCATTTTCTACATTTTACAGGTTTGACAGAATTTTTCCCTCTCAAATTTATATCCTTGCATCAACAAGAAACGTGGCCTCTTTTAGTTGTGTTTGTGCCCATTTTGATCCTCTGTCATTTTCCATGTTTCCCCTTTTCTCTTTGTGCTCTGAAACTTTTTTCCTCGTGAAATCGATGATGTAAATTTTTAGCTCCATTTTTGTGCTTTGGATTGTTTGCAAACTCATTACCTTTCCCTAATTTTTCCCGTTCAAATGCCTCTGCCATTTTTCCCGTGTTTTCCTGGCCTTTGGAGCTTAAAATTGTTCGTTTTATACTTGTATGTCATTGAAAATCCAATTCCATGATAAAAATGTTTTAAAAACATGTTTCAGCTTGGTTCAATTTCAAGAAATTTTTCATCTTTACTAAAAAAATTGAATTCTAGGGAATCCTCGGCTTTTGTTGTGTTTTGACAATCGAGACAGTGTCTTTTCCCATAAATTTCATCTTCACATTCTACGGCATGGCTGGAAATTTCTACATTGTTTGATGATCATACGGGCATCCTTTTCCCATCAAATTTGTGCTCAAAAATCTTCTCCTACATGGCCATTTGTGGTTAGACAAGATTTGGCGTCTCTGCTCGAAACAACTTAGCATTTTTGTGTTTTTGGAAAAAGTCTAAATTGTCCCGCAAGTTTGTAGGCCCTCAACCAATTAGAGGGTCACACGTGGTAGTTAAAAAAATCAAAAAAGTGGAGCTGCGGAGGCTAAGTGGAAAATTTTCCTTTGGTGAAAAGGAGTTAAGGTAAAAAATTCAAGCGTAGGCCCTTGGTGAATCATGGGTGGACACGTTTCATGTTTTCATCAAAAGCGGGATGGAAGGTGGCGGAGGACTTAGAAATGTTTTAATTTTTGGCGAATGGGAACAAAAGTTGTGAAAAGGGTTGTGGGTCCACCAGGGCAATCAATTGTAGGGGACATATGGCGGGGTCGGAGGTGGAACTTGAGTGCCTCGAGGGAAACTTCAGATTTTTTCCCATTTTGGCATAAAGGATTAAAATTGTAAAATGAGGTTGCAGCTCCTTCAATGGTCACAATTGAGCCACATGTATGGCTCAGATCAAAAGAATGGATTCTAGAGTGTCAGGTCCTTGTGGGAAATTTAGCTTTTATCCTATGAAGGAAAGAAATCAAAAGGAGGAACATAAGATCATAGCCAATCAACGATCGATACGTGTCGGGGACAAAACTAGAGGTGCAGGTCTATGGGGATAATTGGGAAAAATTTCTTTTTTTCCAAAAAGGTCGAAATGTGTAGAATCGAGCTGTGATTCTGATGGGACCCACATTGGGACACATGTCAATCTCATTTTCAAAGGGCGGAGGGGTGGAGAAAAATGTCAAATTTTTACATTTTTTTCAAAATGTGTTAAATTGTCAGAAAATTATCCCAAGCCCATTTCCAATCACATTGTGACATGTGGAGGGCTCAGATTGAATGTAGAAAAGTAGATCAATGGTAATCAAGCTGTGTATTTTTTCATTTTGGCCACCATTTTTTGCATCGATTTTGATCAAATTTTTGGCAAATTCATGTCCTTTGTGCCTGCAAGGACCAACGCAATTGGTTTTGAAATTCAATTTACAGATCTCGAGGTACTTTTGAAATGAAATTTTGTTCCGGCTCGAGTAGAAATGTTAAAAACTAGATCTAAAAGTTGCAGAGGCAAATTTGGAAAGTGTAAATTTGAAGTGATGGAAGAGGAAGATGTTGCGGGCGCCAAAGGAAGAATACATACTCCCATGACAAGCAATGATGAATATTTGTAACTATCTGATTTTTGAATACCTAGTATCTCCTCCTCGTAAAATTGGTTAAGTGTCACTTTTATAAAGTCATGAGTGAATTCCTAACAAACTAAGATGCCATCAGATATTCTTTTCTTAGGAAAGAAGGATCAAATGTAATATATAGATATATAATACATGTTTGGAGACATGTAAAAGGTTAAGAAAATTGAAAATCATGAGAAAATTTTGAGAGAATCTCATCTTCCGAGAAACCCTTCAAAAAACATGGTTAATGTCTTCTTTGTTAGATCTTCATTCATATTGAGTTGGTTACAAGTGTATAGCCATAACACAACTCTAAGATTGTTCCTGAAACTCTCCCCTGCTGATGAATCTAACAAAATTTTGAATTAATCTATGTTATTTTGGGCAATATGATGTTTGTTATCATGTTTAAAATTCTGTAAATATTTTTCCTTTTTCTTGCTGCTGCAATCTTGCATTGAAATCTTTAGGGAATCACATAGATCTCATCCTTATTAATAGTTTATTGGCATTTGCAATTTCATTTATCAAAAGAGCTTTCATCGGCATTGAAAATAAGTAGCTTAAAATCAATTCACCTTCATTTGTTGATAGAGATTGCTTGTAAGCCTTTGGGGGTACCTTAGGCGTGATTTGATCGAGAGAGATTTTGATGTTTAATTGAGTCCTTTAACTCAAGCTTTTTGGTCGAGGTCTTAAAGATTGTGTGAAGAGTGCAAACTTTGGCCTCCATTTGTGTATCTCTTCTCATTGAAATAACATCCCGACTATTTTGAAGTGTTTTATATGATAGTTGTTCAAATGTCGTAGAGGTTGTCAAATATCTAGCATAGTCAAGTTTTTCTTGTCAATATCCCATCAAAAATCATTATAAACAACTAGTCCTACCCCATACTACCCCTAGTTTGACCTATATACCCACAGAAGATCATAATTCATTTGCTAAAGCATGAGAAATAGATTAGGATTTCAAAATGTCTTCAGTAACCCTTGCCTTGCATTGAAATTATCTCTATAATCTGGAAGTGACAACTTGTGAAAGTTAGATTTGGAGTGTTGATCATATTTTCACAAGGCCCCTTCATACTATTTGCACAAATTGAGGGATATCTTCATCTCATTCACCATTTGAGGGTTACAAAATTGGTCCTCTTACCTTGGTTGAAAGGCACAACCTAAAATAGTTAGGACAAGATCAAGTCCTATTTGAGTGTTATCCATCTCTCCACAAATATGAGTGCTAGTTAGATAACATCCTCAGCTATAAAACAACATACATCATGATCTATTTGTCTTATATCTTCTTTCCATATCTCTTATGATGCTAATACTGAAAAGGAGAACAAATTTGGGTACCAACAAGTTGGACATGGCTTAATGGGGTACTCTAAAATTCTATGGATCGCCTTGACCCATAACTAGTCCATGTGGAGGAATGTCACTCATTTGAATATTTGTTTTTTTGTTTGGCCTTGGAGTTGTCTTTGAGAGGACATGTGGAGGTTCCACTACTTTTCCCAGGACATAGAAAATTTTTATGCGCAAATTATACAGGTTTGGTGGAATAGGGACACGTGGTGAGCCCACGCTCATTCAAGGTCTCCACTCTTGGGTACCATTTTTAAATTACGCCATGAAGACATGTGGAGGCATCTGCTGGGGCTTCCCATACTTAATATTTTTTCAAAAGTTTTGAAGAGGCATGGGACACGTGGAGGGATTGTGCATGTTTGAGGACCAGCCTTTGAATTTTATTTTAAAGAACCGATAGGAGGACACTTGGAAGCATTCACTCACTTTGAATTTTTCTTGGAATTTTCAATCGACAAAGGAGATTTCCTCGGACTCGACACATGGAAGCTTCCACTAAGATTTAAACATTCAAAAAAAATTTGTTAGGAAAAGATACGTGGTGAGCCCGCGCTCATTCAAGGTCTCAACTTTTGGGGACCATCTCAAGATGTGCCACCGACGCGTGGAATTTTGAAAATTCAAAGAGACAAGGAAGTGGACCATCGGAGGCAACTTGGATTTTTCACCTCTTGTTACAAAAATGATTAAAACATCAAAATGGCCCACAGACTGAGATAGAGAATAGTCCAAAAATTTTCCCAATCAATGACGGAAGGGTGGGGCTGCGGGGAGACATGGAAAGTTTTCCCTTTTCCAAAAAAGAGGTGAAATAAAAAAATTTGGCCACAGTTCCTCACGGGACTCACCTTAGGACACATATCAGGCTCATTTCTCAAGGGCGGAGGTGCAGAGCAAAATGTGAAAATTTTACATTTTTCGAAAAGTTGTAAAAGGAAAAAAGGAACCCACAGGCCCGCTCTAAATTCAATCTCCCATATGGATGGTCCAAGTTCAAATTAGAAATAAATGGTAGTTGTGCCTTTGTATCTGGTTTTTTGCCATTTTCACTCTAGAGCTCCTGGGGATGCGTATTCTTATGGTTTTTTAATCATTTCTTGAAGTCTCTTGCATGCCAAATGAAGAGGAGCATTAATATGGTATCTTGGTTTGGTGGGGAAGGTCGATAAATGTATCTCACGATTAATATACAATCTAACTTTCAGATTTGGCCTGATTTTGATTTCGTTGGCACGTGAAAGACCTATTGATATATGCGTTTTGTGAGAAAAATCTAGGGACATCTTTTACCATTAAGATGAGATTTGACCTTTAGTATATAGGTTTTGTGAGAAAAATCGGGGGCGTCTTTTACCATTTAGATGAGAGTTTACCTTTAGGTTCGATCTAATATTCCATTTCTTCTTCTTGGGCACACAAAGAACCAGATTGGATAGAATAGGGGTGGAAGTGGTTGGTGAGTAAAGGGAAAAATGATCTACCAGAAGGAGTTGAATGTGGGATATGTTTGAAGAAATTTACCCCCTGAGCACTTGAGAAATTTTTACAGATTTGATTCTAGGAATCGTAATCAAGATCATGGTGAGCATTGGTACACTCAATGTCTTTGGTTTTGGGGGAAAAGGATCTATTGTAAAATGTTATAAATAGGCATGATTTTTCCGTGAAAAGGGTTGGAGGTTGGAATGTTGGAGTGTTAGAGGTCGAACTAATTTTCTAAAAAGCTTGATAGAGCCCATCTTTTTAAGGGACTATTTGAGAAACCTGTATGTCTCTTTTGTGTTAAACTTGATCATGTCAAGGTGGTTGCAAGTGTCTTGTTCAATATATCTCCCTCCCCGGGTAAATATAGACAAACAGAAGAATATGGAAATCAAAGAATCTCAAAACCTAACATTTATTTATGCCACAAGTCATGCCCTTGGCGTAGATAAGAAGGTGTTGACATGGAAAAAGTCACGGCCGGGAACAGGTTAGAGGGCACGGGTTAGAAGGTGTCGACATACAGTTCGCCATTTTTGGGTTTGCTTAGGGTTCTCACCTACCGTTATAATGAGATGAATTAAATACAATCTGGAAGTGGTTGGGGTAGATTTGGATTTCCTCTCTCTTCCCTCTCTCATTGTTCCTATAAATTGTAAGGAGGGGCTTCTTTCTAAAGGTTGGACATTCTTGTTTTGCCCCTCCCTTCTTCTCTTTGGCAGGTGAATTTGTGGAGTTCAAACCTCCCATCTAAAACTGTAATGCAACTTTGCCTCTTGGCATTTTGTAGTGTATTGTATCAATCTTTGGAGAAAATAATGCATGTCTATGGATGATTCTCAACCCTCTCTGTGTTCATTTGCATCCTCCTAATCTTTCACTGCAAATTTGGTTATCTGTGCATGATCTTGCATTGCATTTTAATGGTTTGTGTTTATTGGCAAGACAGGTGTTCTTCATTCCTCGATGCATCACCTTTGTTAGTTTAGGTTTATTTTTATGCATCTTCTTACCCTATCTCCTTGGCAAGTTAGATTAGGTTTTTGAGTAAACCCTCTACATTTTTATGTGTGCATCTGAATAGAGGAATAGGAACCGGCCTTCATCTGGAGAGCTTTCCCATTTCGCAAGGTCCCACACTTGGGAAAAGCTCCATGTTATGCAATCGCACTAAGAGTCTCAACCCATCAAGTTGCAGACATTCAAGGGTGTTGTGATTCGCCATCAACATGTACAACCATTGAAAAGCTCTATGACTATTCTAGAAACTTTCCCCAGCTAATAAGTTTAATCAAATTTGAGTTATTCTATGTTGACTCTGAGTAGTTAGTGTCTGCTTTGTTTCAGAATGTCTACAAATATTTTTATTAATTCCTATTGCAATCTTATACTGAAATTTTTGTAAAATCACATAGGATCTCATCCTGATGTGAGTTTAATGGTATTTAATTTCATTTCAAGAAAATCCTTCATCTTGGATGAGATAAAAAAATTTAAAATCAATTCACTGTCATTTGTTAATAAATATTGTTTGTAAGTCTTTGGGTGTACCTTTGGTGTGGTTAATCGAAACTATAGTGCTTAACCGAGTCTCCTAATTCAAGCCTTTATATTGGAGTCTTAAAGATTATGTGAAAACGTGTCAATTTGGGCCTCCATTAAATCACACCTTCTTGTTGAAGGAACTTCTTGAATACTCTCAAGCTTTCTGTTGTGAAGTTGATCATTATTGTAAAGTCCCTCCAAAGATCTGGTATAATCAACTTTATCTTGTTTCACCTCCCACAAAAAAAATCATTTAAAAATAACCAATCATACCCATACTTCCCCTTTTTGACATGTTTGCATACAAATGCATAATATTTACTACCAAAACATGTAGAAACAATCAAGTTTTCAATGTCTTTAGTGGCCTGAACCTTGCTTAGAAAATATCTCCATTATCTAGAGTGACAACTCATGAGAGTTAGGTTTTGTTGCATTGATCATATTTTCTTCAAGGTCTTCTTAATAATTTCACAAGAAAGGATATCTCCATCTCCTTCACAAAAAACAGGCTAGAAAAAGGGTCCTCTCACCCTGGTTGAAAGGAACAACCATAAAGTAGTGAGGATAGGTCAAATCCTCTTGAGGGTGATACCCATTTCTCCACATCTGAGTGACAAAGAGCAAGCTACATTTCATCCCCGACTACAAAACAACACACTACATGCTCTACTTATCTCTAAGCTTCCCCGTGAATCTGTGATGTTGCTTAGCCTCTGAGGGAGAATAAATTTGGGTACCAACAATAGGAAAACTCCATCAAGTATAGATACTCCTTCCATCTCGACATTGATGATCCATAACGTACATCCTAAGCATGTCCTCCAAAATATGATTCACCCGCTTAGTTTGTCAATATGTCTTAAGGTGATATGATGTACTAAAATTGATCTTCCTCCCGAGGGCATGTTGCATGGTAGACCAGAAGTAGGAAGTGTACAAAGGATCACAATCACAAATGATTTTCTATAGAATCCCGTGCAACTTGAAGATCTCATCAAGGTATACCCGTGCCACTACACTAGCTATGTAGGTGGTCTTCACCAGAGAAAAATGATCTACTTTTGTCAATTTATCCACCATAACCATGATGGCGTTGTGGTGGTATATTGATGTTGGTAGCCCAATAATTAAGTCTATGGAAATGGTGTTCCACTTACACTCCAGTATAACATGAGGAAAGAGAATGCCAACTAGATGTTGATGCTTAGCCTTCACCTTCTGACACTCTAAATAGTGTGACATGAACTCGAGCCACATCTTTCCAAAGTCCCCTTCAATGGTAAAAATGCCTCGAGTAACATTCATATTCTTCACCCTGGGATGGGCTGAATAGGGTGCATGATGAGCCTCTATCAAAATTTCTTATCTCAAACCTCCATCTCTAGGAACATATATCCAACCTCTTTACCCGAGAAGGCCATTTATCTCTAGAGAGAACCCATCAAACTTCCCCTCAAGGGGTCTCTAAGACCAAATATCTACTCGGCTAGAAGGTAGACGTTGTCATGAGGATGTTGTTGTAATATCCTACTCCACAAATTTGTGCCCGCCGAAGTGGCCATAACCACATGTCTCTATCTACTAAGAGCATATATAACCACATTCTCCTTCCCCTTCACATGCTCTATCTCCCTGTCATACTCACAAAGTAGCTCCATCCAACACCATTGATGAGCATTGAGATTGGGCTGCATGAAGAGGTGGGGAACACTCATGTGATTAGTCTTGAGTGTAAATGTTTGGCCAAGAAGGATGTGTCTCCATCGTACTACGACGTGAACAAATACTGCAAGATTAAGATCATGAGTTGGATAATTGAGCTCATAATCCTTGAGTTTGTGAGACTCAAAAGCCACTACTCTGCCCTCTTGCATTAACAAACCTGCAAGACTTACCAAAGAATCATCTATGCATATAAAGAATTCTCCCCGAGGATCTGGTATAGTAATAATAGGTGTTGTCATGAGGAATTTCTTTATTTTTCTGAAGGCCTTCTCACATCTATCTGACCAAAAAAACTTCTTCCAGTTCCACTGAAGGGAAGTGATGGGGTACGCAACCCGAGAGAAGTCCTATAAAAATCACCTCTAATGTCCTGTTAAACCCATGAAGCTGCGCACCTCTGTCATAGTAGTGGGTGCTGGCCAATCCATAATAGCTTGAATCTTGGAAGGATTGACTATGATACCTTCCCCAGAAATGATGTGGCCCAAATATTGCACCTCTTTCTAAAAGAATGCACACTTCTCTAGGTTCCCATAAAGATGCTTCTCACGAAGACACTAAAGAACCTGGCGAATGTGCTCCTCATGCATACGTGAGTAAATCATAATGTCATCAAGGAAGATGAGAATGAAGTGATCCAAGAATGTCCTGAATACCCCATTCATCAAGCTCATGAACACTGTGGGGGAATTCGTCAAACCAAAAGGCACTACGATGAACTCGTAGTGGCCATATCTCATACGGAAGGTGGTCTTATGAATATCTTCCTCTATGATCCTAAACTTATGATAACCTTACTTAATATATATCTTGGATGAAATTTTGGCCCCCTCCATCTGATCAAATAAATCATCAATGCACAAAAGGGGGTAACGATTCTTGATCGTTACTTTGTTCAGCGTAGTGGCAATCAATACACAACCACACGATAAATCCTTCTTCTTTACAAAAATCACCGATGTACCCTAAGGGGATATACTAGGATGGATTTGGCCTTTCTCTAGAAGACCTTTAAGCTATAACTTGAGCTCACAGAGCTCAGGAGTAGTCATATGATACGGTTCTCATGAGATAGGATCTGCAACCGGAACCAAATCTATGTGAAAATCTATCTCACGTGGGGGTGGAAACCCCAAGAACTCCCCCTGGAAAGACATTTGAAAACTCACTCAAGATGGGACTATCATCAAGGAATGGTTCACTAGACTCATCCTCATATTTGTCACTAACCGTAACAACATACATCTGACAACCCCATGTCACACACCACTTAAGCTGCATAGCAAAAATGGTGTAAATAGAAACAAGCCTCCTAACTCCTACTATCATTGACTCAACTACTAGATCATCTATGCAAGGAATAGTCTTATGGTAACAGTCCACTCTAGCCCTGTGTGTAGATAACCATTCTATGCCCAAGATGAGACCTTAAGAACCTAGAGGAAGGATGCGAAGATCCGAGGTAGTGGTGAAGGGTCCTAAATCCACTACACACTCCTTTACTAAGGATTCTACAGAAGATTTGGCTCCAGAAGCCATTTTGATGTCCCAACTAAGACCCTACCTAACTACCACTAGCCTGCAACACTCTACTAAGGATGGTGCAATAAAAGTATCAGATGAACCGGAATCAAATAACACAGATGTTGAAATACCACCAATACTACCTGTCATCCCTCTCATGATACTTTGGTGCTCAACCTAGCGGTTCTTGATCTGCTGCGTAGATCCAATGGATCCCTACCATATCTCCAACTATAGGCTCTGAGATCTACGTATTACCTTTGTTGCTAGGGTTTTGTGGGAAATCTTTCTAGTGATGTCTAGCAATGCCACAACCATAATAGCTACATGGTCCTCTCTAGTGAGATGTAGCTCCATCTGGTCTCTAGAGGTCCGAGGTGTGGATCCCGATGATCCAGCTATAGACACTTGAGGTATCTACCGATGAGCTCCTACCGACCGAGCTCTCGGTGCACATTGTGTCCTAGTCGGACCCCTAAGAGGATGCCCCATACTCCATCCTCTTTATGCGTCGAACCTCGAGGAGTTCTATAAGGTGGGTGGTTCTACTGCTTCACCGAGGTGGCTACTGTGGTGGCCTGAAAGATGACTATGTTGAACCATTTCCACCATGAGGAGGAGGAACTTACCCCCTCGATCTGCTATCCTGCATCTATTGGATGTGCCTCTGAACTCGTCCCTGGCCTATTACATCTTTCCTCATGTCTCCTCTGCAATATAGGCCTTCTCCATGGCCTCTGCTAAGGTCTTTGGGTAGTGAATGTGCACCACACCACCCAAATCCAAATTCAGGCCCCTGATGAACCTATGAATCCATACCTACTCATCCTATATATAGTCGACATAATGGAGTAGGTCTAGAAATTGACTCTCATACTTAGCTACAGTCATAGATGCCACGGAGGTTGTGGAACTCGTCATCCACCGCTGAATAAACCTTTTGGATAAGTACCTTATCCTAAACAACTCCTCGAGAGCTCCTAAGTAACCATCTCTGAATCAACATGGAGCTTCTACTCCTTATTCCTCCAATAGACACTAGCTCCATCACTCAGAAGATGGATCGCAACATGAGCTTTTGTGTTGCTATTACAAGGGGAGCTTGAAGCACCCACTCAAGCTCACCAACCAGGCCTCTTCCTAAAATCCACCTATATCTCTAGAATAGTGAGATGGTCGTAGCTTCAGGATCTCCTTGATATGGTCCGCAGTTGTCGACTAATGACCCTTAGGCCTCTCTGCATGCTCATCTCTAGGTCTAGGGCTCTAAGACCTATCCCTGTGTCCTAAAATCCTATCTCCCTGTCCCCTTTGCAGTGACTTTCATCTAGCTGAATCCACATGGGATTTCTCTGCCCTATGCTCCTCACTATGTCAAGGAGATGCACAAGCCTCAATGGATGGCTCCCTATCATGTCTGGTTGATCATCCTCCTAAGGACCCTCTGTGTATAGCGGCATTGACATCCTGAAGTGTCTATAAAATCTAGGGTAGAATGGCTGTTACGACCTTCTCTGGAGGTGGTATATCTAGGTCTATGTGAAAGGACCCCTCATCTGATCTGCACCTCCTGCACAGACCAAGGCAAGAGTTAGTTCATCATTCTAGGTTTTATTCCATTTTTCTATGTTTATTAAAATATACAATCTTTCGACAAGTATTTTTTCTAGGTTCATTATTTTTCTAGGTTTAATGTTTGTGCCTCACATTTTCCTCTGTACCCAAGGGTCCAAGCTTTGAACCCATGTCTTTGATACCAAGTGTAACACCCACTAAAACACTCACACAAGACCCAAGAATGATCTTAGTTTAGTTAGAAAAATTAAGGAATATTTTTTTTGAATAGCATGCCCACAAGAGTTTTTGAAAATGATAGTTTCCACATTAGTGTCTCAAAGGTGATGACTCAAATAAAAATGATATTCCATGATAACACAATATTCAAAATCTACATTAACTTGATTACATTGATCTCATAGGCAATTTTAATCTCCCTAAGGATTATTTAAATAATAAAATAATTCATACCAAGGTTGAATATTCCCCCTTGGGGTGTCAAGGGAAAAGTGGTGAATGAAAATAAATACTAAAATTATTTAGTTTCCACAATGTTGAAACAACTAACAAGGTTCTATATTAAAATATTGGTTTATGATAATTAGCACTTCCCTACCCCATAAAGTGCCCTCTTAAAAGTCAACCCATGATTTGAAATTAAAACATTTAAATTAAAAAGGGTAATTTCCACTCACCCACTCTCCACCTACTTTTTGTAGGGATGAATCTCATCCCTTGGATGGATTCAATTTGGGCCCTTGATGTGGGAAAAGGAAAACTAACCCTAAAGCATGCTTATGAAGTCTTCTTTCTCATTTCATTTGTCTCATTGTTTCTATTTTGTTTTGCAGGTTATAGGAGGAGGAAAGGAAGAGATGCCATTAGAGACCACCTCAAGCTCTTGGAAGAGGCTTCCAAGCTCCATTATTTTTCTATTTTTTTGATACCCTCATTAGGGTTTAAAAATGTATTTATTCATTTTATTTAGTTCATTTTCTTGTATTTTCCCCAAATGGGCTTGTGGGTATTTTTTCCCTATTTTATAGAAATAACTAGATTTGATTTATATAACCATTTGGGTATATGAAAATGTATATTTATATATGTATACATACACACATACATGTGTGTGTGTGTGTGTGTGTGTGTGTGTATTTATTTATTAATTTCACATATGGGATAAACCCGAAATAGATTTAATTGAGAGAAACAAGATTTAATACATATATATTTAGGTATATATATGCATGTCATTAAGTATATATTCATATATTAAATATATATATATATATATATATATATATATATATATATTATATGTGTGTGTGTGTGTGTATAGAGAAAGAGAGAGTTTCATATGGTTCAACCACTGCCAAAAATATACACGATCCATGGATTAGAAATATGCGCGAGTTTTCAACACGGTGAGCAGGCCACATAAACAAATGTGACGGGGATATTATTGTTTAGGGGGTGAGGAGGGGTCATTGACCTTAACCCCACCCCATTTAATATAAATTGGTGGGGAATGGGGTCATCGACCCTCCCCACCAAAATCTCCACATTAATAATATAATAAACCCTACTCTATACTACAAGCCACAACGAGGCACTTGAAGAAAAAATGTGATTTCATTGATAGGTTTGTAACTTTAATAAAACTTGCTTTATTTAATATATATATATATATATATATATATATATATATAATATTAAAATTACAAGTGTATTAATGTTTCCCTATTTTCACATTTAATAGTTCTCCATTTAATATTAGTAACAAAAAAATACTATCCTTACTAAATTTTAAAATATCTTATTATTAATAATATTCAAGAGAAATAAAATTACTATCAAAATGAGGATAAAACACTAAATAATAGCATTGGTGAGTTGAATGTTTACTCTAATATTTTTCTCTCTAACTATTTAATGAATTTAATAAAAAATGAAAGTGAATGCATTTCTTTTCCATGCATGCTTTTCAAATGACACAAAGAAATGCAACATTTCCTAATACACTTTCTAGCTTTCCAAAGGAGAGTTTGTAATAATATTTCCAACAATATATTTAGAACAATAACAACATCTTTTTGTAAAATAAATCAAATTCAATAGGATAAAGTAATTCCTTTTTACAAATCCTTTTAAGATCACCATAAACAACTTACAAAATAGATCTTTCTCTCTTTTTTTCACATTCAAATGTAACTTTCATGTCCAAAATCAAGTAACTTTTCACCACAAATACTAATACAATGTCTTCCACTTAAAGTGGGAAATAATACAAGAATGAAGGCTAAAATGAAATGCAAGTTGTCTTCAAACATAGCTCCAAAATCAAGATCAAGCTCCATCTTCTCAACACCAACAAGAGAGCTCCTCTAAGGTTTGTTTGATTCACAACAAAATGGGGGGAGAGGCAATGCTCTCCACCCAACAAATATATCCAATGAAGAGGAGAAGTCATCCTCTCCATTGGCCCCCGAGCCCCAACCACATTACAATGGGAGATAATTCCAACACATGGCAACAAAAAGCTTCCACAACACAACACCAAAAATTTCACAACCATTCCAAGCACATTCAACATAACTACAACACAAGAAGGAAAATAACCAAAATAAACAAGGCTTAAAAATGAAATCCAAAGGAGCAAGAACCTATGGGGAGGCCACTTATGCCTCCCAATGGGAATGGATGTCCACCTTAAATCCTCCAATGCATATCTCAAATCCCCTACATAATCTTATTACTCCCTCAATTACCCCTTATACCTCCCACATACTCTTATGCCTCCCTCAATCTCTTATGCCTCCCTCATAAAGGAAATAAGAAAGAAATGCAAGCATTCCTTGTACAAGGTGGGGCATCCAACCCAAACTCCCTCCAACAAAAAGGTAAACTCTTATGCCTCCCTACATGAAATCTCCCCATAGTCTCCTCTTACTCCAAACCTAGGCAATGTACCCACACCCAACAAGCATTCCAAAGAAAACAATACTCAACACAAGCATATAGATACAAAATAGAGCATAACATAAGCAAGGTAAAGCTCCTACCTTTCCATAGTAGAGCTTGTTCCAAGAGTAAGTCTTTAAGCCTCTCAAAACCAAGCAAGCATCCACAAGCTCTAACAATCCACAAGCACTCTCAACAATTCTCTAACTCCCCAAAACAATTACAAGAGCAAAAATAATGAAGTAACCCCTAAACAAGCAAAGGAATTTCAATAAATAGAAAAGGGAGAGAGGAGGGTGATGTGGCTCTAAGTAGGATGCCACCTCATTTCCTCTCCCCTCCACATCACCTTATTCAACCTCATATTCTAAAGCACAATTAATAAGTGGTTGAATTAATCACATATTACTTACACACACCATCTAAGCCCACACCCTCTTAAGGAAAAAATTAATTACTTGAAAGAAAGTGCAATAAAATTTCACGTCTTTACCTTCACAAAACACCTAATGGTGTCTAATTTTGATCCCCCAACCCATAGGTAGGGTTGGCATAGAAATTTAAGAGGTTTGGGGCAAGTTTGACTTGTCCCACAAGCTTCCAAATTTAGCCTCTAAGGCCAAATTCGAATTTCCATGAAGGGTAGAGTGTACAACACTCTAGATTCCCAAGCACTCGACTTACAACCCAAACTCCAAGAGAAATCTACTCTAATAAATGCATTCCTTTGGTCACATATATAATTGGTTTAGGACAAGATTTATTAACTTTAATAGGACACTACAACCCATTAATAATAAAGGGGTAACATACATACATCAAAATCTAAATAATTAAAACAAGTAAATAATCTCACTAAAAGAAACACATACTAACATTAATAAGGGGAACTAAAATAAAAGACAACACATGACTCCTTGGTCACAATTTCTCCTTGACAAAACTCAAACACACACACACAATTACATGTTGCCATGGTGACCCCTGTTGAATTCATCTAGAATTCTAATGTGGTTGGTCTCCAATCCCTCGATGTTTGTTGTGAATAAATTTACCAGCAAAAACACAAAAATACCTCCTTGACCTCGTGGCACGTTAAAACATCTATGCCAAAATATG
The DNA here is from genome assembly GCA_018340775.1 of Taxus wallichiana var. yunnanensis. Lineage (NCBI taxonomy): Eukaryota > Viridiplantae > Streptophyta > Pinopsida > Cupressales > Taxaceae > Taxus > Taxus wallichiana. Next base: position 451,870,954 of record CM031242.1, read on the forward strand.
TAATATAAATCTAAGATCATATATATATATGAATTAATATCATCTAGGCAAATACGATATCATTTACAATTTTTCTAGGACCATTTCTATCCAATGTTTCATCCATGTCAAAGTGATCACAACATTAATTCAATTATCAAATCCTACGCATTGTGGCAATGGATGTCGCATGTTAGAAATATATATATATATTTCTAACATGCGACATCCATTGCCACACGCGTAGGATTTGATAATTGAATTAATGTTGTGATCACTTTGACATGGATGAAACATTGATAGAAATGGTCCTAGAAAATTGTAAATGATATCGTATTTGCCTAGATGATATTAATTCATATATATATATGATCTTAGATTTATATTACATATTTTGGCATAGATGTTTTAACGTGGCCACGAGGTCAAGGAGGTATTTTTGTGTTTTGCTCGGTAAATTTATTCACAACAAACATTGAGGGATTGAGACCAACCACATTGAAATATAATATATATATATATATATATATATATATATATATATATATAACCATGTCATATATCAACATCAATATAAAATGTTTCTAATAATCCACATGCATTATATATGAATCAAATAAAAAATAATCCAGTATATTTAACATCTAATCATCATGCTAAATCAAAAGCTACAATAATATCCATAAGTATAGTCGATGATTATCATAGTCAATAACAAAAAGGTGTCAAGGGAAGTGGGCACTACAAATATTCAAATCTAACACCAAATTATTCTGAAAAGGATGTAATTTTCTAGAATAACATGTGTGTTTGTCACCCTAAAAGTAAAAGAGGAGGAAGGTGAGGTATCTAATCTAAACTATAACACACCATTACCAACATTGAATGACACATAAGCTATGTGTTACCATTGATGAAGTGCTTGAAAATGATGTTGAAGTGTCTATGTTGAATTTGATGAAAGGGAAGGGAAAGGGCACCGATTTGAATGCCCATATTTTGTTGATACATCTATAATGTACTTCCCCTTCAATATCTCCTTCTCCTTCTCCTTCTCCTTGTCCTTCTACAAGTGACATCATTAGTCCTACCATGTGGGTTAAATGAGAAGAGATAATATCAGTTGTGTTAATTGCATGACAACCTGCCATAAGTAAGAACTATCTCGAGGTGAAAAGACCACATGATATTGAGTAGGATGCATCTAACCAATAATACTCAATTACAATCTTATCTTGTTGAATGAAATGTTAGTTTAGAGATAATTATAGAAGTGTGTAAGTTTATTTCTTTCTCAAAGTTGTTTGGTTTTTTATTTGTGAAAGGTATGTTTGATTCCATTATTTAGTAAATATTTTTTACTATTGTAACTTCCTTATATTAATAAATAAAAGAGAGCTACATTAGTAAGGGTAACTCGAGAATTCATGATCCCATAAAATGCCATGTAGGCTAAAAGAAATTCCAAAAGGGAAAACATTAAGCACTAAAAAAACTAGAGAGCACTAGGCACATGCCACCAATCCGAGAGGAGGAGGATCATTATAGGGAGGGATGAAGACTCCGTTTGATGGCTCAGCTAAAATAGGATCCAACTGTTAACCATCTTGATTGGATGTCTACATATGAAGAAGAACAATAATCCCCAACCAAAGTGGGTGAAGATCCAAAAAGATTAGGCTTTCCTAGTGGAGGGATTCCCACAAAATAGAGTTGTCCATAGTCATCACCCTTGGAGGAGGGCTCCATCATGATCTAGAGAAGGAAGGAGTTGTAGGGTAGCCTTGAGGATAGGTAGAGCAGTTGTTGTGAGAGAGGATTCTGTGACTCAATCCTTGTGATGGAGGCCTATAAATAGAGATTGATGAGGTGGTGATGGAAAATACTTCCGTGGGACCCGACGTATCATGCATGGTGCACTCCCCTATAATGCGAGAACATCCTATAAATGAGTGAATTACTAAGAGAAATTTTCAGCTTGAGCTTTAATTTGTATGTGCATAATAGACAGAATAACCAAATTATCATTATTAGAGAATAAAGCAACCAATTGCTCATTACGTAATCACATCGAATTTTGATATTTCCAAATATGAAATAGAATAAAAACTCTAAATAATTTCTAGAGAATATAAATATAACTTGGCCACATGATAAAGTCACCAAAAAAATCCAGCGCTAGAAAAAGAATTAAGGGTGGTAGGGTTGAAAGATTGAATGGATCCAGATCATATGGTCTAATCACAAGGACAAGACCAAAACAAATACTTAAAATATTGAGGTTTAGAAATAAAAAGTCAATTTAGTATTGGGGATTCCAATGCTACTTAGACATTTACTTGACGGGAAGGCCCCAGTAAATAAGGAAATTTTGGCTCAAAAACAAAACTTCGAGCATAAGAAAGCTTGCAAAACCAGTGCAATACGTAGAATATAGGTCTTAGCGGGAATTTAGTTTTGAAATGGTAGGTGAGATGGGACTCAAAAGATGGTAAATGGTTCTGACATTATAGTGAATAAAGGAAATATCATGATTAAAATTCAATCACGCCACTAAGCATCCAAATGTTTAAGCCCAAGTTTTTGAGGATGACATCTCGAAATCGATTCTTAAATTCGGAGATAGACAAGGGGCCCAAATTGGTAAGATTTAATTTCATTTTGAGCTCAGTCGGGGAACCCTGTCTCTGCGAATGACCAAATCCTGAATTGTATGTATCCCTTTGTGAGAAAGCCAGAGAGCTTTGATTCCTAGAGTTTCTTCAAGTTAAATACTATCGTTAGTAATGATGAGAGACCACCTAATATTTTTAGAATTGAAAGTGAACCCAGTGAAAATCCTTTTTCAATCCAATGCGGAGGGATTTTACTGATTCAAAAGCTTTCCATATGAATTTAGAAACAATGGTTCTAGAAATCTTGACTAGGACCCTAGTAATAATTAAGGTGTGCAACCCGATTTTGTTCCAAAATTAATTTACATAAGGATAATTATAAGCAATGATACTCGATGAAAATTAGTTAAACCAAAACCTTTACACCAAATGTAGTCCTGAAGCATCTTGACAAGCTTGCTGAAGGAGGAATGGAAAGGGCCCCAACACATAGAATAATACACATGCATGGACACAAGAATATTTTTAAAGACTTGGAATTTTTGGCCAAAGAAAGGGGTTTCGATGACCATCGAGAAACTGTATGTTCAACTATATCAATCACATACTGCCATAGAGTGACATAATCAATATTAGAGTCAAAAGTAATTCCCAAGAATTTAAATTATTTTCCTTTTCCATTTCATTTCAAGGGATAAGTCTTCAAACTGTTTGGCATAGGCCATCAACTTTGTAGACAACCCAATGTATTATCCACCTGAATGTTAGAACCTAAAGCATGGCCAAAAGTATCGATGCAATAAAAAATAATAACTGTTTATTCAGATTCAGCAAGGGTGAGAAAGGATTCATCGGAAAAATGACAATTAATAAGTTGTGTCACATAATCCAAAAGAAAATTTCCCCGCATGTGACCTTGGTCAGCATGGTGAGCAATAAGATATAGGAAAGCATCAATGGCTAAAATAAACATGTCAGTACTAATAGATCACCTCTATATCATAAAGTGAAATAGGCCAATCATAAAATACTTAGGAGCATTAATGATTAGGCAAGAAGACACATTAGAAAATAGATTTCGGACTGCTGAGGTGAAATTTATTGCAAATCCTAAGGCTATGAGCATAGCCAAAATAAATGGCCATTTTCTATGATAATAGGCCTTTTCATAGACAATTTTGAGAAACAATGTTTGTCATAGAGATATTTAGTCCCATTCAATCCCTTCTGATATTGCTATAAGCTTTTCCAGAATGTAGCATACTTTGAAAAAACCCGTCTACTCAAGGTGAATTATTTTTAGTAATAGATCAACAATACAAAGAGCCAGCGCCTTAGAAAGAATTTTGTATGATAATTTTAACAGGGTGGCAGGCCTCAAGCTAGTAATTTGTTCTAGATCGCAAATCTTAGGAATGAACTTGATGTTGCCTTGATTGTTGAATCTCCCAAGAAAATTGGATTGGCGAGCTTTGTTGTAGACCAGAAGCAGGTCAGGGCCAACAAAAGACCAAGTTGCTTTAAAAAATTCACAAATAAAGCCATCCAGGCCTAAAGATTTATCATCTCAAAGGAACAACAGAGTGGCATACAGCTCATCGAGAAAAAAATAAGCATTGAAACGGTCACACTCCTTAGAATAAATCTTGAATAGCACCACCTCGATACATTTATGCAAGCCAACAACCTGCTCAATTGTCACCTCTTGATCTCGGAAGACTAACCGATAATTCGAAACAAAGGAATTAGATATCTTGGAAAACTCCATGAGCTATTGATGTGAATCATGGAGAGCTTTGTTCTTTTGATTAACATTGTTGTCTTGGAAGGTTTTGAATAAGTGTTTTGACGCTTTTCCTCCCATCCTAAGTCATTACTGCCTCAACTGGATCTGAGAACCGTGGTCCAAATCAGATTCAATAAGCTTAATATTTTTCCAAGCATGAGTAGCCTATAACTGAAGAGGAATGTCTAAAGTAGTGGACTTGAGCAGAAGCTAAATTATTCTGAATTATTTTTGTAAAGTCAAGTCCGCACGTTTAAAAATGGACAACATGCATACAAAAATGGAAAATAAATAGATGGTGTGCTTAATCGCCGCTTCCTACCACTCTTTCCAGATGGCAATAAAAGGCGGACATGACACCATGTTCAAAACCTTATCCATAAGTGGCACCACACTAGGATGACTCATAAATGAGACATTATGAATGAATTGATTTGAAGGGACTTTCAAAGGGCCGCCATGCCAAATAAATTTAAAAGAGATGAAATGATGATCTGATAAAATCACATCTGACCACACTATGATAGGGGAGGATCCTTTCATCATAAAATAAAAAATAGTGTGCTGAGAGAGAAGTACATGATCAAGTTTTTTTAAAACTTGATTAAAGCGTTATTGAAGATTGGTCCAAGTACAACAATATTGAGGCTTAAATTCCTACCACCGAATGAGCAACGTATCGAATGACCCCAATGTATTTAAAGAAATATCGGGATGCACGCTCATAGACACACCAAAGGTGCATACGGATGATACCGAATCCATCATCAAAATGCTCTATCATATTCAAGTCAATACACACCAACCAATAATCTAAAGGTAAAGTATAACCTAACCATTTCCATAAAGCCATTCTTCTAGATCCATCATTAGAAACATAAACATTACGAATACCAAAACAAATATCATTAATCGTCATAATCAACCACACGTCCTAAGTTGAAGGATATTGGCCCGAGGAGGAGATTAATGCCAAAATTTTTGGTTCTATGGAAATTATCACACCACCTTTTCCATCAATGCGTTGAGTATGACAAAGGTGTGAAATATGGGGCAATAGAAGTTAGCATATTTTGAAGTGAAACATTTAAAATATTAATTTACTTCAAATAAAAATATCAAGAAAGTGAAAATGATGGAAAGATAAATGAAAATAATATTTGTGAGATGGATTTGTAAGACCCCTAACTTTCCATGAGATGAATTTCATGACAAAAAAACATATCAAATTCCCCTTCCGTCTCGGCACACAAACCTTCGAGCCAAGAATGGAAAAATTATTACAAATTAGGATGTAGTCTTGATTATAAATCTCAACATGAATGAGGCTCATTTGTACCCAATTATCTCCTTTTACGTTGTAGGACACCTCCCAAAATGGATCGTGAGAGAGTGACACATAGGAATATATGTTGAAATAAAATTCCTAGAGTTATCCGATCCTAAGGGTAAAACTTGACTCTGCAAGGGTTTGGAAGGAATGGAAACCAATGAGGGTGGTGGATCTCGAGACCAAATCATCCTTGGATGGATGAAGGGAAGAAGCTAGTTAGGCATCACCACGGGAGTGGGTTTCACATTAGATCCCTTCTTACTCCTAACCATAGTCCAAACATCGGTCGGTGGGTAACTTTTGGTCTTAGAAACTCGTGGGTTGCATCACCATTAGCTTGAAATAGGCTAGTACCGAAAAGTCTCAAATGCAAAGGTGGTCCAGGGATTGAATATGAAAAACAAATGTCGGGGAGGTTGAAATATACCACCTTTTGAGAGATATGTAGGTACCCAACTTGAATATCCAAGTGGTCCCGCACTTATTTCATTAGGTCAAATTTGACACAAACTTTCTTTTTAGGAAGATTGTAAAAAACTATTCCTATTCATGAAATATCACCCTGCCAATGGGTTTCACTATCTCTAGAAGGAAGACCAGAGATGAACTAGAAGACCAAGAAGTTCAATCCAAACCGTAATTTTCGATGATACAATGATGGTTGGGTAAACGAAGGGGAGTACACTAAGAAATCACTAAAAGTATATTCTCTAATTACCAACTAGCAAGCTTAAGGAGGAGGTATTGGAGATCGGGAGGCTCACAAAAGGAAAGAGATAAAACCCTTTGGTGAGGTTACAAATACCTGAAACTAGGATACCATTGGACTCCCAATGGTTCTTTATCCATTTCTGAAGGTAGGATTATGAGGGAATGCGGCCACAAAATATGCAATAATGTAATTTTTGTAGTACCACTTGATCAAAAGGTCTAAACATTCATAAAAACAACAAAAATTAGAAACCTTAAGATTCCATACCTCATTGTAGACTTTCAACAAAAATTCTACGCACACTGGGAGCAATTTTCACCACCATTTGAACACATAAATTTCATTCTTGTTATTTTTACCTAGACCCTAGTACACCTATATTTGTAATGTTCAATGTATTTTATAATACATGTACAAGTATCTATAATATTCCAAAGTTTTCGTCCCTGCCTAAGACATGTCCAAAATAAACGAGAAATGTTGTGGTATCTTCGCAATATATAACATTTAGTATGTGTAATTCTCGCTAAAATGACCACTCGAGACCTAAGAACAACCTAGGTTTACCTAGAAAAATTAAGGAATAACTTTTTTTTGAAAAGCATGACTACTACCAGGCTTCAAGAGAAAGATTTAATAAAAGAAATTTTCCGTAAGTAACATGCATTAGATCCACATTACCAAATTAATGGGTATAATCAATCCAATTATAGTTAAATTTCTCTTAGGAGTTAACTTAATAAGTAATTACATTAACATTATAGTTAAATATTCCCTAATCAATTTTAGAGGGTCAAAGGTCAAAGGAATTAAATACCTTGGGTATTTATTTCCACTAGGTATAAACAATAAACAAGGTTCCCATTTCCATGGGATAGGAGAAAATTCCCTTATCCCCTAACGTGACCCCTAAAAGGTCAACCCATGCTTTAGAAATAAACATTTAAGTTAATAAGGGGTAAATTCCCAATTAACCACTCTCAGGATCATCTTTACAGTTCAACCTAATTTTTCACATAATTAACACACTTAAAGCTTCCTAAAAACATCACCATGAGATAGGAAATTTCTTCCCCTTTCTAATGATATAAAGAAGTCCTCCTAACTCCTCATATTTCTTAAGTTATAGGCCGGCGGGCCTTGAGAGGAAAATTTTCCCTAAAGACGGGCCAGCGGGCCCTGGGAGAAAATTTTCCTAAGGGCGGGCTTGTGGGCCAGGGATGAAAAATTTCCAAAAGGTGTGTTAGGGGACGAAAATTTTCCCAAATGTGGGCCAAAGGGCTGTGGAAGAAAATTTTCCCGAGCGGGCCAGCGGGTCCCCGAGAGAAACTTTTCCCTAAGGGCGGGCAAGGAGACGAAAATTTTCACAAAGCACAAGGGACACGTGGCATGATGATAAGCCCACATGAGAAGGTAGGTCATCAGAGGTAAATTGGATTTTAACTCTCTTTGTTTGAAAGGGAAAAAAGGTTCAAAACTCCCATGCCTCCACTAACGCCTTGGGACACCACGTGTCCTGCCCAAAATCTCAAGTGGGGAAGTGTATCGTCGGGGAAAATTGAGAAATATTGGCTATTGTGTTAAAAATCATGAAGGATAAAAATGACTGCGCCTCCACCGACACTAAGTGAAGCCATGTGTCACCCAACAGTGATCTCGGGAAGGCGAGCCGACGGGGAAACTTAGTAATTTTTGCCAACATTTTTCTAAAGGCAAAAAGGTCAAAAACAATCCATGCTTCCTATGATGCCTAACAAAGCCACATTTCAGACCTACAAAGTGATAGGTGCGAGAAGACGGACCACTAGGAAAATTATGATATTTCACCCTTTTAAAAAAGGTAAAATTTGAAGGGTAAGGGCCAGCGAAGACGTTTTCCCCCAAAAGAAAATTTGTGGGGCTGTAGGGCCATAGAGGAATTTGTGACTTTTTGTTTTTTTTTTCAAAAAGTGCCTTAAGTAAAATTTTTGGGCCCGCGGGTTCGATTTACAAAAATTTTCCCCTTTTTTAAAAAAAACCCAAAGACAAAAAACTTTAGAAGGCCATAAATTTTGAATAGAAGCTCAGATTTGGGCAAATGAGGATTGTTTGGAAAGCAATCTAACTCCTCTTTGCATAGGAACCAACGAAATTCATTTTTGACAAAATTAACTAGGTGAATTTTAAGAAAAGGTATTTACCCATTAAAATGTGCACTTTGGACTTTTTAACTTAATAGAATTAATTCAATCCACCATTCTTTCTTCCTCATCATTCCAAACTGACATGGAGGATTACACTTGCAAAGATTTAGATTGGATTGCAAGGATTATGTGTTAAAGTTTGAGTTTTCAATACGAACTTTCGTTCTCCTCTTTTGTGACTGCATTATTTTGTCCCTTACTTGATTTATAAAGTTCGGATAAATTTCTTAAACAAGACGAACTATTTTCATATTTGTTTTATTCTTCCGTAGCATGTTTTAATGTTTTATCTTGTCTTTCATCAATGTAGGTAGTTTTTTACATTTTTTTTCTATTCATTTTACAATTTTACAGGGAATCGAACTAGAAATCATACTTAAACTCAAATGGATCAACTTTTTTGTTATCTCCTTGAATTATGTGGATTCATTCAATTCTAAATTTTCACTTGTTCAAATTTCCTTCAATCAATATGTGAACAACAAGAATGTAGTTCATTTTTCAAAACGTGCATTTCGAATGAACAGATAAATGTGATATTTCTTCATACATATTTTTTTATTTTTCAAACAGAGAGTTCACAATATATTTCAAAATACATATTTCAAATGAGAACCATACCATTTGTGATAAATAAAACAACTTCTATTAAACTCCAGTAATTTTTTTACAACTTCCTTTTTCATTCATCAAATACAACTTATAGACTCGTACTTCTTTCACATTCAAATTAAGATTCCATTTCCAAAACAGAGCAAATTTCCAAAGCACAATAATATTACAATGCCATCCACTTAAAGTGGGAATTTTTTTTTACAACAAGGAAACCCCAAGGGGACTGCAAAAATTTCCTTCATCCTTAGCTCTTGAACAACAACAAGAAGATTCACTAGATATCTTTTATCACAACAAAAAGGAGCAGAGCAGAGTAATGCTCTCCAACCGACCAAGAATTTCAATGAAGAGGAGAAGTCACCCTCATCATTAACCCCGAGCCCAAACCACATTACAATAAGAATTGTAATTCAACTCATGGAAACAAACAGGCTTCCACAACATAAAAAATGATTCACAAATAGAAAATAGTCCAAAATATACTACATTTGGAACCACATGAAGAACAACAAACGATACTCAAGCTTCATCATGCACAAGCCAAAGGAGCAAGATCTATGGGGGAAGCTACTTATACCTCCCAATGGGGAAATGGGTGTCCACTTTAAGATAAACGCACCAATATATACATATATCATTTCAAAAACCCTACGTGCCCTTATGCCTCCCAGTACCCCTTATACCTCACATTCTCTTATGCCTCCGCACACTCTTATGGCACCCCATAATGAGTAAATAAATGTAATATATTTCATTTACAAGATGGAACCCAATCCCAAACTCCCTCCACAATAACACTTATACCTCCCCAAACTCTTATGCCTCCCCACAAGAGATCCTCATAGTCTTATCCTACACCATACCTAGGCAATCTACCTAAGCAATTAAAAACATACCAAGATATTCAAGCATTCACATATGCATAAATAAAAGAAAAACATTTTAAAGAGCCAAGCTCCTACCTCTCCATGGTAGAGTTTTCTCCAAAAGTTCAACAACAAGATTTTCTCAATCCAAATAGTCCAAAAGCTCCAACAACCCACAAGCATTCAACAAAATCTCTAACTCTCCTCAAAATTACAAGAGCTCAAAAACCAAAAGAAGTAACCAAAATGAAATCACCAAAATGAAGTAACCCCCAAAACAAGCCAAGGAATTCGAATAAATAGAAAAGGGAGAGAGAGGGATGAGGTGGATCCATGTAGGATGCCACATCACACATCCTCAATTCCACCTCACAAGTCAACTTCAAATTCCAATGCATAACTAAAAAGTGTGGGTGAATAAATGACATTTTACTTACACACACAACCCAAGTCCACACCCCACGGACAAAAATTAATTTCATGTAAGAAGGTGTAGTAAAAACTTAATGCTTTCCTTCTCAAAATATATAATAATGCCTAACTTTGATCCCCCAACCTATAGGTAGGGTTGGCATAACAATTTAAGAGGTGTGGTATAAGTTTAACTTGTCCCACAAGCTTCCAAAATCAGCCCCTAAGAATAGATCCGAATTTCAAAAGGAAGGTGGAGTGTTTCACACTCAAATTTACTTACACATTACTTACAACACATAATCCAAGATCCATCAACTCTAATAAATGCATTCTTATGACCCTTTTTAATTAATTAACAACATGATTACTCACTAATCTTGACACAATTTAAATAAATAATAAAGGGAAATACATCACCAAATAATCACATACAAAGATTAAATAAAGGGAACACAATAAAAGAATACACATAACCCCTTGGTCACATTTAAAGGTGATCCCCCCCATGGGAACCCCTAACAACAATCCAACATACACAAACAAATACATGTTGCCATGGTGACCCTTGTTGAATTCATCTAGAATTCCAATGTTGTTGGTTTCCAATCCCCCGATGTTTTTGTGACATGTTTACCTGCAAAACACAAATACCTCCTTTGGCCTCATGGCTATATCAAAACATGAAAACAAATATCAAATATAGCTCTAAAATCATCTATATATAAATCAAGCATCATCAAGGCAATTAACAATGTCATTTACAACTTTTTCTCATATGATCAAAAGATTAATTCATTTTTTCCAGAGTCTACTCAATATGACGAAACAACACATGTATATATAACCATGTTAACATCTTAACAACATCCGTATAAAATGTCTCCAATACCACATGCATCAGATATGAATCAACATTAACAATAGTCCACGATCTCTTACATCTAACATCATATCAACTAAAAGCTACAATATTATACATAAGTATAATCAACAAGATTATCAATCATCATCAAAAAGGTGTCGAAGGGAAGTGGGCACTAAAGTATGAGATAAAAGCGCATGTAATTGATTAGTACAATGTAGAGATTATTTATTGAGTCTCTTGATGTTTATTTGGTGATGTTTATTTGGTGATTAGCATAACTTTGAGCACTTCAAGAGACTCAATTTATGAGAATTATTTTATCCGTACAATGCGCATATACAATTAAAACTATGAGGTAATTAGACAAAAATTATGCTATCACACAAATATACATTTGAAAATACATTGTGCAATATTATATATAACAATTTTTCTAAGCATATAAATGTTGAAATTTCTAACTCCAACATTTTTTCAAGAATCTTATTAGTTCATAAAACTCAAAATTATAACCATTAAGCTTAGCCAACTCAACTTCATAAAGTTAGGTTTTCATATTATTTATATCTTGGATTGAAGATTGTGATGCATATAAAGTATTATGGGTCCCTTTTTGTTTGAAACAATATTTTAAGGTGGGTAATGTATCTACTTATACATGCCAATAATCTTGTTTGGTAGTAATTTGGGATGAGATAGAGTTAGGACCTAGACCAATCATTTATTGTATTATATTTTATAGTAGTGATATACTTACAAATATTGAGTTAGAGAATAGAGTTCTAGATTTATTTTTTTAGATTAGGTAACTATTTGATTTTGAAGGGATAAAAAATCCTGTACAAAATAAAAGATAAGAATCGAGGCTCAAAATCAAGAAAAAGTGGAGTGGCCAACACAACCATACAAGAAACTAACAGATATCCCAAGTAAAAAAGTGAGAGAAAAACACGAGAAAAATAATAATAGCAAGGCCCCCAAAGATGGGAAGGTCAAATCCACTTGACCACCCACTAAAAAAATTCCTTTCTTCCATGTTTCTCCCCCTTTGTGACCTAATGTTCATCTTTAGATGTTTATGAAAGGTTTTTCCTTTCTTTTCATGTTCATGACCATCCATCCTTCTCCCATATTTGGATCCACATTCTCATCTAGATGAACTTGTAGAAGAACATAAATATTCATGTTGTATTTTGGACTACAAATCTTTGAGGAGTTCTATATATTTATTACATGTCATAAAGTATCACAATTTCTTACGTTATAGTTATGTATAGTTTCATTCTTCATTTTTTTATAATCAATAAATTTTTGAGTTCTTACTCTATGTTTCGTATATTATGTATTTTTATATTATTCTCCACCATTTTTGGCTTACATAGTCCAATTATTTTTTTCAATGAATAAATCACCTTTCATTTAAGACCTTTGAGATAGAAAATTAGTTTTTTCGCTACTCATGCATAAATTTAATAAAATGACCCATTTATGAAATGTTAAGAGTAGTAATAGTACATTAAGTTGGAATAGAAATGAGATATTTTATGAGTAATAGATAAAATTTTAAATGCATGTTGAAAATTTTGAAGAACATTAAGATTAATAGAGTTGATTATTAAGGAAATTAGAGTCAAATAATATTATTTTTGAAAGTATTAGAGAAATTAAAAAGAGTAAATTCAATAAGAAGAATTAGGATAATTTATATTAAAATAATTTTTTTAATTGAATACCTTATTAATACTATATTGTTTGTTTAATTAAGTTATCTACATTGTTAGAAACCAAGTATGTAGTGTCCATGTAACATGTTATATATTGCACCACATCCCTATCTTCACCTCTCAAATACATAGGGTTGATGATGAATATACTTGAATACATGAATATAATATATTAGGTTATTTCATAAGATGTCGAAAATGTGTAAGATCTTCAGTCCTAACTTGTTATTCTAATAAAACTTATTTATAATAGATGACCTGGTATGTATTGTCAATTTGATAACTATTCACAACATTCTCATTTTAAAATAAATAACTTAAAGAAAGAGGATAAATTTGGGAACAACAATATCATTATTTCAAAATTATTTTTTGTCTCAAAACAACATGAATATCAACCAAAAGAATTTCAATAAATGAACATGGTTATAATTTATTACACCGCACATTATTATTAGCATTTTGGATCTAATTATTTTGGATTGTATTATATATATATAGACACACACACACACACACACACACACACACACACACACACACACACACACACACACACACACACACACACACACACACACACACACACACACACACACATAACTACATGCATACATATATACATACATGTGTGTGTGTGTTAATATCATAGATTTTATACAACATGCAAGCAATCTAATACACAACAACTTGGAAAATCAAATTGAAAGAAATAAAATGGTTTATGTCATAGAATACTAAGATATATAACAATTTAAATAAGGTAGTAACTTTATAAGGTTATAAATAAATCAAGACAAGTTATGTTCTCAAAATAACTTTATGAGAAATTGGGTTCACATCAATAATGCAACACACAAACACATAACATGTAATTAGATCTAATTATAAATATATAAAATGTAATTGTTACACTAAGTCATCCATACAAGTTAAAAGTAGTGGGTTCCAAAATAATATATAATTTTATATAAATAAGGAATTATTCATTAGGTTGATGTTTTCATGTGTTTTTGTAAAGGCAAAATACATATTTGAAAGCATGACAAATTTAACCTAGAACCAAATATTTTGATTGCGATTCCTCCCAAGCCCTCCTCAAGATACGCCCATCCCCTATGTTTGGCCTAGCCTACCCTTTCATGTGGTCATGTGTGTTGTGTTAAAATTTTACATAGGTGATTTAAGAAAAAAAATCATTTAAGTGCTTCCGAGATGGTAGCTTTTAAAAAAACTTTTAAAGACAGTTAGGATTGGATGTTTTTGCCTTTTTCAGGAGGTGCACATCCATTAGAGTGGATTTGAAGGCCTAAATTCATTTGAGAGTGGTATTGAGGATCTAGGAAAATTTTGCAATTTTTTTGGAACATTTTGGAAAGTTTATGAGGTTTCAAACATGTTCAACAAAAGCATGTTTTTGAATGTGGGGAGCTTCAAGTTGAAAAGAGAACTTAATCTTTAGGAAATGACTCCAAGATCTTTTTAATGAATTTAATTTCAAAATGGATATCAATGGAAATTTATCATAGTGGTCTCAATTATGTTGGTTTCATAATTTTCACAAGACAAGCATTTCTTCAAGCAATATATTTTCTACATAACCAACCTACGGTGCCGAGATAAAGGGAAAATTTTGAGGGCGTTTCCAGGGGATCAGAACATGAGACCAATCCAATTATTCTCCAAATTATTTTTTCAATCATTTTAATTTAAATAATATCCTTAAAATATATTTTGAAGCTTCAAATACGTCGTCATCAATCTTCTCTCGAAGGTATGCTTCAAGACTTAGCCAATATTCAAAGTGGACACATGTAACTCCCAAGCTCAAAGCGCATTTTATTACACAAACGGTCCCATCCCCTTTGTATAGTTATGAAAAAAATTTCCCATCATCATATAAGACATGTGGACCATCATAATACCCTAACGAAGCTTAAACATGAAATTTTATCCCCTTTGTACTCATTCTCATCCCTCACCATTATGAATCATATTCTTCCTTTTGTCATCTTCTAACCTAAGGGTGCATTTTTTTTTTTGGCTTGTATCCCATCATCTTGGGATAGTTTGGACACAATAATTTAACCCATGCCGAAGGGGATTTTAAAATCTAAAAATTGGAAAACAATATGATTGTCATGTTACTTCTCCATGTGCATTCAAGAAAACTACTAGTGAAAGAAACTTACAAAACAAAATTGCCCTCCTCCATTCCTCTAATTTTCTTCCAACTTTCCACGTTAATTGTTGTAAAACCTCTATTAAACATGAAAAATATTTAGACACCATTCCCATCTTATTCCAAATTGACTACGTGGCCATAAACATAAAAAATGCATATCTCACAATCTAGCGCATAGATGAAAAAGAGATTTTTTCAGACTCCTTAATTTTCAAGGGCCCTCAAGAAGCAAGTTTCAGCATATAATTTTTTTTATGTTTTTCATTAAAAAAAAAACCTGTTTCATGTTGTGGCTTTTCCTCCTTTAATTTCCCATCACTCTGATAGACAGATCAAGTCAAAAATTTGAAAACAATGTCCAAAGTAAAAGCCTACCCCGGTTAAGTTGGTTTAATCGTAATATGAGGTGAGAAATAAAAATATTTAAATTTCATTGAATCTATTAATGGATGTCATGGCAGCTCTGGATTTGAATCGATCACCGAAAAAAAAATCATTTCCAAACATTATGACAGGTGCAATATTGTTCAATTTGAAGCACGAGATCTTGATAAAGAGCCGAATCGAAAAATAATTTCCCCATCATGAACTCAGGTCATTTTTTTCACTTAATAAAATAAGCATATTCTATTCCCCTCCACATACTAAATATAGTAATTCCCTGAAATTGCAAGTTTAGATCACTTAGAATAGTTACAAACAATGCAAAATGGAAGGTAACGAAAAATGGTAATTTTCCCGAAATTATAGTAGGGCGAAAAAAAAGTTGTTAAAAATAGAAATGCTTCTAAATATAGAAATGCATCATCAAAAAAAGAGGATGGAATGTGTTATAAGGTTCGGAAATTCATATTGGAGTAAAATGGGTGATATGTACCAAAATAACAAGTCCTGGTCCTACCTCCTAAAAATAGAAACTCTTGATTTTAGGTGTAGCAGTTAAAGATGGCTCTATTTTCACTCATCTTTAATTTTTTTACATCTCCACGAGACTTTAGTGTGACTTCATGGCTCAAAAATATAAATTATAAATTCATGAGGGTCCTCAAAACATCATCGTGCAACACATTATGCGTAACCAAGAGGAAACGTTTTCTAGGTGAAATTCATTGGAGCTTTCCATCCATGTGGTAGTGTACGAAAGGTCATTAGGGATAGTTTCCATTTTTGAATTCCCAAGATAATATTTTTATTGAAGGTATAGTACTCCTCATCCATACTTTGGAGCATTCTTTATCTTTTATCTTCATTATTTCACCTCTTCTCTATCACCTTTCTAATTTATCATTATGAGCAATCATGACGTTCATCCTATTCATTTAAATGTGACTATGTTTGATATTTTCATAATTCACCCTTAATTAATAAAGTGGGACATAATTTTCATTCCTACGGGATTATAAATGCTATATGTTGCAGAGGACAAATGAAATGTCATGTGGTGGGGTAGGCGAAGATTCCTCTCAAAGTCTATAAATTATAATGACTTCCCATTCTTAATGGTTGTCAATTTTTAATGGTCAAAGAGATATTACTAATTGGAGTGAAGAAAATGAGATAGAAAATTTCCTGTATGTTTCCTCTCACATGTTTTTCCATTCCTTACTATGTAAAACTTTGTCAAACTATCAATGAAGAAGAAAGGAGTTTCTTTCTATTCTTGATGAGAAAATTACTGAAAATTTGTGGCACTAATTCTACCTTGTATTGATGCTAGTAATAAATTTATTTTCTTAAACTAAGTTGTGTGATGATATTTTTTTTTATTTGAAACAATTTTTATTGAAGCTATGAACCAAATTACATTCAACCATGATATAAAATTAAAATTAAAAATTAACCACCACACATGAACACATTTCTAGTGCATGTCTTCTCAAATAAGAATATGACTTTGCTAATATCACCCACCAGTGCACCGGCGCCACAAGAGTCACCATCCTCCACTAGAATAACTATTGGTGGTGCGTCAACCATCACCACCATTACCACCCCAAAGGGATATTACGTAGCGGGATTCCACCATGGGTGGAGCTGACACAACCGTCGACTCAACCACTCCACATGAAACCTATTGGAAAAAATTTGGATGGTAAATGCTTTTGTTATATCAAAGCTATGAACTAGAGTGGTGGAGGATAAATTTCTATAAGTGGGACATGGGGGTGGGATTGGATCCTTAATTTCCACCAAGCAATCCACATTTAGAGTGACTCACTATGTTCTTCTTGGTCCATATGAATAATTTTGGCCCCTACCTCAAGGTGTCCCCATGGCCACTTATTCAAAGAATCCAAGGAGCTCAATTAGAATGGAACCTAGGTTGATGATTACAAACTACTTGTAACTCACCAATAGTCCAAGACCTTGAGTTTAATTTTTTTCCTTTATCACTTTTATTATAACGAGATATAAACTAGAGTGGTGGATGAGTACTTTCTCTGAGTGGGACATGGCGTGGGCTTGGGTCCTTAATGTTTTCTAAGCGAGCTACATTCTGAATTCCCTACTATATTCCTCTTGGTCCACATGGATAATTTTGTCCCATTCCTCTAGTTTTCCCCATGGCCACTTATCAAAAGAATCCAATGAACTCAATATGAATAGAAATTTGGTTGATGATTAAAAACTACTCGTAACTCACCAATAGCCCAAGACCTTGAGTTCAAAACTTTGGATGGTAAACATTTCTATTGTACCAAAGTAATGAATTGGAGTTGTGGGCGAACACTTTATCTAAGTGAGACATGTGGGTGGGCATGGGTTCTTAATTTCCACCGATTGATCCACACTTAGAGTGCCCCACTATGTTCCGCTTGGGCCATATAGATAATTTTTACCCCTACCTCAAGGTGTCTGCATGGCCACTTATTGAAATCATCCATTGAACTCAATGATAATGGAATTTGGGTTCATGATTACAAGCTACTTGTAACTCACCGATAGCTCAAGACCTTGAATTCGAGTGTGATGATATAATTTTCTAAATTTTTATAGGAATCTAATTTTCTACTTGATATTTTAAGCCCCCTACCTTTTTCCCACTCCCTTTTCCACCTTCTCGAAAAATTTCTCCCTTGCAGTAAATTACAAGATTTTGTCACGATTTGATTGATTTTTACTGATGGATGCCTGACCTCTAGGCCACCAAAATATTTTAGTTTCATTCATGCCTAATAAATGGATATTCACTATTAAATAAGAGTGACTTAGAGTCCCATCATGTTGGCGATATCTACCAATTTTTGGAACTGAAAAATTTTCTTAATTTTTTTTCTATGGCCTTCGTGTGGTAGACTTGGAATATTCTTCACCTAGAATTCAAACCAAAAAATCCTAAAAATTATATATTCAAAAACAAAAAAAAAAAAATTGAAATTTTTTGATTGAAACCCATTGCTAAAGATCCACTATTGATTCATGTGAATGACCTTTCATATTCCATAATGCCCTTTCATATTTTGGTTGCAATATTTATGGAAAGATGGCTAAAAATAGATATACAAGGCTGAATAGGTTGAAAGTAATTGTTGATCCCACTTTTGAAGGCTTATAAAATTTGGGAGAACAAATCATAGATAATACCTAATACATATCTCAAGATTCATATCCATATGATTCATCAATGGATTCACCTATTAATCCTATAAAAATCCATTCAATACTCCTACAAATCCTGTTATTTCTCCTACCTTTAGTCGACCATTGAACATCAAATTCCTGAGTGAAGGAGAAGAAGTATTGGGAGAAGAATTTATTGAAGTACAATTTGAACAAGAGAAAATAATGGCGATGAAGAAATATAATTTCCCAAACCCATTATTCCATGGGGAAGGAATATGCGTCCACTTAGCCTCTCTCATCCTATTCATGAACTACCATGAGGGTTGAGAAAAATCTTTCCAAAATTTAGAGAAGATGGTTCACAACTCCCATAAGAACATGTGGAAGTATTCATCAATTCTTGTGGTGTACTAGGAGTGGACCATGAGGATTTTTCAGTCATATTATTTATCAAATCCTTCTAAAAATGTCGCATAATGTTTCTACCTCTTACCAACTCAATTTATCACCTACTAGAATGATATCAAAACCAGTTTTTAAGAAAGATTCAAATATACCAAAGACTTCTAAAACATCCTAAATACAGTTCCTTAAAATGAGGAACGAATTGAATGAGACTATGAGGGACTTCATCACTCATTATAGCAAGTTTCTTAAAAGGATTCCTTCTAAATTAATGCCCTCTAATGAATATTATTCATGAATGCTCAATTACAGAGGTAGGATTCATCCTTTGAAGATATTTCTTTGAGGAATCTTAAGATGACCTCATCCTATCTAGAAAAATTAAAATTCCTTTGAGGAAGGATAAGGCACAACACCCAAAAAGATGAGAGAACAGACCCATTACTGAAGAAATTAGGAAATTAAGTGACACTATTAAAGAGGAAAATTTGCAATGAGAATCCCTTCAAATTACTAATAGAATATAGATTGCGGGAGTACCTGAAGGATTTCCTTGAGGCTCAAATTTTCAATGAAAACTACAGAATTCAAGAAGATGAAGAAGGATTTGAATAAGAAAATGAAGGAAATTATTTCCTAGAGGTTGAAAAAGTAGAGAACGATGCAAAAATTAGATTCTGTGAGTCTTTTAGAGGTGACGAAGATGATGAAAAATATGTACACAATTTATCTTGTGTAGTGTTCACTTGCTTTTAGTCTCAAATGGGAGCTTCTTTCTCAACTATTAATATGAAGAAGAAGGTTTAATATACTCATGTGGTGAATCTAACAAATAAAATACTTAGTCCGAATCGGAGAAACCTTACTCCATGACAAATAAGAAGGTATTGGATATTGCAAGTAAGTATCACAATGCTACCACTAATTTCAATTCTACACCTAAAGCTAATACTTCCCAAAGATAGTGCTCAAAATTCTACTACTTCTCAAACCGAGTCAACCAATCCTTCCAAACCCCATACCTTATCCACTAAAAATTCTCAATATCCCGAGGTAGAACTGCCTCCACAATGTAAGACATCCATTTTCCCTAGGATATTAAGTTCACTTGCCTCTTCTTAATTTTATTTTATTGATCATATAAAAAAAACAAAAATTCATATTTCGAAAGCTGAATATTTGGAAATACACTTGAAGCAATTTGAGAGACCTGTTAATTTTATCAAAGGTGATAACTCAAATCTCAAAACCACAAGTTTTAATCCTAAGGGTCTAATTCAAACACCACCTACACCTCTTTCGCAGAACATGCTTTCCATGATTGCATCAAAGACTAATAATATTTATCTTTTGTATGTATCCCTTCTTATTGAAATATATTTGTTGAATAACTTCATAATAGATTCAAGTGCTTCTAACAATATAATGCCTATAAAGTTGGGAAACGATCTTGGAATCACCTTTACATGGGATAGTGGAATCAAAGGAGTTCCCACTTGTGTGAGATCAATGATGCACATGTGGCTCTCTCCTAATTCCCAAAAAGAAGGTTTCAATGACTATCTTAGTGGCGAGACATTCAAGATTCATTTAGAATTTTTTAAGAATAACCTTCTCGAGACTTGGGAGTATACATACATACATACATACATATATATATATATATATATATATATATATATATATATATATATATATATATATATATATATATATATATATATATATGAATTTGTATTTTTCAACATTTTCGGTTAAGGTAGATATGGAGAAGTTACTTACTATGAAAAATATTAAATATATGATGTAAAATTTGGGAAATCCTAGAGCTAACATATTGTATGAAGATAGCCGGAGGATGAATAATTTCATAAAAATTGAGGATGAGAATGATATTATCACCTTTATAGGATGAAACATCTTATTCGAGGGGATATTGATATTTAAGAAGTGTTGAGAAATATTTAGTTGCAAAGGGTAGCCCCAAGTTGTTGGATGATGTGATCCAAGAAGAAGAGGAGATGGTTCTTGATGAAATTTAAGAAAATATATTAGTTGAGATATTTCCTCATGATAAAAAGGTTTTATCACTCCCATCCGAAGATAAATAATTTCCTAAACATGCCATCCATGAAGAAGACAAGCCGACTTGTGACGATACTTTGAAAGGATTGAAATAATCCTCTCTTTAAGAAATGTTGTAACACCCAAAAATTTGACACACAAATACAATAGTAAAAAGACCAAAATAATTTTATTTTTGGACTTACATTGTTGTATACATGACAACACATGAGATTACTTAGGATAACGCATAACAAATGAGGATTTTTCACAAACATTAACCCACATTGATAACATAAAGATACATGATGCACATCAAGTCCACTTTTTCCCAAATGATAAGGTACAACATAACGATTCAACTATAGTATAGACACCCATATATGCACCATCCATAACACAACATTTTTCTGGTTTACATATTTACTATAGTTAGATTTCATTATTCTCTAAAAAATTAGTATTAGAATTTCATAAATTAAACTCAAAAATGTACTCTTCATTCTTACTATCACAAAAGAAATATCACTCCAATTTATATAGGAGATTTTGTTCCGATATTTAAATAGAGATAATATCCATAAATATATCCACACAAAACTCCTAAAACAACTCCATGTTATTTTACATGGTATTTTGTTTTCTCACAAAACTAATGTTGTTAATGAAGTGTTTACCCAATAACTCATAACAATATTTACTCACCCACAAATAATTACATTTACCATAATGCAATTAACTATTACAACTCATATTGTAATATCCTAGATAATATAATCACTCACACAATATTATATATTCACACTACAATATGAATATTCCTAAGATTCACTTGATTAGTGTGAATATTGCACAACAACACTTGAAGACATGAGTATGAAAGAGTTCCGCATGTACTACTGGATCTTGTTGCACATGATCACCTTTCCCGTCAATCTATTCACTAGATTATTCTATTCCAATGAATTACGGAAGTAAGAGGACAATGCGATAGTGAGAGGATCATACATAGAAGCTTCCCTCCTATAAATAGAGTCTTAAAGTATTTATTCTTCCATATTATATAGAAATCTAATGAACAATAGTTAGAATCACATAGAAACACATCATTGAAAAATGAACCACTCATGCTAAATATACATTACCACCAAATAAATTTATGGCCCCATCATTAGTGACTAATGAGAGGTACTAAAATTCCTCCTTCCTCTGATTCCTACTTTGTCCTAAAATTGAAGTATTAACCATAAGAATTCACCATCACTAGGAAAATAAATTTCTTTATCATTAGATTATTCATCCGAAATAGTTTCTTCTTTAACAAAAATATATTTTCGATCTATTTTTCATCAAATAAATCATTTTCCCTCTTTTTACAAATTGAAGGCTACATGTCCCGAGTCATTACAAGATAATAGCATTTCATTTTACCTTTAGAAGGAAATGGTTTTGATTTAGTAAAGAGCAAAACATACTTATATGATCTTCATTTTTATTTCTCTTCCATTTATCAACCCGTAATAACATTTCTTAAGTTTGGTCTTTGTTTTTTTAGCTTCAGGACAATATAATATGTTAAGAGACTCCCAATTTTTGTTTGTAGAGTTTGTGAAATCCACTTGATCCAAATAGGTTTTTGATAAACCTAGACCAATGGTACCTAAAGCTCTCGATCTTTTGCATTCCATTTATCTAGATCATTCACACCATTGGTGGAATTTAATTATCTTTAACTAAATCCAATAATTCTTTTTCTATTAAATGCAATTGCACCTCTAGTCACCATGTAGGGAAATCTTACCCTTAAAACTTTTGAATCACATTTAATTTCTCCCTTATTTTGTACAATGCTAATCAAAAACACAGAATTGAATCAAGCACTTTAAAACTTTTTGTAGCGTAAGGGAAAAACCCTATTGAAAAGTTTTGCGGTTGTGTAAGAATGGGCACCTAAGTTTTTACAATAAATAGAATAGGTGAAGTATACAAGCTAGGGAGATATGTCATTGTTGCTAATTTATTTAAAAGATTACATGAAATCTACAGCTATGTGTGCTAATTTATTTAAAGATTACTATTACAAAATGTAATAGATCACATAGTCTACAATTTCATGACCATCCTCAGCAAAAGAACACAAGCCCCAAGGACAGTTATGTTGTCTTGATGAGAATGTCCAATTACGAGTAGGTGAAGTGTAAAGTTTTGGAACATCAAACATAAGTGCAGATCCTAAGAAAATTAGAGTTCATTACTGAATGTTACAAGTTCTACTCAATGTTCTTTCCTTTATGATTAAGACATTCAATTATGTTATTGAGTTGTTTAGTTCATTATACAATCCATACAGAAAGTAGAAATGTAGAAAGAGATATACAACTCATTTACAGAATTCAATGTTTTATTCACAAGGAGAGTCAAATGTTTCCCATACAAGCCATGGGATGTAACTGAAAAGTAAAGTACAACTACTAAAAGAAAGATACACATGCATGAAGGAGAAAGTAGAGGAGTATGAGGGTGAACCCATCATTGCCTTGTATATTATTCTTTGTGCAGAGCATCTCCGTACCAGCTCCTTCATCCTCAAGTCATGGTACCTAAAAAGAAAACAAATCAACCATCAATTACGAGCTCAGGGATCAAACCATATTCCTACACTATCCTACTTCATGCATATGAATCTTCTCCTAAGTAGGAGATGTATTCTACTTGAAGGAAAACTACATGCATGCTTTAATCACTCAGAAAGAAGAAAGTGAAAAGAGAAGAAGAAAACATGGACATAAGAGAGGCCAAAAAGCCTAAATATTTCCTAACTATTTCCCTAAGTGTGCAGGTATAGGTTGTAGCCAAAGAGAGAAATAAATAAGTCATAAGTACATGCTAGGAAGAAACAAAGGTGCAACTCAAAGTTTAGCAAACATTTTGCAAATGGAAGAGGTTAGAGCTCAGAAGAGAGAATGGAAGATAGAAGTACACTTTTCAGTTTGCAAAGAAGAAGTAGAATCAAATTTCAACAAGATGAGGCTAAAAGCAAGAGGATTACAGTTGAAATAGGATGAGAGAGAAGATTCTGGAAAAAAATTTTGACAGGGCTTTGCCATGTAAAATCAACATTTAAGATTTTTCAACATACATATCAAAGTCAGAATAAAGGAAAAGAAATATATAATTGAAAAAACAATTGAAGTATATAATTACTTTTCAAAAGTTTTAAGAATAAAGCTTCTTTATAGTTTAAACAATCTGAAGTGAATTGAAATTCCAAGATAATCTCACAAATTTCAGCTTTTCTAAGTTATAGTTTTCAGAATAAAGCAGATATGAGAGCACAAAATTACTACAATATCAATGAAATACATTCATTCAAGCAAGGTTGTACTCATCTACAACATAAGCAGAAGCCATTACAGGTGAACAAAATCTATCTCATGATGACAGTTTGAAGTAAGCTACAGAAGACACAATGTGCATGAAAGATCATCATATAGCAGCTATACAAGCAAAGACCAAATTAAGCTACAGGTCTTCATGAGCTCAACTTCTCAGAATAGAGGGGATACTTGCTAGCAAGGAACATGTCTAGTTTGAAAATGTTTTGAAAGAGAGATAATTCTGGAAAAAAATTTATCAGGGGCTTCACCTATAAAATCAACATTTACAACTTTTTCAGCATCTATATCAAACTGAAATTAAAGAAATGTAGTGAAAGTAATAGAGTAAAGTATCTGAATCAAGGCTTGTGCCAAATAGTGATATCAAAACAGATCAAGAATTGCTAAAATTACTACAGATATCAAAGAGTATAAGTGAAACTTGCAGATTACAAAGGGACCATCTTAGAATTTGAAATAAAGGAATACAAAGATTGCAGTTTTAGACTTGTATTTAGGAAATCATCAAATTCAGATTTTGTTTTTACAAATAGGTAAATAATACCTCATGGAGCTAAGAACAAGATAACACTTTATTTTTCTTCAAAATAACTATATATTGATAGTCCCAAGATGATGGCAGAACTAGCTTCTGAGCTTGAAAGATTCAAAAAGTACAATGAGATAAGTAAAAGAAACTATCAAATTAAAGCCACTATTCCAGTTCCAAATAACAAGTAAAGGGAAACTTCATTGTTACAACAAATTCAGAGCTACAAAAGTTATAAAACCCAGATCTAAAGTATAAATGTCTATTCAGAATAGGGATATCATTTTAGGCTAAGAGTAAAAGGGATGAGTATAACTCAAGACTGTAATCAAAGAATTTACTCTCAGCCAAAGAACAAAATTTCCTTAATGAAGGCAGTCTTGGAATAGCATTTTACATTAATATAACTAGAAGAGCTATGAAAAATGGAAGATACAGGTGTTAAAAATAGCCTCCAAGTAATGTATCAAAAAATAACATGGTACAAAGCTCTAAGTCATCAAAATGTTGGCTACTTCAAGTAAAAGCTCAAAAGGAGGAAAGGCCAAGCTTCAAGAAGAAAATGGTGGCCATCGTGGAGTATAGGATAATAATGGCAAATAGGTTTTAAAATAAATCCATACCAAAACCCCTGCAATCACACAATGGTGATAAACCCACATGGCCATGGAAGAAGAATCAAAGAAATCATAGAGAAAAAGTAGGCCCGCAAGGACATACAGATAGACTCTCAATGAAAAATCTAGATCTAGAGATAGTTAAGAAAATACCAAATACTCAGAGCATAAACTATCTAGCAAACTCTCTAAAGATGGTTTGAGGAAAGCTAATAGTAATAACCAAAGTAAATCATGGTGACACAAGTTCATCAACATCAAGCAAAACAGAGTATTTATACTACTTAGCCATTCATAAAAGGGGTGAATCAAGAATTACCTCTAAACCGTGGCCAAAAGAAGTTCAAATAGTAATGGCTAAACCTCTGAAAATAAAGGAGTCACATTCTGACCAGAGATAGAAAGAAGAATGGTGAGAACCAAAATCATACAAGCATGCATTCGCAGTTGCACAGGGCCGAACTCCAAGAGCACAAGAATGGTAGGCCTCAGTGAAGAACACAGAGGGTCTTTTCTACAAAGGCCGAGCTTGAAAAGAATAAACCGAGCTTCAAAAATGACCACACAGAGCTAATAAGGCCGAAATAAATCAAAATCGAGCTTCAAGTCCCCAACAATGGCGGATCTCAAAAAACAAAGATAAACACTAAAATGCAAAGGCAAGAAAGAGTCATAATACCAGTCTGAGGTCAAAAAGCCAAACTAAAAATTTAACCATGGAAATGGCAACAAAAATACGATTTCCAGACCTCCTACCACACTTCAAACAAATGTTTGCATAGCTTGAAAATGAAAACCTGGGAGATGTCATGAAGATATCAACAACATAGTTTGGAAGGTCGAACAAATACAAAAGAACCAAGCTCAAAATCGGTCATCAATGGCGGTCTAAAAAAATATCAGGGCTTCAACCACATATCAAAAAATTGAAATGAAATGATCATCAAACCTGAGCTTCTCTTTACCACCTCAACACAAACATTGGTTTGGTTTCACCTCAACTCAAGAATGTGAAATGATCAAATGAGGGCTTTGCCAAAAAAAGAACTCACCCATCAATTGATGATCAATCTCAAAGTTCCAAGCAAACCATTATGGTTAGCCTCCCACTGACCAACATTCAATGCATAAAGAAACCCAACTTGGGTAAAAACATACACAATTAATTCCAGGCTAAAAACCTACAAAGTTCAACGATCAAAATTGGCACAAAGGTTCAAAGATCAAGGGCTCAAATGACTCACCAAAATCAACTAACTCAACACAGAGTCATATTACCACCGACCAAAATTACTGGAGGGTGAGTCATCGTGGGAAGGGGCCAGCCCACATGTCCACATAATAATCATTCGATCAAATCATATTTTCTCTAAAAAGTACATACCAGTTATCAAATAAACCAAAATGTCAAGACCAATTATACCACAATGATCACCAAAAAGGTGAATATCAACTATATCCTTTTAATCATGCAAAAAGACCGACAATGTATATACATGTAATATTAATCAAAACGTGGTGGAAATGATTAAATGTTATTATATCAAATGGTCTAAAGAGCCATGAGTATTATGCTAAGTCCACATACATCAAGAACCATGGTAATATGCTAAGTCCACCAAGGTGGCCAAACCAATCAAATTGAAGGTGGTCCCCACACCAAAGAGGTTGGAGTAGAGTTTCAAATGTTATCCATGTGATCACTAGCAAACAAAATGAGTGTCAACATCAGAGACAAAGGTGGTCCAAGTAAATTGATATTGGATGAATTATTATTGCAAATATTTGTAATTATTTTGCTCACATATAGGAGTTGTATTTTTACATGCCTTTACAACAGGACATAATAGAGAAGAAGATGAATTTGCATGCCAAAGGAAGAAGACTTTGCCTAGTAAAAATTTTATTTTAGCAAATTATTCACCCTTCTCTTTCTTAAAAATAGAACAGTCAACTTTAGTTGACTGAGATGTAATCAAAGGCTATTAATGCCTCTTGTACTAGTTTGTATTATTTTATCCTTTTATTTATTATTAAATAAAGGATAAAATTAGGATGCATGGGTGAGTACAAGCCTTAGGCTATTTTTAGGAAGGGGGTGAAATTTTCTATATATTGTGCCTTGACAAAGCACAAAGGAGGAACTTACTAGAGGAATTTTAGATATATGAGTACTGAAGCAGATTTTGCCAGTTTTTCCCTCTGAGTGTGAAGTGTTTTCTGCCTTTCCAAGTTACTTTGGAGTCTTGTGTATGTTATATTAATCTTGTGAATGCAAATTCTTGATCAACCACCTTACCCTGCTGCAAGTTTTAGTCCTTTCTACTTAAATTTAATGTGCATGTTAACTTATTAGTACTTGTTGTGATTCTCCCTCAGTACAATCAAGTGTTTTTCCCTTAGATACTCTATAGAAAACTATTGGTTCGTGCATCAAGAATCCTTCCATAGATCAGTTGTGCATACACTCAGTCAAAGCCCTCATACAAATTTGGTGTATCACCTTAGTTTTAATCATTTTACATTCATCTTTTACCCTGAAACTCCCAGAAAGTAGTTTAGTATACACCAACAAGGAACCGGCCTTGATACTGAGAGACTCACCTCAAAATAGGTATACCCATAGACTGAGGTGTTTCCATTGTATCTACGAAAGAGAGAGATCATTTGTGCAAGCTTAGAAAACCTATAGCCATCTCTCTATAGGGTGAAATTTTGAGAGATATAATAGCTTTTGGCATACTAGGTGGGACAACAACTCAGATATGCATGTGATTTTTCAGATCTATAGTAGATTTACAACAAATTAAAAGTCACTTTCGGGAGCACACTGCAGCTAATTTATTCTAAAGATTTTATCATCTTTTGGCGACTGTGTGAAGCTGATTTCAAACTAGTATTGCAGCATGTTCCATGCCTAAAGTGACTACAAGATCATCGGTAAGAGGATTCCTTCTGATTTTGTTTCTTTACCTTTGAATTCTACTAGAAGGAGAAGAGTTGGTAATACTTTGCCTTACAATAGACCTGTTTTGGTAACCCTCCTCCTAATATTCCTTCACCACGTATAAATTTTTCTATCAATATCCTAGTTTTTCCAATGGCCCAACAACCACCCAGGAATTTTGTGCCCTTTACTAATGGCAGCCCATTAGTAATTCCATTTATCATGATATTCCCAATGCTACCATGAAAAGTTTTTCCATCATTTATGGGTGAAAATCAGGTTACACTAGCTGAACATATCAAAGATGTTGCAGCCCTATGTGCAGTCCATAATATCACTCATGAAGATGTAGCCCTAAGACTTTTAGCTACATCTTTTAAAGGGAAAGCCTTGCAATGGTACAGAAACATAGAAATTGGAAGCATAGGAACTTGGGATATTTTAGGTGAAAAATTTTCAAACAGTTCCAAGACAACTCGATCATTTTTCTCATTAAATAATTATCTACTATTAAAAGAGCTCCCAATGAATTTATGTCTAGTTTCAATATTTGTTTTACCAGAACTTGGGAGAGAATTCTAGCAAGTGTAAAGCCTCAAGCTAATCATACTTTCCTTTATTATCTTAGAGCATTAAATAGTGATATCTCAACTATGATTCAGTCAATGGGTGGAGAGACACTCCCAGAAACTTATGATATTGCTATCCAAGCTGAAAATAGTCTTATTCAAGATGGAAAGTTAGCACCAAGGCCATCAATGCCATTTTTGATAGATTTAGTACCTATTCCTCAGCCTATTACAATCATAGAGCCCACTATTGTAGCTCCATCAGACGATGTATTCAAATATTTGTAGACCATGGGGAATAAGTGACTTTAATTAAGAACAAAATTACATTACCTAGAAGACCCTACCAGATCCTTATCAGCCCTACCAACAAAATCAATAAAATAGGTATCCCTATCGGCAAGAATTAGAATTATAGGCAGCCTTATCAAAGAAAGACAGTTTGACCCAAAGGCTCCTAGTTATTCTAACACTTTAGTTCAAGTTAATATGGCTACAGAGAGTGGTGTCAACCTTGTAATCAACCTCATTCAGCTTTAACTTACCCAAATGTTTTTCTGAATCTAAATCTTGTTGCACAACCTCAATCTAAAACATTGTTTATGCCTCAAATGGAGGGTGGGCAGCAAGAAAATCATGTTTAGAAAGCACCTGAACAGAATTTAGTCAACTTTAATGAGGAGGATTTCATTTCAGTCACTACTAGGGCTCAAGGGAGGGCTGCTAAAAATCAAAAGCAACAAAATAGGCCTATCTTGCCTACCATCACTGACAAGACAACAACTCCAAAGTCAACTAACAACCTTATTGTTCCTCAAAAATAGCAAGTGTTCCAGTTGATAAAGTCCATCAAAAACAGCTACAACCTGATCCAAGAAGATTGTTTATACCTCAGATATCCAAGGTAGTTGAAGCAGAATCAGTTTTCACTAAAGCCTACTCCAAGACAGTTGATTATGTCTCTAAGACAGTTGTTTCTTTTAACATTGTTGATGTAATGAAAAAACATAATGTTAACATCTCAATGTGGGATGCTCTAAGTATTCCTGGACAACAATATTTACTTTCTCATGAACTTGCTAAGCTACATATTTCTTCAAATATAGCAGAGAAAGAAAATCAAAAGACAGATTGGTCCTTGGAACGTCCGAACAAGACCATACTAAGGAAGTTAAGTGGATGGTACAAAAAGTTCTGAATGCTCATGACATCAAGAAACCACCACCATTTTATTTATCACTGATTATTGGAGAACATTTAGTTCATAATTACATGGTGGACAGTGGTGCAAGTAGCATAGTTATGCCAAAAGTGATTGCAGAAAAATTAGGCTTACAGTATGATACTACAGAAAGGAGTGTTTTACATCTTGATGGAACTACAACTAACACGGTTGGTATAATAAAAAATTTGGAGGTAACATTACATGCTTTCCCAAATGTTTCTATTCTGCAAGATGTTACTATTGTGGACTTGCCTCCATACTTTGCTTTATGCTTATCTAGAGATTTCACAACAAAAATAGGAGGTTATCTCTCTTCAGATTGGTCCTTCTTATTTTTCACCACACGTTATGGAACTAAGGTTACTATTAATTCAGATCCATTTGCTGGATTTCACATTGATCCTCACTCTTCAAATGTAATGGCTAATAATTTAGCCTTGGGTCAATATGATTTTGATGAGGTAGCTCATGTTTCAGCATTGGATGGTTTATCTAACCTATTTATGGATGAAAATACAGTTAAATAACATGCTCATGATCCTTTTAAGGAGGTTGAAGAACATATTTTTGGTGTGTATTGTATGCATGAAGAGAATACACCACTTCCATCGCTGTCCAAAATAGATGATTCAGTAGAAGGGATTTGGAAACTTCATTTTGATGGAGCTAAGAACAAAAAAGGACAGGGAGAAGGTTTGATGCTCACATCCCTCAACACACGAAAGGTATTTCTAAGCTTTGAGTCTCCAATTTACATGCACTTGTAATGTAGTTGAATACTGAATACGAAACGATAATTCATGGATTACTTTGGGCGAGAAAAGAGAGGTATCAACACATTACAAATATTTGGTGATTCTAAGTTGGTTATCAATCAAGTAAAAACTTCAATGTTTGTAAGAATCCACTAATGAAGTCTTACAGGACATAGAGTTTCGACTTAATGGAAGATTTCAACACCATTAATATTCAATATATTCCTAGAGCTTAAAATAAGTATGCGGATAGAATTGCGGTAGTTTGCTATGCCCTTAATCATATATCTTATATTAGATGTATATAGCTGACTTGTGGCTATCATAGCTTCTTATCATTATGTATCTCTTTCATATATGTTATATTTTCATTAGTGGGTCACCTTGGTGTTGGCCATAACATAGAGTAGTATATATAGAGGTTAGTATGTAGTAGTTTATCATCATTGGGGCATTTGAGTATTATTGTATGGTTTGGAGGTTGCCCCCTCAAAGCGGTGAAAATATTATAATTTCATATTGAGATCATTATTCTAGAATATTGTGTTATTTGGTGTTATATTTCTGCTCATGATCTGAATTTTACAAGTAATTTCATTACAAGTGGTATCGAGCTTGAACTCGGCCAATACTATATCGACCCTAATTTTGAAGGTTCATCCATATCTCAACATCGGTAGCATTATTTTCTTCAAAAAAAAAAGCGTGGTGTGGAAAAATCATTCAAGTAAGCTTCCTAAAAATTTTAATAAATTTTGACTTGTTGCAAAAGTTATAGCGATTTTATGTATTTTTATAATTCGGCTACATAGGGTGAAATTTTTGGAATGTTTCAAAGTTATTTACATTTCCGAAATAAGATTAAAAATTAGTTTGAGTTTTTCTTTGAGTTTTATAAAATTTTGCCGAATTCTTATTGAAATCAAACCCTAAATTTCGATCTTGATCTTTAAATCTTACCATTTTGGGGCATCATGGTTGGGCCTTCAAAAAGAGGAAAAAAGAATCCCATCACTCTGGGTAAAACCCCTGATAAGGATGAGATAATATTTGAGGAGTTAGAGTCAGAAAGGGTATCTACAAAGTCCTCAAGGTTAGGGTTTACTTCAACTGACCATAAGGTCATCTATCTTGATTTAGAGTTGCGAAACCTCAAAGGTAGAGTGACCAGAAAAGAAGATGTAGAAAAGATTGGACAATGATTGGAGGATTTCATTGAACAATTTAGCTACAATATCATGGGTCATCATATCATTCCTAATAAGCCACAACTCAATCATACTCATATTAACCATGGTGGATCTTTAGGTCAAAGTAATAAACAAACTAGCCATGGTGGATCTGCAAACATGACCAATGCAAATACAAAAACTCTACAAACCTGTAACATGCTTCCAAAATTGGAAATCCGTAAGTTTGATGGAAAGGATCCACTCAATTGGATTAACCAGATGGATAATTTCTTCGATCTTCATTAGATTCCATTAGGAAGAAAGATTACCATGGAATCGGTGTATCTTGAACTCCGACCAATTCATTTGGTATCGATGGTTATGTGCTTAAAGGAAAAGAGTGGCCTCACTATTACATGGATAGTATTCACCAAAGAGTTACAATTGCACTATAGTTATAGTGTGTCAGAGAATTATTTCAGCCAATTAGCAAAGCTTAGACAAATAGGAACAGTCAAAGATTACATCCATCAATTCCAAAACCTTTCCTTATGGGTGAAAAATATTCCTGAAGATAATTTGAATGACTTATTTCTTGAGGGTATTAAAGAAAAAATTGAGACTGTGGTGTGTATGTTTAATCCTCATAAGGTTTTAGAATCTATGATCATGGCATGTAGGACAAAGGAAAAAAAAAATTCAAGTCAGAAACAAACTATCAGTAATATCAAAGATCATAGCACCCTTCCACCATCATTCCCTCGGCCAGTGAGACTGACACCTCAACAAATTGAAGAAAAGAGAGCCAAAGGGTTATGTTTTAATTGTGACAACAAATTTGGACCAGGACATAAGTGTGCTGAAAAGAAGTTGTTCTACATTGAGGGACCTACTGAAGAAGAAGAAAATGAAGAAGACGAAGAGGTACAGCCAGAGGAGGAATTAGGAGATCCCCAACCAACAACATCATGCCATGCACTTTCTGGTATTAGCACCCCCAAACTCTCAAATTAGTCATATTCTTAAAAAAGCAGAGGCTAACAATGTTGATTGATTCAAGAAGTACTCACAATTTCATCAATCATAAGTTAGTGGTATGCTTGAACTGCTATTTTTATCTAGCTCCAGAATGTCAAGTCATGATTGCTGATGGGAAAACTATTAGTTGTTCAGGAAAATGCCATAACATTAATCTTATCATGGGAGATTACTTGCTAACTAGCAATATGTATGCCATTGCCATGGGAGGAGAAGACATTGTGTTAGGAGTTCGGTGGCTTACCACCTTAGGAACCATTGAAATGAATTTCCAAGAGTGTTGTTCATGCAATTTCAGTCGATGGGAGGAATTTTAAAGTAAAACGACTAAGAGCAAAGTCCCCACAAATGGTAAGTTCTCATCAGATGCAAAAATTGCTTAGAAAGGGAATGGGGTTTGTAGCACAACTATTTTCATTGGAAGCACATCATTCCAATACATTTATACCCATAGATATGCAAGTAGTTATAGATGAGAACTCAATGGTGTTTGGAGAAATGCCCAAGGGTTTGCCTCGAAAAGAGACCATGACCATGCCATCCAGCTAGTACCAAGGAGTCAACCACCCAACATCAGACCTTATAGGTACCCCTATATGCAAAAGAGTGAGATTGAGAAGATAGTTCAAGAGATGTTAGAAGCAGGACTTATTCGTCATAGTCAAAGTGCTTACTCTTCTCCTGTAGTGATGGTATGGAAAAAAGATGACAATTGGTGCATGTGTCCAAATTACAGGGAACTCAATAAGTACATAGTTAAAGATAAGTTTCCTATTCCTGTAATTGATGATTTTCTAGATGAGTTACATGGTGTTGTTTACTTTACAAAAATTGATCTTTGTTCTAGATATCATTAGATTAGAATCAAGGATGAAGATATTCATAAAACAACCTTCAGGACACATGAAGGACACTATGAGTTCTTGGTAATTCCTTTTGGACTAACAAATGCACCCTCTACATTTCAAATCTTGATGAATTCCATCTTTAAGACATTTCTTCGAAAAAAAAATTTAGTGTTCTTTGATGATATATTAATCTATATTAAAACATGGGAGGAACACTTGCATCATGTAAATAAGGTGTTGGAAACTCTTGAACAACATCAAATTTATGCAAATCCTTCTAAGTGTTCTTTTGGTGTCAAGGAGGTTGAATATCTGGGTCATATTGTCTCTTATAAAGGTGTTAAGTGGATCCTAAAAAGAAAAAAACCATGCTTGAATGGAAGGTTCCCAAAACCGTAAAAAATATCGAAGATTTTGGGTCTTACAAGTTATTATCGTAGATTTGTAAGGAATTATGGTAGCATCACAACACCACTCACAACTTTATTGAAGAAGGAATCTTTCCATTGGAATGAGCAAGCTACTATGGCCTTTGAGAAGTTGAAGGAGGCCATGTGCACCACTCCAGTTCTAGCCACCCTAGATTTTTCCAAAACATTCATTGTTGAATGTGATGCTTCAAGGTATGGTATGGGGTAGTACTCATGCAAGAAGGGTGACCCATTACCTTCGAGAGCCACCAATTCAAAGGTAAGAATATCTCTAAACCAGTTTATGAGAAAGAAATGTTAGCAATACTTCATGTAGTGAAACAATGGAGACCATATCTAATGGGATGACATTTCAAAGTAAAGATAGATCATGATAGTTTGAAATACTTCTTAGAGAAATGTTTATCATTAGAAGAACAATAGAAATGGGTCTAAAAATGTTGGGGTATGATTTTGAGATAATATACAAGAAAGGGAAAGAGAATGTAGTTGCTTGATGCTTTATCTTAGAAGGATGAATCTACCGAGGCATTGTTGTGTGTCATATCTATATTACAGGAGGATTGGATAGAGGATGCAAGGTCTGAATGGAAAAATGACCTAGGTACACAAAATCTCATTCAGAATCTCCAACAAGATCCAAACATGTCAGAAAAAATTTTATGGAAAGGAGATGTTTTATGGTATAAAGATAGATTATATCTATGTAAGAATTCAATCCTTAAAAATAGGGTTCTATCTAAGCTCCATGCTTCTCCAGTAGGGGGTAATTATGGCTTCTTAAAGACTTATCATCGAATCAAGCATGATTTTTTTTGGGAAGGGCTAAAAGGAGATGTCCAAAATTTTGTGGCAAAATGCATGGTTTGTCAAAAAATAAGGGAAAAATAATTAAGTCCCCAGGTCTTTTACAACCTCTCTATCTATTCCTAGCCGAGGGTGGGAAGAGGTGTCCATGGATTTCATCATAGGATTGCCTAAATCGAGAAGGTAAAAATGTAATCATGTTGGTGGGGAATAGACTCACCAAATATGCCCATTTTTGTGCTTTATCACATCCATTTGTTGCAAGTATAGTAGAAACAACCTTCAGGATAAAATTCAGAAGCTACATGGGACACCAAAGATTATAGTAAGTGATCGAGACCCTATCTTTACTAGTAATTTTTAGGACTGACTTGTTCTCATGCTTGGGCACACAACTAGCTCATAGTTCCTCTTATCATCCCTAGTCTGATGGGCAAACAAAGGTGGTAAACAAGTGCTTGGAGGGATATCTTCATTGTTTTACATTAGATAAGCAAGTGAGATGGGTCCAATGGTTACCACTGGTAGAATGGTGGTATAACACCTCCTTTCATACTTCATCTAAAATGTCTCCTTTCTTGGCATTATATGGGTACCATCCACCATCTATCACTTCATCTTTGAGAGTCCAGCCAAAGGTTTGAGTAGTTGAAGAACATATTCAACACCAACAAGAGGTGCTTTCTAGTCTCAGGGATAATTTGGCCATGTCACAAAACCACATGAAGCAGCAGGTAGACCAACATCGTAGTGAAAGACATTTTGAAGTTGATGATTGGGTGTTTTTGCGTTTACAACCATATAAGAAAATGTCCTTAAAACAACACAAAAAGGATAAAAATATTTCACCTAAGTATTATGGTCCTTATCAAGTGTTATATAGAGAATATTGGAAATGTAGCATAAAAACGGGAACTTCCTCTAGTTATACTTTAATTCATTCAAGGTCTTCCATGTATCTTACCTAAATAAGATAATTGACGCAAAAATATCAACCTGAGTCAGTGTTACATCATAGCTTGATGAAGAGGGAAGAATCATCCTGGAACCAGAATGCATCCTTCAGACATGCACTAAGAAGTTGAGGACAAGGGTCATCACTGAGTATTTGATCAAGTGGAAAAATATAGACAATGAAGATGCAACTTAGGAGGATGCAAATTTCTGCTAGTAGCATCCAGATCTTCTCAACATTGGGGACAATTTTGCTTGAAGGGAGGGGCATCCTACGCCCTTAATCATATATCTTATATTACATGTATATAAATGGACTTGTTATATAACTTCTTATCATTATGTATCTCTTTATATA
Source organism: Taxus wallichiana var. yunnanensis (assembly GCA_018340775.1). NCBI lineage: Eukaryota > Viridiplantae > Streptophyta > Pinopsida > Cupressales > Taxaceae > Taxus > Taxus wallichiana. The sequence continues at coordinate 451,907,912 of CM031242.1, forward strand.
TCTCATGTTATATTTTCATCGGTGGGTTTACTTGGTGTTGGCATTATAGAATAGTATATATAAGGTTAGTAGGTAGTAGTTTATCATCATTGGAGCATTTGAGTATTATTTTATGGTTTGGAGGTTTCCCCCTCGATATGGCGAAGCTATTCTAATTGCATATTGAGATCATTATTCTAGAATATTGTGTTATTTGGTGTTATATTTCTGATGATGATCTAAATTATAAAGTAATTTCATTACATAGTTGGTGCTAGTTTTGAAGTGTTGGAATACAGATTGAAAACAACAAAATTCAGCACTAGACAAATAAGTCATTAATTAAGCTAATTTTCATGCCTTCTATACCTAATAATGATTTAAATTGGTAGGTTTTTGAAAATGATGATCAAATCTGAAGGTTCTTGCAATAAGAAACTAAGTTCTCTATAGTTAATTAGGATAAGTTACAACATTTATATGGTGATCATATTGTTTAGTTAAAGACAAACAAATTACCTTGAGGTCTGGTTACATTGGAAGACATCTTTAGTCTTGATGATCGAAAGAAAAGACAAAAATAAGATGTCAACATATACTGATAACTATGAAGAGATTTAAATTGATGAAGGGAAAAAGTTATATCTTGGAAAGGTATGTTCCTCAACTGAAAAACAATCGTTTATTAATCTTTGAAAAGATATTTAAGGATTTTTTCAATTAGAAATAAGTAAGACCCTATAAAGGATTTGATCCCATTCTAGCACAACATACAATTAAGTTGCATCTAAATGCTAGGCCTTAAACCTATACAGAAATAGAGTTTTGTAAATCCAAAAATAGAACCCCGATGAAGAAAGAGTTATCCAAGTTGATCAAATCGGTATTATTTTTCTAGTTAAGCATTCAAGTTGGGTAGCTAATCTTGTTCTGTTAGGAAGAAGAATGGTTAAATCAAACTATGTGTAGATTTCAAAGATCATAATAAAGCTTCACTAAAAGATCATTATCCACTTCCGAATATGGATCAGATTTTGAGAAAAGTCTCGGTCTTTAAATAATACTTCATCTCATAACATGATGGTTACATAATAAAATAATCATATCTTGTCTAAGAAGAAGATAGATACAAAATAAATTTTACCACTAAGTGGGGTACCTATGCTTACAAAATAATGCCTTTTGGTCTTTCAATGGTATGCAACGTTTCAACGTGCAATGGATATGGATTTTCGGAGCCAAAAGATTGATGAAGGTGGCGATATAAGAACAACTCTATTAGTTCTTTTACATGTTAAATAAATGCATCCTTGTTTATTTAGATGATGTGACTATATTTTCAAAAAGACCTAGAAGAACATTTGATGTACTTAAAGCAAACCTTTCAGATTATGCGAGCGAGGAGTTTGGAATATCCCTTCTTAATCCTCAAGTCTATCTTTTCAGGTACATCAAGGTAAATTACTTGGTCATATTATTTTGAAGTAATCAAGGTTTAGATAATTGATCCTTTTAAAATTCAAGCTATATCATAGCTATCACTACCTCATCATAAGAAGGCACTGTAAAGTTTTCTGGGAAAAATCAACTTTGTTAGAAGATTTGTTCCAAATTTCGCAGCATTAGTTAAACCATTAACAATTATGTTAAAGAAAGAGAAAACTTTCTCTTGGACCAACGAAGGAAGGGAAGGTTTTGAAGCAATAAAATCAGCTATCTCTCGTGCTCCTACTCTTGCAAACCAAAATTTTGATAAATATTTTACCATGTATGCACTTACAGGAGATGAAACAATCTCGAATATCTTGAACTAGGTTAATGATGAAAATAGTGAGCGAAAATTTGTGAATTGCTTTCTCTGGAAGAGAGGTTGCATGATTATGAAACAAGGTACACATTTCTTGAAAATATTTTCAAGTACTTTTAGTAGTTTTCCACTAAATAAGACCTTATAGTAAATGCTTTCAAACAATAAAATTCATGTTCTTGTTTCTCATCCAAGTGTATGAAAGCTTTCCTTTAAATAAAGAATTGAATGAGAAAAGAGTCTTATAAATTATGGAATATGAAAAAATTGATATTATATTGTTGGTAAGATAGTTCAGGTAAAGGTTTATGTGAACATCTAATTGATGATATGGAAAAATAACAATGAATCTATAGAACCCAAAGATTATAACAACATGCTAAAGTTACGTATAAATATGTTCCCAAATATCATGGTCCAACCAAATCAACAACACGAACTTGCAAGAGATCTAAGAATAAAGGTGGATGATGATTTGGTTAACTACTTATAGCATGGAACTTATCTAGAAGGTATGGATAAGAAAAAATGAAGATATTTCAGATTATAAGCTATTCCTTATCTATTCTTTATGGTGTATTGCTTCAAAAGGGATATAAATGGGATCTTGCTTGATGTGTTGATTATGATAAAATTCAGAAAATATTATTAGAATTTCATGAAGGACCTGCAAATCACTTTCCATGTACTCAATTTAAAAATTATGAAAGCGTAGTTACTATTGGCCTAGCATATTCAAAGACTATTTTGAATGGATTAGAAAGTGTAATCAAATGTGCTTTCTTTGTTGGAAAAGAATCCTATTTTTTCCTTTCCATTACATCCTATTTCATCTAATCATCCTTTTATACACAATGGGGTCTTGATTTTATTGAATGATAAACCCACCTTCATCACAAGGTGATAAGTGGATCTTAACTCACTAAAATTATTTTACACAATGGAAAAGCAATATCACTTGAAGGATGCTAATGAAGCTTGATACTATTCTTTTATGAAGGCATAGTTTACAGATTTGGTGTTCCAATCAATGATCATATCAAATAATGCTTTAGCATTCCTTGAGTGCAAAGGTAACTGATTAGGTTGTCAAACATGGAATATATCCCAGTTCTTCATCTAATTATTACCCACAAGGTAATGTCTTAGCTAAAAGTACTAAGAAGAATCAGTAAAGAAGAATCATCGAATTTTGCAAAACTCAAGGATAATAAAAGATCTTGGCATCTAATGTTGAATTCCACACTTTGGGCTAATAGAGTGACTCTAAAATATCACTTGGAAATTCACCATACAAGCTTGTGTATGGAATAGAAGTAAGAATGCCTATTTTAGGGTTGAGTTATCAGCATTAGATTTTCTACATCAAATGGTGCTAGTCAAGAATGAACCATTAAGGGAGTTCATTATGTAGAGTTAATGGAATTGCAAGAGTGAGAGATCAAGTTCATTTAAATATGAAAAATAATCAGAAAAAAATTAAGAATAATTTTGACAAGAAAGCCAAATTCAGAGTCTTTAATGAAGGGGATATTGTGTTAAAGTGGGATGTTGATCGTGCAAAGCCGAAAAGACACTCAAAGTTTTATAAACTCTGGAGTGGCGCTTACATGATTTCATCTTGTAAGGAACACAACACTTTTCAACTTTTAAAGCTAAATGGAGAGGAACTTCCCATTCCTAGGAATGGTATGTTTCTCAAACACTGTTATGGAAAATCTTACAGTGATTGTTAGAGTAGGATTTCCCTTGAATAAAGTGCAGTTTCTGCACATTGCTTTGCTTTTAATTTCAATAAGTGCATTCGTGTACACGATCTGGTTTATCAGATCCTTTCCCAACTTTAGTTTGTTTTGGAAGGGTTGGACCTTTCGAAAAAGGTAGATTTTGGTTATACGCTTCAGACTCCATGCCCAATGGACAAGAGCAAGGCACTGGTATATAAGCTAGTAGGTAGCTTTCCCCACATAATCGTTAGAAAATGTTGACAATTTTTTACACTTGTGTAAAAATGGGCAACTCAAAACTTTGTTACAATGGATAGAATAGGTGAAGTATACCTAAGCTAGGGGAGATCACATCAGATTATGTCATTGTTGTTGATTTATTTAAAAGATTACATGAAATCTGTATCTATTTGTGATGTTACAAAACGTAACAGATCACATAGTTTGTAATTTCATGACCATCCTCAATAAAAGAACAAAATCCATGAAGGACAGTTGTGTTTTCTTGATGAGAATATCCAATTGCAGAGTAGGTGAAGTGTAAAGTTTTGGAACAACAAACATAAGTGCAGATCTCAAAAATCAAAGTTCATTACTGAATGTTACAAGTTCTACTCAATGTTCTTTCCTTTATGATTAAGACATTCAATTATGTTATTGAGTTGTTTAGTTCATTATACAATCCATACAGAAAGTAGAAATGTAGAAAGAGATATACAACTCATTTATAGAATTCAATGTTTTATTCACAAGGAGAGTCAAATGTTTCCCATACAAGCCATGGGATGTAACTGAAAAGTAAAGTACAGCTACTGAAAAGAAAGATACACATGCATGAAGGAGAAAGTAGAGGAGTATGAGGGTGAACCCATCATTTCCTTGTATATTCTTCTTTGTGCAGAGCATCTCCATGCCAACTCCTTCATCCTCAAGTCATGGTACCTGAAAAGAAAAACAAATCAATCATTAGTTACGAGCTCAAGGATCAAACCATATTCCTACACTATCCTACTTCATGCATATGAATCTTCTCCTAAGTAGGAGATGTATTCTACTTAAAGGGAAAAATGCATGCATGCTTTAATCACTCAAAGAAGGAAGTGAAAAGAAAGAAGAAAACATGGACATAAGAGAGGACAAAAAGCCTAAATATTTCCTAACTGTTTCCTAAGTGTGCAAGTACAGATTATAGCCAAAGAAAGAAATAAATATGTCATAAGTACATGTTAGGAAGAAACAAAGGTGTAACTCAAAGTTCAACAGACATTTTGCAAATGGAAGATATAAGTACACTTTTTAGTTTTTAAAGAAGAAGAAGAATCAAATTTCAACAAGCCGAGGCTAAAAGTAAGAGGATTACGGTTGAAATAGAATGAGAGAGAAGATTCTCAAAAAAATTTACGGGGCTTTGCCATGTAAAATCAACATTTCAGATTTTTCAACATACATATCAAATCTGTAATGAAAGGAAAAGTAGTATATAATTGCAGAAAAGAATTCTTTATAGCTTAAACAGCTGAAGTGAATTGAAATTCCAAGATAATCTCACAAATTTCAGATTTTTAAGTTGCAAAGTTTAAGAAAAAAGTAGTATATAATTGCAAAAATAATTCTTTATAGCTTAAACATACTGAAGTGAATTGAAATTCCAAGATAATCTCACAAATTTTAAATTTTTTTAAGTTACAATTTCAGGAATAAAGTAGATATGAGAGCACATAATTACTACAATATCAATGAAATACATTCATTCAAGCAAGGTTGTACTCATCTACAACATAAGCAGAAGCCATTATAGGTGAACAAAATCTATCTCATGATGACAGTTTGAAGTAAGCTACAAAAGACACAATGTGCATGAAAGATCATCATATAGTAGCTATACAAGCAAAGACCAGATTAAGCTACAGGTCTTCATGAGCTCAACTTCTCATAATAGAGGGGATACTTGCAAGCAAGGAACATGTCTAGTTTGAAAATGTTTTGAAAGAGAGATAATTCTGGAAAAAAATTGGCAGGGCTTCGCCCTATAAAATCAACATTTACAACTTTTTCAGCATCTATATCAAACTGAAATTAAAGAAATGCAGTGAAAGTAATAGAGTAAAGTATCTAAATCAAGGCTTGTGCCAAATAGTGATATCAAAATAGATCAAGAATTGCTAAAAATTACTGCAGATATCAAAGAGTATAAGTGAAACTTGCATATTACAAAGGGACCATCTCAGAATTTGAAATAAAGGAATACAAAGATTGCAGTTTCAGACTTGTATTTAGGAAATCATCAAATTCAGATTTTGTTTTGCAAACAGGTAAACAGTACCTCATGGACCTAAGAATAAGATAACACTTTATTTTTTCCTCAAAATGACTATATATTGTAGTGCTAAGATGATGGTAGATATAGATTCTAAGCTTGAAATATTTGGAAAGTACATCAATGAGATATGTAAAATAAACTATCAAATTAAAGCCATTCTTCCAGCCCAAATAACAAGTAAAGGAAACTTCATTGTTACAACAAATTGAGCTACAAAAGTTATAAAATGCAGATCTAAAGTATAAATGTCTATTCGAGAATAGGGATATCATTTTAGGCTAGGAGTAAAAGTGATGAGTATAACTCAAGACTGTCAAATCAAAGAATTTACACTCAACCAAAGAACAAAATTTTCTTAATGAAGCGGTCTTGGAATAACATTTTACATTAATATAACTGGAAGAGCTATGAAAAATGGAAGATATAGGTGTTCAAAATATTCTCCAAGTAATGTATCAAAGAATAACATGGTACAAAACTCTAAGTCATCAAAACATTGGCTACTTAAAGTAAAAGCTTGAAAAGAAAGAAACATCGAGCTTCAAGAAGAAAATGGTGGCCATCGTGGAGTATAGGACAACAATGGAAAATAGGTTTTAAAAGAAATCCATATCAAAAATCCTTCAATCACACAATGGTGATAAACCCACATGGCCGTGGAAGACCAATCCAATAAATCACGGAGAAAATGCAAGCCCTACAAGGACATACAAATAGACTCTCAATGAAAAATCGAGATCTAGAGATAGTTAAATAAAATACCAAATACTCAGAGCATAAACTATCTAGAAAACTCTCTGAAGATGGTTCGAGAAAGCTAACAAGAATAACCAAAGTAAATCATGGTGACACAAGTTCATCAACATCAAGAAAAAGCAGTATTTATACTACTTAGCCATTCGAAAAGGGGTGAATCCATAATTACCTCTAAACCGTGGGTGAAAGAATTTCAAGAATAATGGCCAAACCCTCGAAAATAAAGGAGTCACATTTTGACTAGAGCTAGAAAGAAGAATGGTCAAGAACCAAAATCATACAAGTATGCATTCGCAATTGCATAGGGTCGAGCTCCAAGAGCACAAAAATGAAATCCTCGAGTGAAGAACACAGAGGTATTTTCCACAAAGGTTGAGCTCAAAAAAAGAAAGCAAACTTCAAAAACAACCACACAGAACTAATAAGGCCAAAAGAAATAAAAATCAAGCTTTGAAATCCACAACAATGTAAGATCTAAAAAAAAAGAACAGAGATAAACACTAAAATAAAGATGGAAGAAAAGTCATAATACCATTCTAAGGGAAAATATGAACTAAAAGAGCTCAAAAGGGAAAAAAATGGCATCCACAAACCTCACTGATTTCCATAACCTACCACACTTTGAACACATGCTTTGCAAATGACAAAGGGAGATCGAAACAAAAACTCGATCCCATAAAGTTCTGAATGACCATAGCGGCTAATAAAATATAGAGACCTCCTCTACATGGAAAGCCAAGCTCATAGTTCAAAAATGACAGGGAGATCTAACACTTACATTCACAAAGTTTTATAAGCTCAGATGATCTCATAAAGATATGAATAACTTCTCTAGGCCGAAATAATTATAAAAGTTGAGCTTTGAAGCCTCATCAATGGCGGTCTATAAAAAAATTTCAGGGCTTCGCCCTCAAAACCAAAATTTAAAATGATCGGATGAGGTACTTTGAGTTGTTTTAACTCACCCACTTGAGCTCAACCTAACCTAACCCTAACCGAGGGTCAAGAATTGATGACTCAATTTCTTCAAGTGCACGAGATCAAATTCATAGATCAAGCTCCGCATCCAAAGCAAACAACTTGGGTAATACACCACCGACCATAATTAATACCAGGTTTGAAACCCTAACCGTGAGTTCAGGATCAACGGCATTAAGCACAGAGGTACAAAGATCAAGAGCTCTAGATGATTCACCAAAATCAAAGCTAACTCAACACAGGGCATATTATCATTGACTGATTTTTGCTAAGGGTTTAGTCATCATGAGAAGGGGACAACCCATGTGTCCTCCAAATAATAGTCATGACTGATCCATCATATTGCTAATGATCACTGAAAGGTGGATCTCTAAAGTACATACCATGAAATATATCAAAAAAACCAGATATTGATCACATTGTGCCCAATGATCACCTAAAAGGTGAATTCCAAATTATATGCTATCAACTATGGAAAAAAAACATATTTACATGTGTATAATTAATCAAAAGGTGGTGGATATAGTGGCATGTGCCATATCAAATGGTTGACCCCTCATCTTACATCAAGAGTATTATGCTAAGTCCACACAAGGTGGCCAAACCATGGTGGAGTGCGAAGGTGGTCCCCACTTTAAGGAGGTTGGGTTAAAATTCAAATTTCATTCATGTGATCACTAGCAAATAGAATGAGTGTCATCATCGAGAGACAAAGGTGGTCCCAAACCAGATTAATATGTGGATGAATATTATTGCAAATATTTGGAATATTTTTTCGCACATATAGGGAGTTATATTTGTGGATGCCTTCACAATAGGACAATATAGAGAGAAGATGAATTTTCATGCTTAAAGGAAGAAGACTTGCCTAGTAATCAATTTTATTATTAGCAAATTATTCACCCTTCTCTTTCTTAAAAATAGATCAGTCAATTACTTAATGACGAGATGTAATCAAAGGCTATTAATGCCTCTTGTAATAGTTTGTATTATTTTATCCTTTTATTTATTATTAAATAAAGGATAAAATTAGAATGCGTTATGCGTGAGTACAAGCCTTAGGATATTTTTAGGAAGGGGTGAAGTTTTCTATATATTGCGTGCCTTGGAAAAGCACAAGGGGAATTCTTGGAGGACTTTTGGATATATGAGTACTAAAGCAAATTTTCCAGTTTTCCCTCTGAGTGTGAAGTGTTTTTACCTTTCCATGTTACTTTGCAGTCTTGTGTATGTTATATTAATTTTGTAACCACCTTACCTTTAGTCCTAATTGTTTAATGTGATTCTCCTTAGTTCTCCTCAGACAATCAAGTTTTTTTCCCCTTAGATACTCTGTATAAAACTATTAGTTTGTGCATCAATAATCCTTCATAGATCAGTTGTGCATCCACTCACCAAATACCTCATACAAATTTGGTGTATCACCTTATTTTTAATCATTTTTTAGTTATCTTTTACCCTAAAACTCCCCAAAAGTAGTTTAGTATACACCAACAAGGAACTGGCCTTGATACCAGAGACTCACCTCAAAATAGGTATACCCACAGACCTAAGGTGTTTCCATTGTATCTACGAAAGAGAGAGATCATTTGTGCAAGCTTAGAAAACTGCAACCATCTCTCTGTAGGGTGCACTTTCGAGAGATAACAAACTCATCATCACAAGGTTATATTGAAGCACCACACTTGAGAGAATAACTATTAGATGGTAAACACCAGCACTTGTACATAACATGGTCATGGTAATATATGGGATACCTCAATATTTATGAAATCTCAAGTTGTTATCAATTGTCTAGTGTTAAAGCTCACATAATAGTCATACATTAATTGAGGGAAGATGTAGAATTGAAGGGGTTTATAGAAAAATTCAATTTTAATTTATAAAGAGATACTTCTTCCTTTGATACATGAAATAAGTATCACATTATAGCTATAAATGAAATCAAGAAGAGCATTAAGTACTATTTGGCTATCTCTTTAAAATCGATGAAAAATAACAATTACAAGTTTAGTAAAACTTCATGCATGAGAAGGACAATATTTTATTTGATAGCAATAGAAATATGAAACTTTCTTGTAAACAAAAAAATACATTTTCTCATTAACATATATGAATTACAATAATACACAAATGATTTACAACCACACCATTTCACCATCTTATTTGCATTCTACAAAACAATGTGAGCATGAATCAGCAATAATCATTGACATTGCTTCCACACTAATCTAGTATAATTAATGTTCTTTTTTTCCATTTACATAAAAATAATAATCCAAATGTGACAAGAGAGGGTTAGGGACATATATTCATTTCATTTCTTAAGCAAGTGAAGAGAGAGAGATAGAGAGAAACACTACTTTCCCAAAATCTAAATTTCACACAAAAAGCCACAAGATAGAGTGGTATACGATTATTTATAAGTGTCGATACATTTTCATGATGGTTTCATATTTTGACTAGTGTCTTACGACCTTGTTTTATATTTTTCTACTAGTTTTGAAAATGTCTAATTTTATCTCGGAGGTTGAAGAACCACGTTTGAAAATTGTCTTCCGATCGAAAATGCATAATGTTTAAATTCCTACATATACTCCTATATACCATCAATTCACAAGAACTAACGAGTTCGAGAACTAGTGAGCGGTTTGTAAGCGATAGATAGTTTTGTGGGGCCATCCATCATAGTTGACCTAGTTGCAAAAGAAACCAATTCTAGCTCAACGGCTAAGAAACCACATCTGAATATTTATTTTTGATAGACGAATTATCGATGGAAAAAATCCTACATGATCTCCTATATATGGAGAATTCACGAGTCGATGGAATAGAGAAGCTGGTAAATAGGTTACAAATGACAACATATTTTCAAGAACCACTGGTTGTAATTACTCCATCTTGACCTAGTACAATAGCAATAAGAGGCCGATAAACCCCCATTAGCAAACTATCTATAAACATGTTTTTCACAAACTACAAGTAATTATCTAGTAGAAATACTAGAGGTTTGCAAATGTGAAAAAACATTTCTTCGCACATGGTCCAAATGGTGAGCCATAATGAAAACCAACTTTTCACTTTTAACAAATTCCTAAAACTTATAAAATAGAGATATAAAAATTTTGAAATTGATTTTGTAATATATTGGAAAGTTTCAATGGTTTTGGGACAAGTTTAGAAAAAGCGGGTTTTTGAAGGTGAAGGAGTTTGTAGTTCAAAAGAGAACTTAAGCTTTAGGAAGTGATTACGGTAACTTCGTAATAAATTGTTTCTCATATAATATTTCAATGGAAATGTATTCCAATTTTCTAAATGAATATTATTTAATAATTTTCACAAGACATAAGCATTTCTTTCCTCAATTTGTTTTCAAAAATCACAACTTCTAGTCCTTATAACAAAAGGATTTTTTTTACGGGGTTTCGGAAGAATAAAAGTATTAGACCCATCCTATTCTTTTCTAAATGTTATTTTCAGTCTAAATCATATAAAGAAGATCCTAAAAATACCTCTAGATGCTCGAGATATGTCATCATAAAGCTTCTATCCAAGGTATTGTTGTGGTAAAATCACACCACCCCTCAATCCTTACAATTTGAATTATTTGGTAATCATTGTGATTTTTAAAACATGGAGCTATCCTAAAGTGTGGTAATTTTCAAAATTAGATATCTCTATGGATAAGGCCAGCTTCCTATCCTATCTTAGTGCCAATTACTCCAAAGTGCAAAGAGTTACAAATCTAACCGTAGTCTTTTTGTTTTCCAAGGGGACAAGGATAGAAGATTATATGAAAAATAAAACTACTCTAATGGAAGTTGATGCACCAAGGAGTATTGAATAAATTTCACATAATAACAATGAAAAAATAGTCAAATTTGAGGAGGGTGATCTAGAACCACAGATCAAACACCTATTGCAAACCCATTCACCAATAAACATAACCCAATTTAATTGTGTAACAAAAATATGATAATGGAAAATAAACTTAAGCGTAATGAAATATCCGATAAGATATAATAAACACGGAGGGTTTAGAATCATCCATACATTTGTTTTATTACTCGAGTTGATACAATACATTACATATAGCATATAAAGGCATGAAATTTGTATCACAATGATAAAAGGGGAGGTTTGAGCTCCATAGATTTATGATAGACAAGAAAGAATGGAGGGGAAATTGAAAGTATCCAACCATTTTTACTGAGCCCCTCCTTACAATTTATAGGATAAATTTGAAGAGAATAAAGAGAGGGAATAAATTTCCGGGCTTCGCCCTCAAAACCAAAATTTAAAATGATCGGATGAGGTACTTGAGTTGTTTTAACTCACCCACTTGAGCTCAACCTAACCTAACCCTAACAGAGGTCAAGAATTGATGACTCAATTTCTTCAAGTGCACGAGATCAAACGCCATAGATCAAGCTCCGCATCCAAAGCAAACAACTTGGGTAATACACCACCGACCATAATTAATACCAGGTTTGAAACCCTAACAGTGAGTTCGGGATCAACGGCATTAAGCACGAGGTACAAAGATCAAGAGCTCTAGATGATTCACCAAAATCAAAGCTAACTCAACACGGGGCATATTATCATTGGCTGATTTTGCTAAGGGTTTAGTCATCATGAGAAGGGGACAACCCATGTGTCCTCGAATAATAGTCATGACTGATCAACATCATATTGCTAATGATCGCTGAAAGGTGGATCTCTAAAGTACATACCATGAAATATATCAAAAAAACCAGATATTGATCACATTGTGCCCAATGATCACCTAAAAGGTGAATTCCAAATTATATGCTATCAACTATGGAAAAAGACTGACACATATTTACATGTGTATAATTAATCAAAAGGTGGTGGATATAGTGGCATGTGCCATATCAAATGGTTGACCCCTTGAGTATTATGCTAAGTCCACACAGTGGCCAAACCATGGTGGAGTGCAGAGGTGGTCCCCACTTTAAGGAGGTTGGGTTAAAATTCAAATTTCATTCATCTGATCACTAGCAAATAGAATGAGTGTCATCATCAGAGGAAAGGGTGGTCCCAACCAGATTAATATGTGGATGAATATTATTGCAAATATTTGGAATATTTTTCGCACATATAGGGAGTTATATTTGTGGATGCCTTCACAATAGGACAGAATATAGAAGAAGATGAATTTTCATGCTTAAAGGAAGAAGACTTGCCTAGTAATCAATTTTATTATTAGCAAATTATTCACCCTTCTCTTTCTTAAAAATAGATCAGTCAATTACAGTTGACTGAGATGTAATCAAAGGCTATTAATGCCTCTTGTAATAGTTTGTATTATTTTATCCTTTTATTTATTATTAAATAAAGGATAAAATTAGAATGCGTTAGCGAGTACAAGCCTTAGGATATTTTTAGGAAGGGGTGAAGTTTTCTATATATTGCGTGCCTTGGAAAGCACAAGGGGAATTACTTGGAGGACTTTTGGATATATGAGTACTAAAGCAAATTTTTCAGTTTTTCCTCTGAGTGTGAAGTGTTTTTTACCTTTCCATGTTACTTTGCAGTCTTGTGTATGTTATATTAATTTTTCAACCACCTTACCCTGCTAATTGTTGTGATTCTCCCTTAGTACAATCAAGTTTTTTTCCCTTAGATAATCTGTATAAAACTATTAGTTTGTGCATCAATAATCCTTCATAGATCAGTTGTGCATCCACTCAGTCAAATACCTCATACAAATTTGGTGTATCACCTTATTTTTAATCATTTTTATAGTCATCTTTTACCCTGAAACTCCCAGAAAGTAGTTTAGTATACACCAACAAGGAACCGGCCTTGATACCAGAGAATCACCTCAAAATAGGTATACCCACAAACCTAAGGTGTTTCCATTGTATCTACGAAAGAGAGAGATCATTTGTGCAAGCTTAGAAAACCTGCAACCATCTCTCTATAGGGTGCACTTTCGAGAGATAACAAACTCATCATCACAAGGTTATATTGAAGCACCACACTTGAGAGAATAACTATTAGATGGTAAACACCAGCACTTGTACATAACATGGTCATGGTAATATATGGGATACCTCAATATTTATGAAATCTCAAGTTGTTATCAATTGTCTAGTGTTAAAGCTCACATAATAGTCATACATTAATTGAGGAAGATGTAGAATTGAAGGGGTTTATAGAAAAATTCAATTTTAATTTATAAAGAGATACTTCTTCCTTTGATACATGAAATAAGTATCACATTATAGCTATAAATGAAATCAAGAAGAGCATTAAGTACTATTTGGCTATCTCTTTAAAATCGATGAAAAATAACAATTACAAGTTTAGTAAAACTTCATGCATGAGAAGGACAATATTTTATTTGATAAAGAATAGAAATATGAAACTTTCTTGTAAACAAAAAATACATTTTCTCATTAACATATATGAATTACAATAATACACAAATGATTTACAACCACACCATTTCACCATCTTATTTGCATTCTACAAAACAATGTGAGCATGAATCAGCAATAATCATTGACATTGCTTCCACACTAATCTAGTATAATTAATGTTCTTTTTTTCCATTTACATAAAAATAATAATCCAAATGTGACAAGAGAGGGTTAGGGACATATATTCATTTCATTTCTTAAGCAAGTGAAGAGAGAGATAGAGAGAAACACTACTTTCCCAAAATCTAAATTTCACACAAAAAGCCACAAGATAGAGTGGTATACGATTATTTATAAGTGTCAATACATTTTCATGATGGTTTCATATTTTGACTAGTGTCTTACGACCTTGTTTTATATTTTTCTACTAGTTTTGAAAATGTCTAATTTTATCTCGGAGGTTGAAGAACCACGTTTGAAAATTGTCTTCCGATCGAAAATGCATAATGTTTAAATTCCTACATATACTCCTATATACCATCAATTCACAGAACTAACGAGTTGAGAACTAGTGAACGGTTTGTAAACGATAGATAGTTTTGTGGGGCCATCCATCATAGTTGACCTAGTTGCAAAAGAAACCAATTCTAGCTCAACGGCTAAGAAACCACATCTGAATATTTATTTTTGATAGACGAATTATCGATGGAAAAAATCCTACATGATCTCCTATATATGGAGAATTCACGAGAGTCGATGGAATAGAGAACTGGTAAATAGGTTACAAATGACAACATATTTTCAAGAACCACTTTGGTTGTAATTACTCCATCTTGACCTAGTACAATAGCAATAAGAGGCCGATAAACCCCCATTAGCAAACTATCTATAAACATGTTTTTCACAAACTACAAGTAATTATCTAGTAGAAATACTAGAGGTTTGCAAATGTGAAAAAACATTTCTTCGCACATGGTCCAAATGGTGAGCCATAATGAAAACCAACTTTTCACTTTTAACAAATTCCTAAAACTTATAAAATAGAGATATAAAAATTTTGAAATTGATTTTGTAATATATTGGAAAGTTTCAATGGTTTTGGGACAAGTTTAGAAAAAGCGGGTTTTTGAAGGTGAAGGAGTTTGTAGTTCAAAAGAGAACTTAAGCTTTAGGAAGTGATTACGTAACTTCGTAATAAATTGTTTCTCATATAATATTTCAATGGAAATGTATTCCAATTTTCTAAATGAATATTATTTAATAATTTTCACAAGACATAAGCATTTCTTTCCTCAATTTGTTTTCAAAATCACAACTTCTAGTCCTTATAACAAAAGGATTTTTTTACGGGTTTCGGGAAGAATAAAAGTATTAGACCCATCCTATTCTTTTCTAAATGTTATTTTCAGTCTAAATCATATAAAGAAGATCCTAAAAATACCTCTAGATGCTCGAGATATGTCATCATAAAGCTTCTATCCAAGGTATTGTTGTGGTAAAATCACACCACCCCTCAATCCTTACAATTTGAATTATTTGGTAATCATTGTGATTTTTAAAACATGGAGCTATCCTAAAGTGTGGTAATTTTCAAAATTATATATCTCTATGGATAAGGCCAGCTTCCTATCCTATCTTAGTGCCAATTACTCCAAAGTGCAAAGAGTTACAAATCTAACCGTAGTCTTTTTGTTTTCCAAGGGGACAAGGATAGAAGATTATATGAAAAATAAAACTACTCTAATGGAAGTTGATGCACCAAGGAGTATTGAATAAATTTCACATAATAACAATGAAAAAATAGTCAAATTTGAGGAGGGTGATCTAGAACCACGGATCAAACACCTATTGCAAACCCATTCACCAATAAACATAACCCAATTTAATTGTGTAACAAAAATATGATAATGGAAAATAAACTTAACTGTAATGAAATATCCGATAAGATATAATAAACACACGGAGGGTTTAGAATCATCCATACATTTGTTTTATTACTCCAGAAGTTGATACAATACATTACATATAGCATATAAAGGCATGAAATTTGTATCACAATGATAAAAGGGGAGGCTTGAGCTCCATAGATTTATGATAGACAAGAAAGAATGGAGGGGAAATTGCAAAGTATCCAACCATTTTTATTGAGCCCCTCCTTACAATTTATAGGATAAATTTGAAGAGAATAAAGAGGGGAATAAATCTGAAATTTCTTCCAATCCCATAAAAATCTTTATTACTTTCATTACAATGGTGGGAAAAACCTACCAAGTTCATACCCCTTGTTCCTTGCATTATGTTTGAAGAAATGGATTCATGATGCACCTAGCTATAGAATCTATCCCTACAAATTCATCATAGTTTTTACCACAAAACTCAATAAATTCCCATCTATGACAATTACATGCTATAGAGATCTAAAATAGATTTGTAATGACTATAAAAATTCTAGAAATGGTAGAGTACAAAGGAACTCATCATCATTTACGCACCAGGTTGCTTCTAGGGTTCATCCTTTACATACCCCCTTGATCTCTGAATTTCAGCACATCAATTAAATTACCCTCTGAAATCCTTTTCCATTGAGTTTAATTTCATTAAAAAGGCCAAGAAATGCTAAATTTATTCCATTTTTAGTGAAGGCCACCATTAGGTATTTTTTTCCATCCATCAACCTCAAAATATTACCTACCAAGCTCTCGAATCGATGTAACTCGGTATCCTCACGCAATAATCTCGGTGCATGTCCTGGTTGCATTACATTCTAACCTACCCACTATAGATCTTTGCGCATCACCCCGAGAATGGTTTGGTCCTCAATGAAACTAGGTGATTCATTTTTGGGTTTTTAAGCCTCTAACTTGAGTGGGTTTAGGACTTTTTACCTCTTGTTTTTAGGATTTGGGTGCTCCAAACTCTGAAAAAAATTCCAAAAACAATCTCTACCCGATGTCCAAAATATCCCGAACTCGCCACATCAACCTTGCCATTCAAAATTTTGAACCTTGTGGCTTCAAATTTTTCAACTCACCACATCGAGATTTACCTCCCCAATCTCCATAAAAATTACCTTGTTATCCTTGAAAATGGGTTTGACCTCAAAACAACTCATTATGAAGCTCACCACATCACCTTGACTTTTCAAATTTCAAACCTCTCAACTTTGGAGAATGTTGGCTCACTTCCTTGAAGTTTAGACCATTGTGTTTACGAAGAACTACACCTTGAATGTCTAAAATTTTCAAACTTTAGAGTCTCCTCTAATATCCTGTGAGATTGACACTCGAACTACTCGACAACCTACACAAGACTTCCTCCACAACTGAATGAAATCTCAACTTTTAGATATCCAAACATGCATAGGACCAACTCTTCTAGGCTCATCATATCGAGTCCATGTGATCTTGTCTTGTGAATTTCCTTCCATGTCGAACAACTCGGACCTCCTTATTTTTGTGTGGCTCGGTCTTCCCGAACTCCAAGTTTTCCTAACTCGTTCGGCCTATTCAGCCAACCTATGACTATGATTCTCAAACCTCTAAGCTTGTTCATCCTTCCTACTACAAGTTTGGGCTTGATCTCGGGCTGTCTAATGAGCCATCCCAACCATTAAAATATTCTATAGATTTTAGAGCCTCAGGCCCCCTTGAATGTCATGATTCATGAGTAGAGCTTTTACTGTGGGTTGGCAAGAGTTTAATGAGACCTCTCGAAGGCTTAACCAACAAAACTAAAACTTGGCTCATGAGTATCTCACCAAGAAACTTGAGGAGCCCTCCATTGACTCGTCACCCTCAATGCAAATTTCTAGCTTTCCAAGAAGATCGGCGAGCTAGTTTTTAGCTCAAAGTGGTCTAAATTAGGTCTATTTTGTAAATTTTTACCCCATAACTCCCAGGTTTGGGATTTTTTTAATTTCTTCAATTCGAGAGGCCTCATGGGGACTACATGTAAGGGATTTCAAGACTTATCACGTTTAGTTTCCAATTTTTCTCATTTTGGTTGGGATACGAGTCCCTATGGCCCGCATTTCTTCATTTATAAGTTGATCTTAATGGTCAAACCCAAAGAGAAACATATTCCTCACTATTATTTTTCACTCCCAAATTCACTAAATGTGTTCGTAAAGTCTTGAGAACCACCTATGACTCATTTCTTTTCTTAAGTTCCTTTTTCGGTGCCTACATCCATTAGATCCTGTTGTCCTTTTTTACCCTAGGTGGGAAAACATGGATAAAAATTTGGCAACTCGTGGGGACATATGTCTGCTACATGTTTTCTATCGGTATCTTGATGCCTCCATTGGGCATGAAATCACCACTGATATCCTGTAACTTTTCTCGGACCTTGAACTCGCCCACAAACTACTTAAAACTACGACCATGGACCTCCTCCGCTACTTTCACTCTCAATCTTTAAGAAAATATTGAAGTTAAAATTCTCGAGTGGAAAATTGTTTGGATCTAGAAGTTTCACCTTTTCCTCTTTACAATCTTTATCTACAAGAATGACAATGAACTTCTTAACCTGTCTCAAAACCTTATTTCACCAAGTATGAGTACGCTGTAATGTTAGTAATAAAACACTGGCTATTTTTGGACGTCATGACACTCTTTAAACTTTGAATTTTCTCTTTCTTCTAAGTGTTCCAGTTGCAACATGCTTCTAGTGGGTACTTTCTGATTCGACAGAGGGGCTAGAACCTCAAACCATGACCGATCTTTAGAAATTGAAATTCGTCGCTGACCTGATTTTAGTTTCTCAGCATTTTAAATTTCTTTAAATATGCAACTGTTTCATGAAACTTTGATCTTCATGTTATAACATATCTTTTGGGAGTCACATTGATTTGTGATATGATACAACTTAGGAGCAAAAAAAAAAACTGATTTTGAAGGCACTTAGGGAAACGAAATCTAATCTATAACAAGACAATGTCCATATGCACTTAAAGGAATTGAAAATCCTAAAATAATATATACTGATGTATGAAATTTTTTCCTTTCTATAGTAGTACTTGAGAAAGATTTCATTAAGCTGGAATTGAAAGCTCCTCTCCATTACAAGTGGATAGTTGAAAGGAAATTCTACTCTTCCATATTGTGACCATGTAAGGCCACTCCAAATGGCATCGAACTAGGAATTCTTGCCTAACTTATCCCGATCTGAATCCAACTTTACAACCGGATACCCCTCCTTGAAGGTCCTTGCCTTTATTTTCTTGACAAATGAATTCTTAATTAAGGTCTTATCCTTTTCCATGGTTTAAATTACATGTTCTCTGATTTCTTCCATTCTATCACTCCATATACCATGATTCCATAGGCTCAAACTCACATATTTCTAGCTACTTCATGAGCTCGTATGTGGGCGAGATCCAATGATATGGGCAACATTGCTTCCTTCTCATAGATTAAATTGTAAGGAGATTTTTAGTTGGACTTTTAGGTGTTATTGTATTAGCACACAAGTCTATTTTAATCTTGGTATGCCATGTCCTTTGATTTTCATCTAGAGTCCTCCTGATGATCCTTAGAAAGTTTTTGTTTCTAGACTCTACATGCTCGTTACCACTGGGGTAATAATTAGAAGAGGTGCTCAAATAAATTTCATTCCTAATAGCCCATTATGTGATCTTGGAACCTAGGAATGCTAGAGAATTTTAGATATGACGGTGAGTGACACACCGAACCTTCTCACTATTCCATCGTAGAAGTCTAGTATGTCATAATTTTGTATTTCCTTCATTTCTTCCACTTTGGTCCTCTCGGTGAAATAATATGTTGTTGCAGTATCCACTTCGACCTTGGCTCAAATTTTTATTGATAACCTCGATTAATTCCAATCCCCATTACATGAATGGTTGTTTAACCAAGATGTGATACAATGTAAGAGTTGTTAGCCTCTCTTTACGTGTGAAGAATGCACTTGTTTTACACTTCGTTATCAAAGTGTAGTAGTCACTTTGAAAATTGTGGGCCAATAATAACCCACCTTCATTGTTTTGATAATCTGTTACCCAAGGAGAAAAATTACCTCCGATCTCTCCATCGTAAATCTCATGTAGCACCTTTTCAATTTTATTGGTTCTAATGCACCTCATCCATTCACGTCCTTCCTAAACAAAAAACTACCAATAAGAAAATACGTGATACCTTGGATTCTAAAGTATCTCCTCTTTGTTTTTCTCATCTTTGGAGGACATAGACCCATTTGTATGAATTTTTTCATATCCTCACTCCAACAATGAGTAACGACACCATCATTTTCTTGTTCTTGGTTTTCTTGCAATACTATAACAGTTTATTTTTCATTGTTTGTCTCAACATAATGTGTAGACACCTATAATTATGCCCAAGCAATTTAAATACTTAAATTGCGGTAATTATCTCCTTTTCCGCAAATAGACGACATATCGTCAAAAGCACTCATTTTCCCTCATATCATCATTAATTAATTACACTAAGCTAATTAATTAAGTTGCCTATCCAAAAAATACCCTAATTAACGACCTTCCATTAATAAATCACCCCTTCTACCTAGACTAATTAATTATTATTAATTAATTAGCTTTCCCTTCCATTTAACAAATAAATCAATATTTAATTGATTTAATCCCCTTCTAATAGCCTAAATCGTACTAATATTCCTCTAATTATCTTCTATAAGCTTACATCTACCTATTAGTTAATCACCTTTGATTAATTAAAACACCCCCAACTCCCATGACTTGCTAAGCATAAATTAAACCCTTCTAAAGTAAGGTTACCTTTAATAAAGCAACCTTATCCATTCCTAATCATGTTTTACCGTTATCCCACATGCAAAGGGATGAACTATTTTCTTTATCCATTGGGCTATATAAGGAGCCCTCCTTCTACCTTTATACACACACCTAAACTCCTTAGAGAGAAAATGCAAAGCATATAACAAAGAGACTAAGAGATTGCACCTTGTTTTCTTGAGAGTTCATCATCTTGAAGAGTTAAGCCTCTTTCTTAAAGTGCTTGGGTCATATGGGAGGTGTCAAAAGGATCTTGTAGCCCAACTTTGATTAGCCCCATTCCTAGGTTCTTGGAACATTAAGGACAATTTTTTTATAGCCATGGTATTTACCTAGGTTCCTTCATTTATATGTTGTTAGAGGATAGAGGATATTTAGGTGCTTAACATAGTTGATTTCATAGTTTTGTATTGATAATTGTCGACATCAAACCCCTGAATAATTCTTATCATGATGGTGTTTATAATGTTGTTATTCTTGTTAATTAAGACTATTTAGGTGTTAGTCTTTGTTTACATTAGCATTAGTTTTAAAAAACACTTGCACACATTTGGCATGCCCATTGGGACTTACTCCATTGTCCTTTGCACTTAATTTCAATTTTGGTTACTAACCCTCTTTTACACATGTTGATCTAACTTGTTTTTCTTAACCTATTTTGTTGAGTTTGCATGTGTTGAGTCTTCCTTTCAGGTATAAAGAGGTGAAGTGCTGTCAAAATTGAAATTGATAGGAAAAATTTCAAGATTTTTCCATATTTTCATTTTTAGAGCTTACTTTTTCAACATTCAACATGCTAGTTTTGTCAATTTCTTGATGATTTTAAATTATTGAGCATGTAGGTTAGTATTTGATAGTGTTGAGTCTTTTATTTACATATTAATGTGGTGGGTTGCTATCAAAATTTAATCTTGGTGAGAAAATTTACAGATTTCATCATGTTTTCATTTTTAGAGCTTACTTTTTCATCATTCTACATGCTAGTTTTGTCAATTTCTTGAAAATTTTAAATTCTTGAGCATGTATGTTAATGTTTGATAGCGTTGAGTATTCTATTCATATATTTATGTGATGGGTTGTTGTCAAAATTGAATCTTTGTTGGATCAAAATTAAGACATTTTAAAAAAAAAAATTGAATGTATGTCAAGTGCATACCCGTGAGCATAAGAGCATATGCATAACCCATCTTCCGAAGGCCATAACTTTTGCTCCCGAACTTGAAATGAATCCATTTTTTTGCGTTGGAAAGGTATTGAAGTTAAATATCAATGAAAACATAAATTCAGGATTTATACTTATAGAAATTGCAAGTTTTTCTCGTTATTTTAAAACTGGTCATTTTCTAACATGTCTAATGTTTTGATGAATGTTATATTTCCATGCTTACTCGATTTAGACCAAAGTGTGTTATTCTCTTCTCTTGAACCTTTTGGTGATCTTGACAATAAAAACAACTTTGATCTCTATCTTTTTAACATTGGGATTAAACTTGGAAAATTGATTATTCATTTTGCTTAAGGAATGAACCTTTTAAAAGTATTTTTCAATGGTCCTTTGATTTGAAGTTTTTCATTTCTATATAGTTGGGATAAAGTTTGTGTATTCTCTTCTCTTGCACCTTAGGGTGATCTATAGAATCAAAAGCAACTTTAGTATTCATTTTATAACATTTGGTAAATTGGAAACTTCATCTTTCACTTTTGGTTTAGGGGAATGAACATTTATCAAGAATTTTGTATGGTTCATTGATTGAAAAGATTTTCTTTACTTTTTAGTTAGATTATTTGTTGTGTATGCTCTTCTCTTTCATCCTTGGATGATCTTGAGAATCAAAATAAACTCTTAATCCTCTTTTAAATAATGTGATTTTCTTGGAGAACTACTAACGCTTGAGTGCAGGACCTAAAAACGCTTGTCAAAGAAAGGAGGAATCAAAATGAAATCAAAAACTACTAATACAGTTGTTATACAGGTTGTCAAAAGGTGTTCAAGAAAACCACACCTAATTAAACAAGATAAAAAGAACAACATATTCAAAACATTGTATTGCAGGTTTCGAAAAGGGTACGTCCCTCTCCACTCAACTGGAACATAACCCCTTTGGCATAACACCTTAAGCTACAACAATGGGGGTGGTTCGGAACCCCAAAGTAGTCCACGCAAGAGGAACCTTGTGGGCCGAAACAAAGTGCTCCGCACTACCTACTTCACTAGTGATTCCTTTGTGAGATAGCATTACAAGTTGTCCATTGTGGCAACCCCGGTGATAGTACACGTAGACGCACTAGTTGCCTACTATTCTTAAAGGGGGTAAAGTAAAGCCGAGATACTCCCAAACTAGTCAGTGTGAATTTTTGGGTAAATCGCGCTCATTCGTGGTAGTTTTGTAACACCTAGGCCAAGAGAACACCTAGGAGAATATACTTTGGCCAAGAGTCCACTTTGACCAATCTAAAACAGTGTTGAGTTGTGAATCATATTTTCATTGAGAAACGTGTGGTGCGTTACTTTCACCTAGTTTTTACTTGCCTTAGGGCAAGGCGAAACTCTGCCGAAGTGAAGCTAGCATTTTTTTTCATTCTTTTGATTTGTTTCCTTCACATTCTTTTGACACTTTGTTGATCATAAGGAGAGTGACTACCTTTGGGGTACCAATTGATTGCTTTGCCACTTTTTTGTTCATTTACGCCCATCTATGTTTGTGGTTGGGTAAGTTAAACGTATAAAGTGTGTGGAGGCCTATTTATATAATTGGTAGCCTTTGTGATCTTGATACCCACGTCGAGATCATCATCATAGTTCAAATTAATTCATCATTTGATCTCCTTAAATGTGTCCAATTGGTGTGGTTACATGGCTTACGTTTGTAATCGTCACCCTTTAACATTTAGACACCTTGGTTGTTAAACTTGTTATGGTATCCTTTGATTGGGAGTTACATCTACCCTTTGTTAATATTTACGCCTTGTTAATTTTGAGCTTGACGTAAATATTGTCATTGTGTTGGTCATTTTTACATCGACTATCACTTTGCACACGCATTTTCATATATGGTGTATTTCCTTGTTGAATGGTTTTGGGTTTCACACTCGCATGATGTTTCCTTGTGATTATTCATTCAAAAACTTATTTTCTAGGACAATCCCTTTTTATCTCATCGATATTACATCGTCACGATGTCTATTTTCCTTAGACCTTATTTCAAAAATCACGCACACATCCCCATACTTACGAAATGTCTAGTTGGTTGTCCTTATGCTACCCAAATCGACATGTCACTTCCTTCCCTTTGAAGGAGTTCCATCACACTATCTAGATCTAGACATTTGTGCTTAAAACAATGCCAAAAATGACTAACTATAGTGCAGTTCCACATACTTACAAAAATATAGAACCTACGTTCAAAGAATTCAAATCATAGGATTCCCATCACAACTAAACTTCGTTTGGTTCTTTGTGCTAGAGAGCCCATACGGGTAACTTGTTTTCCACCTTCGTCTCATAGTTGGTGGTATGATTTGGACACATCTGATCCAAATTATTATTCGGGTTCCCCCACTCTTCTTCTAATTTCTAATACAAACATTTCCTCTTCTTACGAGGATTCCAATCCAAATATTTCCTCTGACTCTTCTGAGGATTCAGATCTAAACTACTATTCAGATTCATCTAATTTGACTCCTAAGTCATTTAATGTGAATCCTAAGTCATGGTCCTCCCTTTCTTTGCAGGATCCTCTTCATCAATAATTTAATGTGACTCTTAAGTTGCGGTCCTCCATTTCTTCACAGGACCCCTTTTATTAGTCACCCCAACAACGTCTTCTTCCTTTGAAGATACACGCGACTCCAAATCCCTCCAATCAGAAGTATAATACAATTCTTGAATCACGGTCCTCTCTTTCTTCGTAGGACCCTTGTCATCATTCATCTAATGCGATGCTTGAATCACAGTCCTCCCCTTCTTTGCAGGACCTTCTTCATCAATCACCCCCACAGAATATTCCTTCTATGAAGATTTGTGTGACTCAAAGTCCTTCGAGAAAAACATCTGAATCAACCCATGTGTCACAATCTATAGACTTTGGACTTAATCCTACTATTTTACATATGACATACCATTGTATAGGTAGTTCCACACCACCTTATTCTACTCCACGAGACATCTAGCTACACATATTTTTCGTCCCCCACATCATCATTTTCTATCAATAATCATCAAACATCTTCCAAGTCTTCCACACCAAGTGAACCTATTTCTTCCAATAAACCCCTAGGGATTGATCAATAACTCATACCAATTGATCTCTTTTAGAATGAAGAAACAATCAGGGCATTTATAGGGGCATATGAAGATATTCTTTTAGTAGATTACAAAATAGGATTCTCTTTAGACTTTGATGCGTCTACATATTTTGAGGAAAAGGTTGATTCCTTTGATCAAGAAATGGAGGAAGAGCCTCGAGATCATGCAACTTGATCCTCCTCTTATTCTTCCATCTTCACATTATTCATTATGTGATGAAACTCCTTGGTCTTGCATAGATCGATGGCCTATCTTCTCATCACCCAATAACTCTTCTTCTATCATAATTCCTCAATCATAATCTCTTGTGGAGTCGGGTTCCAAGTAGCCCTTCATCTTCATCTAGGTGTGGGTCACCTTCTAGTAGCCCTCCCTCTTATATTTGTGGGACATTTTTGAGTAGCCCACTATCTTCTATGTATGGATCACCCTCGGGTAGACCATCATCTTACATCTATGGGTCACGTCCTAATAGCCCTTCTTCTTCTATTCTTGGGCCACATCCTAGTAGCCCTTCGTCTTCTATTTATGGGTCACATCCTAGTAGCCCTTCTTCTTCTATTCTTGGGCCACATCCTAGTAGCCTTTCACATTCTATCCATGGATCACCTCCAGTAGCCCATCCTCTTCAATTCTTGGACCGTATCCTTTTCATCTATCACATATTTCTTCTATCAATGGTTGTGGCAAGACCACTACCATTTCTATCATTCCTGTCATCAATCATAAATGTTCACATTCTTCTCCTTCTTGAGGTCAGAAAATTCAAGCGTCAGCTTATAAGAAACCCAAATAGGTTCATTATCAAGCTCAAGTCAAAACTTCCAAGAGCTCAAAATCCCCCAACAATTGGAACAATCTCAAAGTTGTAAATCAAGCGCGATTCAAGAACGCACATCAACATAACCATCAAGTATGGCGCAAAGTGCATAAACCTATGGATAGGGAACTCAAGCTCCCGCATACAAAATCCATGTTTTAGGATAAATCACAATCCTTTGTTGAGTGTGAACTCACCACGATCATCAAGATTGGGGAAAACATGACTCTTGATAAACAAACACGCTTAGTCTCCCTTATCAAGGAAGTCACAAACATCGTTGTTGGATCCTATCACATAGAGTGAATTTGTTAGTAACAACGGTTCAAAAACAAAAAGAAAATATCAAAAATCTAAAAATAAAAAACAATGCAAAAATACAAAAATACAAAAAAACATGAGAAAAAAAAAACAACAAAAATCAAAGGTACAAAGATCAAACATTGCAATCAGGTGTTGCGTACACATGGATATTTATTTCTTCCCTTCCTTGCTATTCTTCTGCAAGTCTTCCTACCATTTTCATCCCTTCGGTGATATTTTGGTTAGCTTATTCGCACACATTTTTGTGACATTTATCTCTATGGTATCTGTTTGCCCCTAGTCTTTTATCACCTTGGTAAATTAAAGAACGACTGACCTCATGGAGATCCTATCACATTCAAACATCTAATAAACTTATTGCAAAGAAATTTTGGACATATTTTTTGACACTAGCCAATGTCGTCATCACAATCACTTCCACCTCCTTCCATCAAGCCATTAGTGGTTCTTGACCCACAAACAAGAGAGCTGAAATAAGTTTTCGAAAGCAAAAGAATCAAAATCAATCAAAACTCAAAAGCTAAAAGCTACAAAGCAAAAGCAACTTAATATTTAACTCTATCTTGGGGTATTTCCAATAATCTTTATCGGAGCTATGGATGCTTGATAGCGGAGAGCAATGTTCGATTAGAATCAAATACCTCTTGTCGGAGCTATGGACACTTGGTGGCAGGCGAAAGCAATGTACGGCTATCCTTTCACCCTCCATTCACAAAATCACTTATGAAAATAAATCATTCCTACACATTGGCTAGGGTCTCTTCACTTGTTGTCTATTAAATCTTCACTTTAAGAGGTAATAAAATCCACATGCACACATTGGATATCTATGAGTAAATAGGATTAGTATGTTACCAAGTGTCTTTTTTGGACCTTGTTCAGACTCTTACTCTATTCCATATCTCGTCTCATGATTTATGCCTTTGGCTAATCACTTCTTCATCACAAGGCTTCTAAGCTACATTCATATCATTCACATCATTCTTCTACTTTGTTCAGAACATCCATGTGTATAATAATACTTGTTTTCCATGTTTTTGGAAACCTTTGTCCCCTTCCACAAAAATAATCTTCTCCTTCCTTTCTATCATATGCTTTTAGGCCAACTTATGCTGGGGGCATCCTTGCCTCTTGCCAGCACTTCAGGGGTTTACGTTCACCATCATGTTGAACCTATCGATAATGGCCTTGCGTCCCATTTCTACCTGTGAAGAGTTTACCTTTGAATACTCCCACCTAATTTTTGGGGAATTTTTACATATTCACCTTTCTGGTATGCACGTGGCCTTATACCCTTGTACATCCCATCTATCGCAAGGAGCATCCATGCTTCTATATATTCTGTACATAGTTTCATAAAACTTTCAAAATCAACCAAAACATTCAAATATGTTAGAAAAATCATCAAAAACATTCAAATATGTTTTAGAAAACTTCTAAAAATTGAAAATCATCCTACAAAACATCACTCTTTGGTTCTCACTTGTTCATGTGTGTGACTTATGGATCATCTTGATCTACCTCCATCAACAAAAGCTAGGTTGCTTACTTCGTCTGTACTCTAGGGCACAACGAGTTGCCTGGTACTATTTTGTAGTGCACATTACTTTTCCATCAGACCTAAGTGTCCTCCATTATTCCCCTTGCATGTATCCTTGCTTGGGGCACCATCATCAACCCTTGTCGTTAATTCACATAGGTCGTAATTGAAGCTTGATAATAAAAACATTACATTATGTTTCTCTATTAGTTTAGCTTGTTTACTTTCTCGTATTGCATTACATTTTGTATGTTGCATGGAGTTAGGAATCTTTCACTTTCTCATATTGCATTGCATTTTGTATGTTGCATGGGGTTGGTACTTTCAGCAATGGAAAATTGTTCGTAGTATGGCTTTTCATGTCATTCTACCTTTGTCTTATGCTTATTTTTTTAATAAGGGCCAATGATGTAGTTCCTATGGCAATATGATGACATCAAATTTGTTCCACATAAACAACGGCTAGAGGCTAAGCTCTTCTCTCCCCTATTCCTTATTTCTTCTACACCACTTCCCTTTTCACCCCTACTTTTCTCTCTCTCACCGGGGCATCTTGCCTCCTACCATCCTTCTACCTATATCTCACCTTTTTCGATCGTCGATTGACTTCTTTCATCACCCCATCGACACTCAGGGGGATTTCTCCCTCCTACTAATTTTTCTCCTATCCCTTCAAAAATTTCTTTTGTCTACTATCTTTGAAGTGACATCACTTACACCACCGAAAGAGGGGAAAATGTAGACACCTATAATTACACCCAAGCAATTTAAATACTTAAATTGTGCTAATTATCTCCTTTTCTGCAAATAGATGACATATCGTCAAAAGCACTCATTTTCCCTCATATCGTCATTAATTAATTACACTAAGCTAATTAATTAAGTTTCCTATCCAACAAATACCCTAATTAACGACCTTCCATTAGTAAATAACCCCTTCTACCTAGACTAATTAATTATTATTAATTAATTAGCTTTCCCTTCCATTTAACCAACAAATCAATATTTAATTGATTTAATCCCCTTCTAATAGCCTAAATTGTACTAATATTCCTCTAATTATCTTCTATAAGCTTACATCTACCTATTAGTTAATCACCTTTGATTAATTAAAACACCCCCCAACTCCCATGACTTGCTAAGCATAAATTAAACCCTTCTAAAGTAAGGTTACCTTTAATAAAGCAACCTTATCCATTCCTAGTCATGTTTTACCTTTATCCCACATGCAAAGGGAGGAACTGTTTCCTTTATCCATTGGGCTATATAAGGATCCCTCCTTCTACCTTTATACACACACCTAAACTCCTTAAAGAGCAAATGCAAAGCATATAACAAAGAGACTAAGAGATTGCACCTTGTTTTATTGAGAGTTCATCATCTTGAAGAGTTAAACCTCTTTCTTAAAGTGCTTGGGTCATATGGGAGGTGTCAAAAGGGTCTTGTAGCTGAACTTTGATTATCCCCCATTCCTAGGTTCTTGGAACATTAAGGACAACTGTTTTTGATAGCCATGGTACCTACCTAGGTTCCTTCATTTATATGTTGTTAGAGAATAGAGGATATTTAGGTGCTTAACATGGTTGATTTCATAGTTTTGTATTGATAATTGTTAGCATCTAACCCTTGATTAATTCTTATCGTGATGGTGTTTATAATGTTGTTTAATTCTTGTTAATTAAGATTATTTAGGAGTTAATCTTTGTTTACATTAGCATTAGTTTAAAAACAACACTTGCACACATAATGAATGGAAGCTAGCTGGTCACATAATCCATTTCAAGAACTAATTTATTTACCTTGATATTTATGTCATACTCTATGACACAAGTGATCCAACATGCCCTTTTCTCATTCAAATACCTATTTAGAAGGAAATCCTTGACTCCCACATGTGACACTAGCAACTAGATCATGTTGTTTGAGATTAACTATTCGAATTTCTTAAAAATTATTATAACTACGAGGATGTGCTTCTCAATGAAGGATTACCTCACTTCATAGTCCTCCAAACTATGAATAAAGAAGGAAACCATTTTCTTGAACCCATCTTCGTCATTTTGTACTCCAAGTGTGGAAATGGTGTCTGAACCACCGAAAGCATAAAGCATGAAATCTTTGGAAAAGTATGGATTAATTAGATTTGGGGCTTGAGATATAACATTTTTGATATCTTAAAAACATGATTTTACCTCCACTTTCAACTTAAATGAAATTATCTTATTCAACATCATGGTTATTGGCTTCACGAGAGTAGAAAAATCTGGTAAAAATATTCAAACAAATATTATCCTCCCTAAAAATATTTGGAGAGACTTGTTATGGCTTGGTAGTGGAAATGATTCAATGTCTTCAAATATTTGTGGATCAATTATCAGTCCCTCATTAGACACAATGTTTCCCAAGATCTTTCCTTCATGAGCTAAGAATATAAAAATTTTGGGATTCAAAGACACTCTAAATATCCTAGAGCTTTAGGACACCTATCTAAGATTGAAGAGGTGACTTTCTACATTCTTAAAAAACATAGTGATGTCATCTAAGTACACAAGAACTATTTTAGTTATCAACCCCTTGAATTCCATGTAGATAGCCCTCTAGAATGTACCTCCATCATTCAATAACCTGAATGGAATTTTACTATAGGAATAAGTGCCCCATTTGGTGGTGACGGATGTTTAAAACTAATACAATTCTTTCACAATAATTTGATTATATCCAGAGTATCCATCTAGGAGAGAGAGTATTTCTTAATTGTCTAACACCTGTAAGATATGCTCCATAGAAGGAAGTGGATAGTGGTATTTGAGAGATGCCCTATTCAAGTCCTGAAAGTCTATGCATAACCTGATTTCCCTATTTATTTTCTTGAGTGGTACCAGATTTGTAACCCAATTTGAGTGCTTGATTGGAAATATGATGCTTTCCTCTATCAACTTATTCAACTCCTTCTTCATGAGAGGCTCAAGATGAGGATTGATCGACCTTTGCTTCTACCTAATAGAATTTTTCTCTAGATCCAGGTTTGATAGTGTGTTGTGCCAACCTTGGATTGAAGCCATTCAACTCTTCGTAGCTCCAAGAAAAGACATCTAGGAAATTTAGGCAACGCTATATGAAATCAAATCTCTCTTATTGATTACTTACATTGTCAATTTGGATTCTTTTACCTACTCTAAATGATATGGGCTTCGAATCATCCCCTTTGATGTGAAAATTTTCCTTATCCCTCCGAAATTAGTCATCGGGATTAAAAATTGATTCCAATGTCACCAATCCTTTTGGAAGATTTTTTATCATCAATTGAACCACCTGATCCCCATATTTTTGCTCTAATTTATCCTTGTTATTTGAGAATAATTTATCCTGCTGATCATACATGAACACCTACCATCTTGTGTTGTTATATGGAACTTCCGGCCTCACAATTAGATCAATATGTGGCTGCGTTTTATCTTTTTTGATATTGTCAACCACATCAAATGTTGCTCCAATCACTACAAGTTTGTCTTTAACTTCATTATTATTCCTAGATATGGAATCGATGTTGAATTATTCAAAGTCTTCAATTTGATCTCATACCTAGTTCTTGTAGCTCCTTACAACATAATTTTTGAAAGTCTTTAACCCTCCGACTTGGTTGAAAATTAACTCACTATCCCCGAACACCTAAAAGTTATTTATACCTTTTTCCTGCCCCATTAATTCCATAGATTAGAGATTCATACTCACCTATCTTATTTGAGAAAGAAAAATAAATAGTATTTTATGTTATTTGATGACACCAACATTGCACCTCCTCCAACACCTTGTCTCGATCCTTGAAACATTAAAGAAAAACTGCCATACTTTGTTTTCATCCTTATCTTCTTGCTTGGTGATGCTAGGGAAAGGTGGATTCTCTTCATGTAGACAATAAATGCCTAGTTCAAATTCTTCCATCTCGGGTTGTATGGATCAAAAGTTTTCCTTTTATTTTCCCATACATCCAATGTCAAATTTGGGATGCCCTAAAATTTAATACCTATTTCAGAACATTTGAAAAATCTTCCGATCAAAGGCTGAGCAATTTGAATTGATGGGACTTGGCATAAGAGGAACAATGTGAAAATTTGAAATCGGTTCAAACATAATAGTGGATTTGCCTTCATATTTCATTCTAAAGAGCATGTGTGACAAGTCTATCTATAGATACCGCCAATTATGGTTGTGAACTCCCTTTTACATGAACAATTGAAAAAGTGGTGGTAAGTCAATTACAGAAAAATCTTGCAAAACTATGACATTGGGACAAACTTGTAGTCTAAGACTTAATAATTTGATCACTCTAAAAGTTCTCATTTTTTCCCATCCAATTACACCACTCCTTTAGAGACCAGTTCATATTTTAGGCCCAATTGATCTACTATCTGCTTCGGCATTACTAAACTACTTGCCCCTGAATCGATCATGCAATTGTGCACCAAGTTGTTCCCAATAATTAATGATACATAAAATGGTGGAGGCTTAAAAATTTTAGTGGTTGACCTCATTCTTGCTAAACTTTGCATTAGTGAGAACATTTTCATGATTTTAGGATAATTCATTCAAGGTAGACCAATTGGCCATTGGTGCTTGCAACAAATCCCATTCTCCTAGGATTTCAAGTGACTCCCACCTACAAATGCTTATGTGATTTTTCTTCAATTTATTAATAATTTTGAAAGGGGATAGATTGTCCTTTTCTTTCCCCTACTTAGCACAATCTTTTCCGAGGCTTGAATGGGTCCATGTGCTACTACAACAGGTGCCTTAGTCTGAATTTGTGGGTTTGGGGTTGCACTTGCATTACTAACTCCTTACGAGAATGGCATGATGTTGAGAGACAACAAAGCTAGATGGCTTCCCTTCTTCTATGTTCCTCTCCTTTGCCCTCGTGTTGATAGTTACACCTTGGAAAGGAGGTTGATTTACTCCACAAAAGTATTTCATTTTCCAATTGACCAGGTGGTTTTAGTCGAAGGGACCTCCTGTGTGGTTACTTATTACTGATTATCTTCCTCACTTGGATCTTAAGAAAAATGGACGGTTTGCACCATCATATCATAATTTAATGCACCGTTGAAACACGTCACATGATTATGAGGTCAGCTTACATGGAAAGCACCATTCATATTCTTGTGCAAGTATGTTCGAATTTGGAACCAATTCTCCAAATATTGAGACTACATTTAGATTATATAGTTGAAATGACCTGAAAGCTTAAGGTTGTCCTTTGTTTTGATATTGATTTGTAGCTTGAGCCAGAATTCTATTTGATTGAAATGGAGGCCTCTTGGATTAAGATTGAGGCTGATACAGTCTAAAGTATTGATCATGTTTCTTGTTAATGGTCACTACCTCATTCCCTTAATATTGTTGCCCCTTCAATACTTCTTGTATCTTACTCATGACCTCCTAAATTTAATTAGAAGTACTTGTAGAAGTGGAGGCCCAGATATTGCTTTGATTTTTAGGGGATTTAATGAGAATCAACTCAGGTGCTTGACTAGTTGTAGGATTTCCCAATTCTTGATATAGAGGCATAGGTGGCCTCGGTGTAAGCTTTCTTGCTTATATCAGACAATTTTATACTCTAATGTCTCTGTTGTAGTCTCTAAAAGCCTTGTTCCTCCCATTGATTATATCATCATAGCTATGTCTAAATTTAGAGCCTTCAAGAAGTAGAGGAATGTACCTTGGGTAGCTGGTCTCATGACCACTAGGATTCTATCCCATGTCTTTTGGAATTGTAAATTAAAATCTACCATCTTCTCACTTCAAGATCTCTTGATTTTTTTCAATTGTTCCAATAAAGATGGATTTTCTACCCTTTCTCCAAACTAATCATAGAGGGTTATACATAGTTGATTTTAATTTGAAATAGACCCTGATGTTAAGCTCCTAAAACATTGCAAATATTTACTGTTGAAAGAGGAAGCTAACAACTTAACTGCAACATCCATTTCATTGATCTTGTGGATTGCAAAAATATTTGCAATGTCTTCGATATGGTCAATAGGGGTTGTATTATTTTCTCCAATGAAGTATGGGATTTTTTTCAATGTTACAACTAGGATTGGATTTTGTGCATTGAGGGAAAGTGGAATAATACCCATGAATTTGACAAAAGGATGTTGTGGTGCTTGATGAGCCATTATGATTGGTCAAAGAACCCTAGTTGACTTAAGGAAAGGTCTACTAGGTGGAGGTGTAGACAAAGTCCTGTTAGGTGGAGATGGTGATCTTTTTGGTCTTCTTCCTCTCCTTCCTCTTCCTAGAGATAATTGTAGGTACACAAATATTCCTTCTTCTCTTGTTTCAAACCTAGGTTTAAATTCTTCTCATTTACTTGTGCAAATTTTGGTGTTCTACCACCGAGTTCTAACCCTAGAATTCACCATAAGTGTTAGAAATGACCCTCTAAAGGTTAGGGTGTTACCAAACCACACGCAATATTGATAAAAATGAGGAAAAAACTTTGAAGGGCCTAAATGTTGATTTCCAAGTCAAACTATGTCTTACAACTCGCTAGTCTCTCAAACCCCAAAATTTTGAGAGATACCTGAAATTCTAAAATTCAAAAAAAATGAATTTCCAAAAATTCACAATTCCAAAACCCCAAAGTTCCAAAAACATGAAATGATTGAAATCTGAAATTTGGAAGAACTAAAAAACTTCTAAAATCCAAAAATTTCAAAAAGCGTAAATTCATAATTAAAATAATATCCTTTCGATCTTTGCCCCCGATATATCTTTCTGAAACTTAGACTTTTTTTTCTCATCAAAAACCTATGAAAAGTAATTTTGGAAATTTCACCTTGTGGTGAAAAATTTGAAATTTAAAATGTGCAAAATCCAAAGTTTGAATTCTTGCAAATTCCTTCAAAGCTTGTGAAAATGACCTCTGGTCCCACTGAGCATGTAAAAAATATTGTGGAAAAAAACGAAACACCCTTGAATGCTTGCAATTTGAATGATTGGGCACTCAGGTTTGATTTTTCAAATGTGGACTAATCCTAAAGTGTGAAAATTTTTGAAATAGGATAGCTCTCCCGAGAAGGTCAAATTCCTTTCCAAACCTTGTGCCAACTACTGCAAAGTGCATAGATTTGCAAGTCTAACCCTACTCTATTTCTTTTCTCAAGGGAAAAGGATAGCGAGAATGCATGAAAGATAAACCTACTCTAAGGGAAGGTGATGCACCCGGAAGAAGTATTGAATAATTTACACTTCATAGGAATGAAAAAATAAGCAAATTTGAGGAGGGTGATCTGGTACCATAGATCAAACACCTATTACAAACCCATTTTAATCCTACAACACAAATATGATAATGCACAATAAACATAAGCTGTAATGAAATATCCGTTGTTGAGAATCATCCACAATTTTTTAAAATTCCTCTAGAATATTATACAATACATTACATAGGGTCCAAAGGAATGAAATTTTTATAATAACGATAAAAGGGGAGGTTTGAGCTTCACATATTTCTCATATAAAAGAAAGAAGGAGGGAAATCGCAAGTATCTAACCTTCTTTACTAATTCCTTCCTTAAAATTTATAGGATAAATTTAAAGAGAGGAGAGAGAGGAAGAAATCTGAATTTTCTTCCAAGCCCACAAAAATCATCATTATTATCCTTGCAATGGTGGGAAAATCCTGAGAATTTCATACTCCTTGTACACCTACCTTTTGTTTCAAGAAATGGCTTCATGATGTGCCTAGATACGACCTCTAGCCCTATATCTTCATCATGGTTTTTCAAACACCAAACTCATTAAATTCATATATATTATAATTGCATGGATTAGATCTCAAAAATATATTTCCAATGACTGTAAAATTGTAGAAAATTGTAGACTAAAAATGAGGTTATTATCATTTTTACACCAGTTACTTCTAGGGATCATCCTTTACCTACCCCCTTGATCTCTAAATTTTTGCACCTCTACTAAATTCCATTCTAAAATCCCTTTCCAATGAGTTTAATTTCATTAAAAGGGCCAAGAAATGCAATAGTTATTCTATTGTTAGTGAATTCTACCATTAGGGATCTTTGTCCATCCATTGAGCTCAAAATATTACCTACCGAGCTCTCGAATCAATGAAACTCGGTCTCCTCGATGCAATAAGCTCGACTTATGGCCTGGTTTCATTCCATTCTAACCTACCCACTATAGAGCTCAATGCATATCCCCAATTTTTTTCTTCCTCAATGCAACTTGTGATTAATTTTTGGGTATTAGAAACCTCTAACTTGGCCGGGTTTCGGACTTTTCGACCTCTTCATTTTAGACTTTGGGAAATCAAAATCTGAAATAAATATAAAAAATATCATTCCCCAATGTCTAAAATTCACCCAAATCTCCATGATGAAATTTCTTTTTGGACTTTCAAACATTGTGGCTTCGGATTTTTAGACTCGCCACTTCATAGATTTAGCTCCTCATTATCTAAAAAAATTACCTCATTGAACTTGAAAAGGGGTTTGACCTCAAAACGGTTCATCGCGAAGCTCATCACATCACCCTTCCTTTCAAATTTTTAGACCTCACAACCTCATAGAATTTTAGCTTGCCTCTTCGTTGTTTTTACAGCCGAGTTTCCATAGTGCTAAACCTTTGAAGCCTAAAATTTTTACAATTTGGAATTTCCTTCAATCTCCCCATGAGCTCGACTCTCAAGCTACTTTGACGACCTCTGCAAGAGTTCCTCCACCATTGAATATAATCCTTTCCTTCATCTATCCAAACATGCACAAATCCAACTCATCTTGGCTCATGATGTTGATTCCATATGAGCTCACCCTTTGCATTTTATTCCATGCCAAACAAATCATCCCTCTACATTTTCTCATGGTTTTGTCTTCCTTAGCTCCTAGTTTTCATAACTCGCTCTACCTATCTAGCTGACTCTGTGACTTCACTTCACAAACCTCCGAGCTTCCTTGGCCTTCCCGCTATGAGCTCTGGATTGATCTTGGACATCTAATGAGCTCGACCCATCATTGATATATTTCACTAAGTTCGAGCCTCAGCCCCTTGAATGCCATGATTCATAAGTCGACCTTCCTATGACATGCCAAGATTTTGTTGAGCCCTCCCATGGCTAAACCAACACCAATAAAAATCAGGTAGCCAAGTAGCTCACCGAACTACTTGGTGATCGCTCCATCAACTTGCCTAAATTAGGTGATCCGAGCAAATTGGTGAGCTACCTTTTAGATCGGTGGCCTTAATTAGGTTTATTTTACATTTGGCCCTTAACTCGAGTTTGGTTTTTTTTTTCTAATTTCTTTATATTGGATGCCTCATGGGGACTTCCAACAAGGTATTTTAAGAATCTTCATGTTTTCCTCCCAATTTTTCTTATTTGGATGGGATGTAGGCCCACAAGGCCTGCATTTCCTCATTTTTTAAGTTGACCTTAACGGTCAAAACCCAAAAGAGAAAAAAATTCCTAAA
The DNA here is from genome assembly GCA_018340775.1 of Taxus wallichiana var. yunnanensis. Classification (NCBI taxonomy): domain Eukaryota; kingdom Viridiplantae; phylum Streptophyta; class Pinopsida; order Cupressales; family Taxaceae; genus Taxus; species Taxus wallichiana. Next base: position 451,945,131 of record CM031242.1, read on the forward strand.
ACTTGTTTTTCACTCCCGAATTCACTGAATGTATTCTCGAAGGCTCAAAAATCTCATATGACTCAATTTTTTCCTCAGGTGCCTTCTTTAATTCCTAGGTCTTGTTAGGTCCATGTTGTCCATTTTGTTCTCGTGGAGAAAAATGGATGACATGTATATTTTGGGACTTATCCAATTTTCAAGGTGGATACATGTCACTCCAGGGATAAAAGTGCATTTTTTTACACCAACTGTCACATTCCCTTGAGATATTTGGGAATAAAAATTTCTCTCAGCTCCATTTAAGCCCTATGGACCATCATATGACCCCGCAGAGAATCTGAAATATGAAATTTTAGCCCCTTTACATTCATTGTCAACCCTCACCGTTGTGTAATCAGATTAGGCCATTTGTCATCACCAAGTGAGGGTGCATTTTGTTTCACCTTATATCCCATCCCCTTTCATTAGTTGGGACACATAAATGTGCCTCATTCCTAACCTTGCCCTTGATTCCTCATGTGACCCTTGGAAATGATCTCATGGGCCATTTTCAGCCCACTCTTCACAGCGCCTTCAGTAAATCAACAAGTGACACTTTTCATCACTAGAATGAGGTGCATTTTCTTAAACCTTGTGACCCATCCCCATGGGGCAATAAAGACACAAAAATACAACCAAGCCTATCCCTTTCTCTTGTCCCTCATTTGTCCTTGTGTCACCCCCCATGTGATTTTTGTTCACTCTCTCTCTTTTCTCGATAACAAATCCACATCCACCACTTGTTAGGCTGAGGTTGAGGTGTATTTTCTTGCACCATATGTCTTTTCGACTTAATAAAATTGGGAAAAAAATGAGCCCCATGCCTAAGGGGATTTTTAAAAGCTAAAAATTGTAAAAAAATATATCTTTTGTGTTACTTATCCATGTGCATTAGAGAAAACTACTTTGGGAAGACTCTTCAAATAAAAATTTCCCCTCCATCCCTCCTTTTGTCTTTGATACCTCTAATTTCATTTATGAAAAATAACATTAAACCAACAAATGCTTCTGACACCATGCTCGTTTCTTTTCATGTTTAATTTGTGACAAAAAAATGTAAAAAATCATATCTCACAATACGGTGCATGGATCAAAGTCAAAGTTTTTTTAAATTCTCATTTTTAGAGGCCTAAAAGAAGCAAGTTGCATCATATAAAATGGTTCCCTAGGTTTTTAATAGTAAAAAAACCCTTGTTTTATGGCCTTGATTTAGTTCTTTTGATTTCCCATCACCCCGACAAACAGATCAAGCCGGAAATGTTAACACAAAGTCCAGAGAAAACCTATCTTGATGAATTTGGTTTCTTCATAATCTGAGGTGGGAAAGAACACTATCTAAAACACACTAAATCCATTAATAGCATCCATGGCAGATCCAGGACATTTAATGCTTGCTAGGTAAAATTTCTTTTTAATTTCCAAACCTTATAGCCATCGAAATATAGTGAAATTTAGAGAACGATATCGAGATGAAGAGATAAATATAAAAATAATGTCCCTATTGTGAATCGAGGTTTTTTTGTGACTTACTAAAAATAACATATGTTATATCCCTCCATATGCTAAAAATATTAAGTCCCCGAGTTGTAAATTTGGATCACTAGAGACAAGTAAGAAACAATGTAAAAGAAGGTAAGGTATAAAAAAATGGCAACTTTCCCAAAATAGCAGACCCGAGAAAAAACAATGTGCTAAAAATAGAAATTTTCTTAAAATAGCAATTCATCATCAATGGAATAGGATGAAATGTGTAGGATGGTTGTGAAGTTCATATTGGAGAAAAACTACCTGCTAGAAATAGAAAGCCTTCATTCGAATAGAGAAAGTTTGAGATGGATCCATTTTCAATCAACTTTCAAATTTTTGGACTCTCCATGGGATTGTAATATGACATCATGGCTCAAATAGAGAATGGATAACTCTATGAGTGTCCCAAAACCTCATATTGTAGCATAGTGTGTAGAACCAAGAGGCAAAGTGTTCAATGTGAACTTCATCAAAGATTTCCATCAAAGTGTGGCAGGTGTGTGGAAGGTCATCATGGGATATTTTCCATCATCCATTTCCTCGAGTATATATTCATCAAAGGTAGATTATTCCTCATCCATCTCATTAGAGCATTTTTCTCTTCTCTCCTCATTCTTTCTCCTCTTCTCTATCCCCTTTCTAATTCTTCGTTGTGAGCAATCATGATGTTCATCCTATTCATTTAAATGTGACTATGGTTGATATTGTAATAATTCACCCTCAATTAATAAAAGGGGACTTAATTTTCATTCCTAAAGGATTCGAAAAGTCACATGTTATAGAGAAAAATGAAAGGTCATGTGGGGGGTAGGTGAAGAGTCTTCTCAAATTCTATAAATTGTAATGACTTCCCATTCTTAAGGGTTGTAAATTTTTATGCTCAAAGAGATATTACTACTTGGAGTAAAGTAAAAGAGATAGAAAATTTCCTCTATTTTTCCTCTCATATGTTCTTCCATTCCTCACTATGTACAACTTTGCCAAACTATTAATGAAGAAGAAAGGAGTTTCTTGCTTTTCTTGATGAGAGAATTACTGAAACTTTGTGTTTATAATTCTATCTTATCTTGATGATAGTAATAATTTATTTTTCTTTTAAATTTATGCGATGATATACTCTAAATAATTTTTGTAGGAAATTGATTGTCTATGTTATATATTAAACCCTCATTCCTTTTGTAGACTATGTTTTCTACCTACTCAACAAATTCCTCTATTGCAAAGAAATAGCATTCTTTTCCATAGGTTCAATGGAGTATTTATTTTGGATCCTTGACCTATAGGCCATCCTAAATTTTAATTTTCATTAATGAATAATTAATGGAGCTACAACATTTAAGTAGAGGGATGTAGAGTCCCGAGCATTGGTGGATATCTATCAATTTTTGCACCTAATAAATTTTCTCGCCAACATAAGAAAACATTAGAACCAACTTGTCGCTGATAGACCAAAACACTAAAACCAACGTTAATAGGGAAAGATAGTGATAACCTAGAAAACATGTAAAGATTTAAACATCTCAACATAACCATTAGGTGATTCTAAAATTATCATAAATGTAAGTGTTAGGTTGTGGATCCTATTTTTATGTTACATGTGTTGTAAATTATACACTAAAATTGGTGTAATAAAAGCATTGATTATTGGAATTTAATTACTATTGAAGAAGATGTAGTTTTTTGGTACTATAGGATTTGTCACTTTGATCCAAAAGGGTGTGTAGGTTTTAAAGGATAGATTACCTAGATTAAAAGAGATTGATTTAGATTTCTACAAAGATTATGTGTAATAAAAATAGAAAAAGGTAAAGTTTCTCAAGTTCGGACCTACAATAAAGGAAAATATCTTGGAGTTGATTCATTCGGATGTATAGGGACCAACTTAGGTGTATGAAATTATGAGAAAATATGATTTGTTAGATCAATTTAAAATATGTAAAGCCTTAGTTGAGTATGAAACATGTCCCGAGTTCTTATTTATTAGGTCGAATATTGAAGTATTACATCAAGAAATGAATTTTCTAGAAATGGAATCCACAGACAGAGAATATTTCCATGACCTCAACAACAAAATGAATTGTAAGAAATAATGAATAATAATTTCATGGAGCATGGTAGGAGCATGATTTTGTATCAAGGTTTTCCCATGAATTTAGGGTGGATATAGTGAGCAGAGATGTATATCCGATCAATGGATGACCTTCAAATTCCTTGTGTTGAGCCATATACAAAGACGCATGGTCTTTTCAAAAGGTAGATTATTCCATTCTTAGAGTATTTGGATGTGAATCTTTATTCGTATGGAGAAAGATGATAGGACCAAGTCAGAGGCTAAATATACAAAAATTTCATTTGTTTGTTTTGATGTGAGTGACTTTGTTTTCTAGATTTTGAGCCTTAAGGACAAGAATATCCTCCATTCTAGGGATGTGGTTGTTATCCAAAATTCACCCCTCAAGGTAATTTTGATAACATGCATCAGATTCTTCAGTCACGGGCTAGTAGAATTGATTCAAGGCCAAAAATAATGTTTTGGGGTCCCCTTGGAATCTCTCTAACTTCCCCATCCAAGGAAAAATCCAACAAGTTAGCAAAAATTGATAAGATCAAACAAACAAAGTCGCAGAGCTTGTTTTAATGCATTTCGGTCTAGAGGTCAGTGGATCATACCAATGTGGACCATACCAAGGTTCATCATACTAGGTTTGGAGCTGAAATACAAAGGAATTGGCTAAATTGGCTTTTTGTGTCCCATCCGCACCGGTTCAATAGGTTCGCACATTGTCGAAATCGCCGCAAGTAAAGAAAATCGGAAAAGTGAACATTTTTGTCCTAGGTAGTTTGCTAGATAGTTGAGATGTTGGGATGCATGGGACGTGAAAATCTGATTTTTCTACAGTCAAGATATTGTGGGTGGCACAGAGATTTTCATCCGGGATAGTCGGGACAAAAGTACGCGTGGGACATGCAAAGGTGAAATCATTGCACAAGGAGATAAAATAAGTGGATGCCGCTGATGTAGAAATCAAAAGCCCTCACGGCCTGGCCAACAAAGTGGATGCATAGGGAAATGGAGGCTCAAATCTGGTGATGCGGTAAAATGTGTCCGGATAAATGGGACATGTAGACCCAATTTTGCCAAAATAGTTGCAACAAAGAGAGAAGTCAAAGTTTGACCTCCCGAACTTCAAATGGCCATAACTTTTGACTCCGAGCTCGATTTTCTTAATTTTAATGAGGGTAGATATATTTAAATAAGATAAACATATTTGGCTCTATTTAGTTAATCCTCATTCTCATCAAATGACATAAAACACCTTCCGGACCCAAAATAGTTTCTCACACTTAGAAGGTCATAAAGTTTGCATTTCTCAACAAAATCACACAAAATTGGTAACATTGGAATCGTGGCTTTGAGTCCAATTCACAACAATAAGAAATTCTATATTTCATGAGAAATTGATGGGGATTTTTCATAAAACGTGGCTGTGTTTATGACAATGTTTAATTTGGTAGTTGAAAGTGTAATTAAGAGGCATGGTCATCATTCTTTCTCTGTTGCAGCACCTGGGATAGTATGGGGAGCATTTTACAAGTAACATAAAATCATTTCACTCCATTTAATGCCTCTTACAAGTTGTTGAAGGATAGATTTTGGGATTTCCATTTTCCCTCTCTCTTCTCCTTCTTCTATAAATTGGAGTGTTAGGCTCATTGAAAAGAGAGGTATTTTTGTTGTAGAAAAGCTCATGTGAAAATTTATTGCTGAAGCCAATGTGTTGTAGGCCCTTGTAGTGGACTCCTTGCATGGTGATCTAGGCCCTTATCTTGTAATAGATTGAATTATGCATATCATGAAGTAATAAAATACAAGTTTGTGGATGCATCTTTCCCTACTATGTTTGTTTACACTCTTCTTTCCTCGCCAACCTTCATTACAATAATATTGTGTCTATTTTTATGCTCTTGCAAGGAACATTATTATTTTGCATGTATGAAATATTATTACGAGTGCATTTGCTAGATTTTGGAGAACTCATTATCACCCCTTCCAGATGCATTTTACTACTATTTTTGACACATTAGATGACTACTCTAACACCCCTCCTCTTCTGGTGTATCGCTGCTTTAGTGTAGGATTTCATTTTCATGTATTATCTCTCCTTGTTCCCTTGGAAAGTTAGACTAGGAGAGTTAGTTTTTTTCCTGCATTAGAGTAGATTGTGGCAGGTAGTTTAGGAGCAAGAACCAGCTTTGTCTAGAGGTCTATCCCAAGTAGCAAGTCCCACAACTTGGAGATAGTACCCATGTTATCCAATCACACCGTGAGCTCAAGCATATGCACTTGTGTAAACATTAGGGTGTTGTGATTCGGTGATAACAAAGTGGTATTTAATGAAAAACTCATGTATAAACTATAGCTACAGGATCAAAGAGAGGAGTCAAGAATAGATTACACATTTTTGGAGTACATTGTAGAGACAACCAGGTTCTAGTACAACCTATTCAGCACATACTCCACATAAATCCCAAACTCTTGTGATGAGGAGGAAACTGTACGTACCCAAAATTGTAGGGTGTTGCACCATCGGAACAACGTAACACATGCCCCAATGATGATACAAGTCTCCTCCCAAGGTGTTCGGATCCGGAAAATCTCCCCAAGTATGCGTTAACATCCTGCATGCCCCGCTTAACCCATGTATGCTTTATTTTTCTCATTTCCCCTCTTTTCTTTGCATTTTGCTCTTCAGTTATGAAACTGCCACCCTGACTGGGCAGTGGTCTCGTGACCGCCGCCGGGTAGTAGCGGTCCCAGAATCGCTTCCTCCTGCTCGATAGTGGTCCTTCATGCATTTTCCAGAATGCTCTTTTAACGTGACTCATGTAAAATTTTCAATGTTTACCAGCTTTTTTCACCGCCTTTGGCTTGCATTAATGATTCTGGTTCCCTAGAATAGTGTTTTGGCATTGTTTATGGTTTAAGAGATCAATTTGGTTTTTACCTTTGGGTAAATGGAAATGCTATAAATAGTTGGCTTGTGCTCAAGCAAATGGCCCCTCAAATTTGCCTCTCAATTTCTCATTTCAATAGCTTAGTCTTCCATTTTGTCTAGGATTCATAGTTTTTGTTCATTGCATGCTTAGTTAGTGTTATTTTGCTATTAGAAAGCCACATATCCATCTTGTGCAAGTGCTGTCATTACTTCATGCAATCCATTAAGGTAGAACAGTTTAATTTTTAGTAGGAAGCCATTAAAGTTGCAGGTTTTGCTTGTCAAATAGGATAGTTTCAGGTTCTGGATGTTTTATGTTGCATGACTCGCAATAAATCCCACTAGGAATTACATAGGCCAAGCTCTGTACTCTTGCGCTATCCCTCTCCTACTCGCATTGTATTCAATTTGTATCCTAAGTTGCCTTTGTTCCAATATCTACTTTTGTTGATGCTAGCATTACACGCTTTTCTGGATCCACGTGAGCACGAAGGAATGAGGAGATCACACTGAGGGGACAAAACCACACACACCATCAGATTTGCCACTATTCGAAAAATCCAGGTTCAAGCTTTCAAAATTCTAGTTAAAACATATCAAATAAAGTAGTCAATCATTTCATTTCAACTAGTTTCACTTTCGATATTGCCAGGGAAGCTATGAGGATTGATAGTTTCTAAGAAACTATGATTCATTCCTCACTTCTGAGGTAGGATCGAGAGTCTTTCAAATAGAGTAGATTAGTTATCAGGTTATTTAGAATAGATCTATAAACTACACAGACAAGTAGCTATACTCGGTTGCTTTGTTTTTTTTAATTGCATTATTAGTTTAGTTGTCAATTTTAGATACATTAGATAATTGTTCTTTAAATTCTGTTCAGTAGTTTATCCATAAACTATCATATTTAGGAATATACATAGACATATCTTTCATGGTTAAATGATTCTATCATTAGTTAGATTTTTATAATTTCCTTTCGTATGACAATCACAGGACCTAGGGAACCCATAGAATACATATTTGAGCCAATCGTGCCTCAACCCAATCTAGTCACAACAATAACTGACATAGATAAGAATCTTAGAATCCAAGTCTTCCGAACAATAGCATATTTGCAATAGATCAGCTCACATTTGAGCGGGTTAAACATAGAAGATGACCAAGTGCATACGTTTTGGTCAAATCAGCCAAACTATAGATTATCCTAGATAAATATCTGCATGACTATAGAAGGGATTGAAATAGAGTGAATGTTTCGTTATGATCCTTTCGTCGCATAGCCGACACGGAGATACTCTCACAGACATAGATACTAGCTTAAGAATTCAGGTTGCAAGAATGCCTGTGAGATACTCTGAGAAGATCGCACAACTATTAATTCTTAATATAGAGGCTGAGAAAGCATATGACTATTACATACTAGGGATTAGGGACTGATTCCGCACATGACCATAGCAGGTCCACAACAACAACGAATCTACGGTTGTGACCCAAAAATCCCACAACCTAATGAATCCACAGGTGAATCAGATATAGATGTTGGCTTACGCACATTAGTATTCAGATCTACTCCACTTCCACCTATCATTATCGAAAAATTATCCTTGTTAGACATAGCAACTAATATAGCTAAGGAGTTCTATACTAGACCAGATAATCGCCCGTAGAATCCACTATACCCATCATCCACCCTATGACCCTATTTGGAGACATATATGAAACTATCCTAGGTCATTTTCCATGTATCCCACAATCCATAGATCGAATCATGCTAGAGCTCAATATTGATTGGAGCCTTGAGCGATCATCCTTAACCGATCGATCTGTCACACCATTCGAGTTAGGAGGGCCTTCTTTGCCTTAGATTCACAGATTCCACTAGTGCACGTCAAAGACATAAGATTACCTAACTAGTTTGTCTGCATCCCACACATTTTCCATCCCACCGGCTGTCTCGGCATGACCTCGAGAGGTCAAGTGCGAGGAAGAGTTACTTGCAAATTCCCACGCTCGCTTGTCACTTTTCCATTGTACAAAATTGGTGAACCCGACGTGAACTTCCTACTTTCTAGTTCGAGTCATATTTCTACTTGCTCTTCCAATTAAAATACTATTTGTCTTTTCTACCTCATCATATTTCACCAATAGCTTCACTAACAAAATTGGTGAACCTGACGTGAAGCACACAGTGCTTTTCCTTACCTCTTTCTTCCACCTTCGCTCATTCCCATTATTCTGTGGGTATTCATATACCCCCCGAATATGTCAAGAGTCGATGCATATGGCAGACCTCTTTTAGGTCTTGACGCATACTACGCTCAACTGAATAGACAGTCATAACCCTCGCTCTCAGTATGGGGTGAAAATTATTCAGACAACCCGTTGTCAACACAAACTCTACCTCCAAAGACTAGATATAGCTCATCCTTCCAAACAGAGGAGTTGGATCAGCTTGCTCAAACACAAAAAATAGATCCTTCAAGCTCAAATAATATGACATTCACAGGAGAATCTATTCATCTCCTCAGATACTACTTAGACCACAAATTAGTAGAAAATCAAACCCATACCTGATTTTAGAAGATGAACATTCGACATTATGCCAGGAATGAACAATGCTCTCGGAGTATCTACCCACCCATAGGGAGTTTACAAATGCAACCCGAGGTCTCTTTTCAAGAAAATACCTCCATACCACTACATATAGGAAATTCCCTTAGGGAAACTTGCCAGGAAGTGATCGAGTTCATATCAAGGTATCATAGGCCTATACAACATCAAGATATACAACAAACACTACTAAGGAAAAATATCATGACTTCACCAGATGAGGTCATTTCAACTTTAGTAGAAAACGTTAGGGGGGTTGGAACTTTCTCAAGAAAATCACCATTCTCAATTCATGCGGTAGGAAATTCTAATCCTCCACACCATCCTAGCCAAGTAGACCTCCTCACAGAATAGGCATGTTGGGCATGTCTCCTCGTATTCACAACAAATGCCAACTAGAATCTCCATTTCTAACACCATTACGATACCTCCCGCCTAGTAAAAATAATCCATTCTGGATAATACCCCTTCATACTTAAACATGTAATCCAAATCACCACAATGGGATATGTTCTCCTCTCCCGCATGGTTGCTCAAACAGTAAGGGTTTCCTTATGCCCCTACCAATGCATACACTACGCCATATCAACAACCCATTCCACCGCCGCTCCTCAAAGCCAAGCACCATAAACGGTTGAAACCTATGCGATAGGAACTTATTCAGAATATTTGAAAGAGCCCTTAGATTTCACCATACAAAGCGTCATGCTTCCAAGACCTCTTCCTAATTTTCCCAAATACAAAGGTGAGGGAGATCCGAATGCACATATCAAGGCTTATGCCACAGCCATTCGAGAACTACTCCCTTGGGATGGGGTTGTTGCTAAAATATTCCCCAAAGATTTGGAAAGCATCACTCTCGATTGATATTATAGAATACCTGAGGCTTCCATCCATTCATTTAAACAACTCGTTTCAGAGTTCATTAAGGCATTTGACATGAACAAACTATTAAGAATAGGAATCAGGGAATTCTTGCACATTAAGTAGGAACACAATGAATATGTTGCTCATTTCATCCAGAGGTGGCATACAATTCTTTATTCTTTAGCCATGATCCAAATATGGACCAAATGGAACTATGCAATTTATTCCTTCATTCTCTCAGCAGAGAAGTAAAGGAAGAAGTCTAGAATTTCCCACTAAGGACTTACAATGAAGTACTTGAGAGCACTCTCCAAATAGATCAAGCAGCAATAGATAGCGGTCGTAAGACATATGGAACAAATGGGAGGTTAATCACCTCCAACCAGAATACTACGGCTTATCCTACTACCACAAATGTCAATCCAAGACCTAAAATCCTCAATAAAAATCACAGAGTGACAACAGATGGAGTAACTGATCAGGCTAAAAAGGTAAATATTGTGAATGCTCCACCACTAACGAACAACCAATGAAACAACAACTTTACCCCAACAATTAATGCAGTGGATTTCAATCATCCACAACAACAACAACAACAACAGAAACCCTACACACGGTCCAAGCCAAAACTCAACTAGTTGTCAAAACCAGAATCAAAAATAGAAACAACAAATGCAAAACTTTAATCCTAATAAGAAACAGCTTTGATCGAGTTTTTGGCCACAATATACCCTAAGCCAACAAGCTAGGAATTACAATCCTAACTCGTATTGTGGCTTCCACAAAATTTGGGCCATGACACTAGGACATGACGTGACTACAATAAATTCATGCAATGTTTGCGAGAGGACCAAAGAAATTTTTTTATAGATATGTTCTTGGCAGATCCTACGTCACGAGTAACCAAATAATTTTACAAGGCGGTTCCCTCAAAATGCACCCCTTAAGATCTTCAATGATCTGCTCCCAAATCACAACAATAACAGTTAAATCTGAATGGGACAAACAAGGGTGTAATGATAGGATGAAGCCTCAATTTCACTAAATCCATTAGTTGCACCACAATTAAGAAGTCAACCGCGACCCAAGATAGTCGGTTTAGTGGAATCGACGTCGAACTACCCATGGAAGTCAGTAATAAGGACATGAGAGTATTCCTCTCACCAAGTCCAAGTTACCTACCGGAATCGATAACATCCAACAAATGTTAGTAAGACACGTAGGTGCATATGATTTAATTAATGATCTAACAAAACCTTCTTGTACATTTTTTTTTAGACTTACGTAAGAATTCTCCCTGCCCATAGGGCTGCTCTTTTAGAGGCATTAGGTTTAGGTCATTTAATTAACATCACTCCACCTCCCGAAACACAGGTGAACCATATAGAATTTGATATTCACCCTCCGAGATAGTCGGATAGGGATATCGATTTTATATTCGAAATAAACAAATTGCCAATAGACACCGAGATTGCAAGGAAAGGTGATCCACCTTATATTTACAAGTCTCGGGTTTATAACAATTACGTTAAACATACAATGGTTAACGATGGAGTAGCAGTTAGCATAGTCCCCTTCTCTTTCCTTCAAAAGCTAGGGTATGGAGAAACGAATTGTTCCATGACTAGAAATACACTAAGTGGCTATGATAGCCTTAAAGCCACATCGATTGGAACTATAATACTACCAGTCACCTTAGGACCCAAAACAATCCTAACTGAGTTTTATATTATAGATTGGGAAACCAACTATAATATGATCTTTGGCCGACCATGGATACATCATATGAAGGCAATCCCTTCTACATTATTCCAAGAAGTAAGATTCTTGCATTTAGGAAAGGTGTTCGTAGCCAAAGGTGATCCAAAACCATTCGATATACACCTAGCTGACTTAAAGAAAAGACCAGGCGTTCACTCGGAATTTGAACTCCCAACAAACCAACTTAATAAACCCATCGACACAAAACCAGAGGAAAAGCTGGTACCTACGACAGATCTTGAGACTATGAGCCTAGTCAAGACAATCCTAGCCCTCAAGGATGAGGCTAAGATTGTAGAAACAATATCATTAGGAACTACTACAAAAATCATTGAATTACTAGAACAGGATCTACCAATGTTCCTACCATTTGATTCTGTAGGCATGGGATATACCCTAGGTGTTGGTTCTCTTCCAGCAGAGGATCTCTGCATGGTAGAAGTAGAATATGTTAACACAACAAATATCCCAATGCCCATATTCCCAGCTAAATATTGGACTCTCCATTTCGATGGAGCTAGATGTCATTACGGAGCTGGGGCAGGTGTAATATTTACTTCTCCCGAGGGAAAAGTCCTACCATTTGCCTTTAAACTAAATTTTGAATGTACAAACAACGACATTGAGTTCGAAGCCCTCCTCCTTGTCCTCATCTTAGCTAAGAGGATCGGTGTTAATAACATTAAGGTGTTAGGAGACTCACAATTAGTAACAAACCAAGTCGCTGAGGTGTATGAAACCAAAGCCAAACACTTACAGCTCTACAAAACAGCTGTATTGAATTTAAGCAAGGAGTTTGACTTCATATCAATTGAAGAAATCCCGCGAGAACAAAATCTTCTTGCCGATTCAATAGCAACCTCATCGTCACTCTTCACTCCAAACAGTGAGTTGGAAGATACCCGTTTCATGATGTCCCTTCATACCGAACCATTAGTGAAAAAAATATCAAACCCTCTTTTAACGAATAGAGATGAGAACAAATCTACTATCCTAGACCACATTGATAGTGATAGGGCCACTCTGAATTACTTAAACACCTATGTAGCATTACATCTCACCCATCACGCAATAGATTTATCCTTAATCCCGCATTCATCTTCCTACTTCAGAAATCCCATGACAGAGCTTCCCCCACAAAAAGACCTCAGCATATACACAGTCGAGAATGGAGACGATCTGGAACTACCTCCAGCCCTGCCTAAGTTTGAAGAAGGTAATGCTTCTCTAATCAAAGAAACAATCGATATTAACATCGGAACAGATGATGAACCAAGGATATTGAAGTTAGGATCCTCGTTAACTCCATCAGAAGTAGAAATACACACTCGAATCCTCAAAGAACATCAGAAGGCTTTCACATTTAATTATAAAGAAATGACAGGGGTTGCACCACACATCACGGTACATAACCTCGTCACTAAATCAGATGTAAAGATGATTAAACAAAAATCAAGACCAATGAAACCTAAGGTAGCTCTCATGGTGAAAGAGGAGGTAATGAAACTCCTCCAAGTAGGATTCATCAAACCAGTCGATTACTCTCAATGGACATCGAATATCATTCCCATTGTCAAAAAGAATAGGAAGATATGCATCTGCATAGAATTCTGAGACATTAACAAGGCATGGCCTAAGGATGACTTCTCGTTACCATCCATAGACGTCATTGTTGACGCAACAGCTGGATTTGAGCTTTTGTCTCTCATGGATGGATTCTCAGGATACAATCAAATCATAATATCCGAACAAGATCAAGCTAAAACCATGTTTATAAATCCTTGGGGAACCTATTGCTATGTTGTTATGCCATTTGGTCTCAAGAACGCTGGTGCTACATACCAGCGGGCTATGGCATATATTTCATGATCTTATTCATAAAATTTTGGAATCCTATGTAGATGACTTGTTGGCCAAGGCCAGGAAGCGTTGTGACCATCCGGAAGTGCTTCACATCATTCTTTCACATCTAATAGAATACGAAGTCACGCTAAATCTAGAAAAATGCGTCTTTGGTGTAATAGGAGGGAAGCTCCTAGGTTACATTGTATCATCACGCGGGATCGATGTTAACCCAACCAAAATTAGGGTTGTTCTTGAAATGGTCCCACCTTCGGATGAATCTGAATCAGGTCATTTCTCGGAAAGCTTGGTGTAATCCAGAGATTCATCCCAGACTTAAGCTTCGCCATTCATCCAATCAACAATCTACTCAAGAAATCTTATAGTATTGATTGGGTCAAAAAGACTAATGAATCTTTTGATGTAGTTAAGCATTTCTTGTTATCACCACCTACGCTAATGCCACCTAAGCCAGACTACCTATTAATTTTATATTCGTAAGCTACCAATGTCTCACTAGCCTGTATGTTAGCTAAAAAAGATGATGACAAGAGAGAATGCATGATCTATTTCATTAGCTGAACGTTTCTCGACTATGAAACACGTTATACACAGGCAGAACGAGAATTCCTTGCCATAATTTTCACAACCAAATACTTAAGACATTATATGCTAAATCAAGAAACAAGGGTCATTGTAAAGACAGACTATTTACGAACTTTCCTCACACAAGGGTCCTTGTCTAAAAAGGCTGGATGCTTTATAACCTTAATGGGGGAGTTTGAATTAACATTTGTAAATCAAAAATCCATTAAAGGACAAATCATCGTGGATTGGTTAGCTGATAACCCACTAGACGAAGGCAATCTAGTAGATATGGACTTTTCTGGATGAATGCATATACTATATTGAAATCAAACCTCCTATCTCTGAGTTTCCTTGGTATACTGATATTATTAATTAGATCATGCACCATACATATCCAAAAGGTGCTACACCACAAGAAAGAAGGTGGTTACATGTTATCGTAGCTAAATACGTCATTATAGAGAAGGTGCTCTATCGTAAAGCATTCGATGGAATACTTCTAAGACGTGTAGACACAAAAAGAATCCAAGAAGATTAGATCCATGAATCTCATGGTGGAATGTGTTGAGGCCACTTTAGTGGCCATGCCACCACTCATAAAATACATCAGATGGGATGTTTCTGGCCTACTCTAGAACACAATGTAGTAGAGTTTGTACGAAGGTGTCATAAGTGCCAAGAATTCTCCCACGAGATCCACATGTCGGCACAAGATCTACAACCAATCGTTACTCCATGGCCCTTTTCTACGTGGGGCCTAGAATTGCTAGGGAAATTCTCTCCCATCTCTGAGATGGGCATAATTTCATAATCACGGCCACCGAATATTTTACCAAGTGGGTAGAGGCCATGCCTCTTACTACTGTACCAGGTTCTGTAATCGCCAAGTTCATTTTGAACCAAATCATTTGTAGGTACAGTGTCCCGCAAATCATTATCTCAGATAATGGGACTTCTTTTAAGAATGAAAAAGTTCACGAATTGTGTAATAAATTTAAAATAAGCCATCATATGGCCTCATTGTATTACCCGTAAGCCAACGGACAAGCTGAAGCAACAAACAAAACATTAAAAGTCGTTCTCCTTAAAAGCGTGAAAGAAAACGAATGAGATTGGCATTTGAAGTTATATCTTGCCTTGTGGGCCCACCGAACCTCAATAAAAACACCAACATGAGTGACTTCTTTCTTGCTTTGGTATTCGGGCGAAATGTTCTCCCACTTGAGGTTGAAATACCCAATCTCCGTATCTCATTACAAGGGATTTTAGATGAAGATGCTTATAGAGAAGCATGTCTCTCCCAACTAGAAAGTCTAGATGAAGCTAGGTTAGATGCTGAATAACGACATAGAGTCTATGCTGACCGGATGTGCTGGCAATATAACAAGAAGGTTTATGAATGAGACATATATGAAGGTGATCTAGTTCTAAGGCTAGACAATCGGATCAATAAAAATATCGGCGAAGGAAGGAAGTTCCGGCCCAAATGGTTGGGCCCATACCGAGTCATGAGAGACTATGGAAATGTTGTGTATCTCTTATGTACACTAGAAGGTGAGGAATTTGGTGATACAACAATTCCCTACACCTTAAATGATTCTACGCATAAGCAACCAACATTATTTGTATAATTATATCTACATTGCATCTTCATATAATTAGGTTCATTTTGTCCGCTTGTTTTGAGCAATTTTGTGATCAAGGAATTTATTCTTAAAAGTAATTCATTACAAAATTCTGATGGTATTGACATAAACACTTTAATCATACTTCTCTGTTTCCATGATATCATCAACTGTTTCGAAATCATTTCATCACATAAAGCTAGATATGACAAAGTCTTAATGGTAACCATACCAAGGTCTACATGCTTGTTCTCACTTTTGGTTTCTTCTTAGGATAGGTGTCTTGCCTATGGTCTGTTCTAGAAGCTTCATCGTGTCACATCTATCCCATATGTATATCTCTTTGGAAGTAAGAGCATGCTGACATTTTGCTCAAATAAGCAAGTCAAATATAAATCAAACAGAAAATTTTAAATTTTACACATTTCCTTTCCCTACCAACCTTCGGTGATGAGCTTGCATCTCTTACTAGTGACGTAAGGTTGGGAAAGGATGGAAATGCCCTTACTCACCTATGCCTTGTCCATGGTGATAAGCCCATACTTCTTACTAGTAGCATGGGGCAAGGTATAGGGGGTCCTATTGACAATAAACATTGAAAGCAGTCAGTAATCAAATTCGAATGAACCTTTGAAATCCTGAGTCAAAAACAAATGAATCAGATGCCCAAAATTCCAAGAGGATTCAAAACCTTGAAACCTAGATTTTGTCTACCATGTGGCCATCTACGGATCCAAGTCTAGATAAACCACAAAGCAAGTTGCATCCCAAACTATGGAGTCACTCGAGTAGAGTAGGCTTGTAGCATCCTAATTTGGTTCCACCAAAGCTTTGTCTATCTTTCATCACTATCATTTCAATACATTTCATAACTTGTGCCCTTTCTAGCTCTCGGTGATAAGCCCTCGCATCTTACTAGTTGTGTGGAGTTAGGAGTGGGGCAAGTTTATTTGCTCATCCTACTGGTTTATCATCACACTTTGTCAAAACAAATATGAAGTACCAAGAATTGCTTATAGAAACTAAAATTCAAAATCACATTGTGTCTACATTATCACATATCAGCATCACGAAATACAAAAAGAAAGTAAACATTTGTATCATTTGTTCTCCATTGCATACATTCTAAAAAGCATATAAACATAACATCATAGTTTACATGTGGAAACAGAAACAAAGTCATAATACCAAGAATCTGATCCGAAAAGAGTATATATATATATATATATATATATATATATATATATATATAAATGGTCAAAATTCCTGTACAATGCCATCATGCGCTAAGCATGGTCAAAATGCTCAAAGAGCCCGGGAGATACAAAATACATCATAAAAATAGTCCAAGAGAGCCAAGTGGCTTCTCAACCCCTATGAGATCCCTCTGAGGGTGCACGCCCATGCCTAGGACTCCAGCTATGCCGGTTCTCTAAGTGCACGGAGGATCACGATCCCGAGGGGAAGCTACGGTCTCACCATGAGAATGACTCCTCATCAGGCGCTCTATTGTCCTTTATCCTGCCAGCTTCGTGCGAAGGGTAGATACCATCCTGGCCACATGCCAGATAGGGGCAAAGACATTGGTATGTCTGCGCCATTGCTGCGAAGGCTACCCTGTATCCACATACAGCTCTGCATGGGTCTTCTCCATAGGGATCATCAGGGTATCGGTGCATACACGTGAATCAGGTCCGCCACTCATCGGTGATCTCTGCAAACAAACGTGAAAATAAATTAGAAATAATCAAGAGATAAAAATAGATGTAAGTAGAGGGAGAGATAGCAATTAAGGCAATCCTAACTCAAAGTAAACATTAAAAAGAAAGAAAATAAATCACTCAAATCGCCGGGCCTTCAAGATGGATCTCTAGGACAACACCCCCACAGATGCCGCCGCGACCGAGGTCCTCCTCCCGTGGATAAATAAACGTAGTGTCCCACTATGGACTCATCCTCCCCACCAAGGCCTTGGGAGAGTGGCTCCTCTGAAACCAAAGTCACCCTCTCCACGCTCTGCTCCGCCCTCTCTACCTATAAAATATCCTGAGTGTCATGCCACTCAGGATCACTGTCCTCCTCTCCACCTGACTCACTAGCCTCAGCCTTGGTCTCCTCCTCCGTCTCTCCCCCTGTGAACTCCTTAGACTTGGAGTCTATGTCAATGGGGTTGTCACTGTTGTGGGCAAGACTGGAGGAAATCTGAAGTAAGGGTGCCTGAGGAGCACCGACTCTCCCTCAAGCACGTACTACCCGCCTAGCCACAATAGGAACACCAAGAGTAATAACTGTTCAACCCCAGCCTCTAGAACCTCCCATGGCCTCTCAAACTGATCTATTTACTGGCACCACCGGGGGAAGCATACCCATGTAAGGTAAGCCAAACTGCTGAGGAACTCGGCCAAAAGGATGTATCTCCACCCTCCCTACCCTGTCAACAAGCTACCATGTGGTCGAGTAGGAAATCAAGGTAAGAGCCTCCTCACCCCATAAACTCCGTCATGACTCTGATACGGTGTGGCCTCCATGTCATCGGTGGTCGGGAAGCAATCGACAGTGAGGTGCTCGAGCACCGACATGTCTATCCATCTGGATGCCCTCACAGCTCCGGGATCTCGCCACCTCTGCAGATCTCTGCCATAGGGATGAAGCGCTCATAAATCCAGCTCATAACCAAGGTTGGGTGGCTCAAAGATCGCCCTCAGAAACGGGCCACCCCGTACAAATCATGGTAGGTAGTCCCAAGTATGTCGGCTCCGTAGGCATAAATCTAGCCATGTCCCTCAATCGGTCAATGATGATGGGGACCAAAGTGAGTATAATAGAGTGTCTCCTCCCTTGTCCCCGATCAATCTTGAGGCAAGGATCCCCATAATGGCCTGCAAATCAAGGGGATGGGTAGGCTAGGAATAGATCAGACCTCACACCCTTCTTAGAGCCGGTGGAGATAATCGCATCTCCCATGTAAGAGGCCCACCGTGCTATCTAAGCCCATGAACCTACTTGTCTCAAGATTAAGTCATCTCCTAATGATCGGGACCCCAGGATACGGTAAAAATCCTCCAAAGTGATGGTCCACTCACCTCGAACCCACAGTAATCGAAAGGTGTTCGATTAGCATCCCAATATGAAAATAAGTCACAAAGTATGTGACTGGATGGTACAACATGTGTGATGCGTGATATATGCATTATATCGGCCCTCTAAAGAGTGTCCTCCTCATCCTGCAAAAGGGCATCTAATACTGCTAGAAGCCAGTCACACTCTCTCTCTCAGCTCCATCGAATTTACTCCTTCCTCACCTACATACACCAAAAACCACACAAAACAAAGCAAGTTAGTATCCAAATGACATTTGAAAAATCATGAAACCACATAAAAATGCAAAAACAGTTTCATACAAGTGTTCTTTTGGCATTTTGTGAAGAACCGCTGCCCTAAGCGGGGTGGTGGTTTTTGCAACCGCCACCTTAAAGGTGGCGGTCTTGTAACCACCACCCTAAACAAGGCGGCGGTCGTGTAACCACCGCCCTGTTCAAGGCGGCGGTCGTGTCCCAAAAACCCACGCGGGTTTTGTACCCTAAAAAGGCCTAAAAACACAAAAATGAAAATTTTAACTAAAACAAAGCCTACCCGAGGCGCCCCCCTGATAGACCTATTAAAAGTAAGATTTTCAAAAAATAACCCCCACGACAAAGATTTTAGCATTTTAAAATTATGGGGGTAAAAATGGTAAATTGAGAAAAACTAACCTATGATCTCGCGGGTCGATGTTCTGCTCGCAGAGGCATGATCACTATCTCGTCACGAATGTTTTGACTCTACTCTCGTCAGAAACCGTCACCGTGGGTCCCAGAGCTCAAAATCAACCAAATCAACATGCGCAAATGAATAGGAAAATGGGCCCACTTTTTCATATATAGCAACCTGACTTGTTTTGAATCCCCTTTTCACAGGTTTGGAGCGTCGACGAAGGTAAGTTCTTATCCCCACACAAATGGTACGTCCTCATTTCATATTATTTTAGTATTTATTTTTCAATCTATTTTGTCTATCTGCACTTGAGTTCTCTTTTTGTTTTGCAGGTGGCGAGAATTTCAGATGGCGTCATTTCGACACACAAACGTATCAGGTATAACTTCCAACTTCCCATTTCAGACTGCCATACTTGGACCCACCATTTTACACCTCATCATGGCTAAAATGCTTCTCCGAGGGGGCAATATGTATGTACCAAAAATTGTAAGGTGCTGCACATCGGAACAACGTAACACATGCCCCAATGATGATACAAGTCTCCTCCCAAGGTGTTCGGGATCTGGAAAAGCTCCCCAAGTATGTGTTAACATCCCGTATGCCCCACTTAACCCCTACATGCTTTGTTTTCTCATTTCCCCTCTATTCTTTGCATTTTGCTCTTCAATTATGAAACCGCCGACCACGGGGTGGCGGTCTCGTGAACGCCGCCCAAATGGGCGGCGGTCCTTAACCGCCGCTCTGCTCAGGGCAGCGGTCCTTCATGCATTTTTCAGAATGCTCTTTTAACGTGACTCACGTAAAATTTTCAACATTTACCATCTTTTTCACCCCCTTTGGCTTGCATTAATGATTTGGGTTCCCTAGAATAGTGTTTTGGCATTCTTTATGGTTTAACAAATCAATTTGGTTTTTACCTTTTGGTAAATGGAAATGCTATAAATAGTTGGCTTGTGCTCAAGCAAATGACCCCTCAAATTTGCCTCTCAATTTCTCATTTCGATAGCTTAGTCTTCCATTTTTATAGGATCCATAGTTTTTGTTCATTACATGCTTAATTAGTGTTATTTTTCTATTAAAAAGCCACATATCCATCTTGTGCAAGTGCTATAATTACTTCATGCAATCCAATATGGTAGAATAGTTTAATTTTAAGTACGAAGCCATTAAAGTTGCAGGTTTTACTTGTCAAAACAGATAGTTTCGAGTTCGGACATTTTATGCTGCATGACTCGCAATAAATCCCGCTAGGAATTACATAGGCCAAGCTCTGTACTATTGTGCTATCCCTCTCCTACTTGCATTATATTTAGTCTGTATCCTAAGCTTCCTTTGTTCCAATATCTACTTTTGTTGATGCTAGCATTACACGCTTTTCTGGATCCACGTGAGCACGAAGGAACGAGGAGATCACACTGAGGGGACAAAACCACACACACCATTGGATTCACCACTATTATGCAAAATCCAGGTTCAAGATTTCAAAATTCTAGTTAAAACATATCAAATAAAGTAGTCAATCATTTCATTTCAGCTAGTTTCACTTTCGATATTGCTAGGGAAGCTATGTGAGGATTGATAGTTTTGAGAAACTATGATTCATTCCTCACTTCTGAGGTAGGATCAAGAGTCTTTCAAATAGAGTAGATCAGTTATCAGGTTATTTAGAATAGATCTATAAACTGCACAGACAAGTAGCTATACTCGGTTGCTTTGTTTGTTTTAATTGCATTATTAGTTTAGTTGTCAATTTTAGATACATTAGATAATTTTTCTTTAAATTTTGTTTAGTAGTTTATCCATAAACTATCAAATTTAGGAATATACATAGACATATCTTTCACAGTTAAATTATTATGTCATTAGTTAGATTTGTATAATTTCCATTTGTATGCCAATCACGGGACCTAGGGAACCCAGAGAATACATATTCGAGCCAATCGTGCCTCAACCCAATCTAGTGACAAGTAATAACCGACATATATCAAAATTTGAGAAGCCAAGTCTTCGAACAACAACATGATTTGCAACAGATCAGCTCATAGTTGAGTAGGTTAAACATAGAAGACGACCAAGTGCATACGTTTTGGTCAAATCAGCCAAACTACAGATTATCCTAGATAAATATCCACATGAATGTAGAAGGGCTTGAAAGAGAGCAAACATTCGGTTGTGATCCTTTGGTCCCATAGCCAGACGTAGGAGATACTCTCACAGACATAGATACTAGCTTAAGAATTCAGGTTACACGAACGCCTATGAGATACTCTGAGAAGATCACACAACTATTAATTCTAAATATAGAGGCCGAGAAAGCATATGACTATTGGATACTAGGGATTAGGGACTGATTCCACACATGACCATAGCAGGTCCACAACAACCGTGAATCTACGGTTGTGACCCACAAATCCCATAGCCCAACGAATCCACAGGTGAATCAGATATAGATGTTGGCTTACGCACATTAGTATTCAGATCTACTCCACTTCCACCTATCATCATCGAACAGTTATCCTTGTTAGACGTAGCAGCTAATATAGCTAAGGAGTTCTGGACTAGACCAGATAATCACCCATAGAATCCACTGTACCCATCATCCACCCTATGACCCTGTCTGGAGACATACACGAAACTATCCCAGGTCATTTTCTACGTATCCCACAACCCATAGACCGAATCATGCCAGAGCTCGATATTGATTGGAGCCTTCGAGAAGTCATCCTTACCGATCAATCTATCACACCAGTTTAGGTTAGGAGGGCCTTCTTTACCTTAGATTCGCAGTTTCCACTAGTGCGTGTCGAAGACATAAGATTACCTAACTAGTTTTTCTGCATCCCACATGTTTTCCATCCCCACTAGCTGTCTCGGCATGACCTTAGGAGGTTGGGTGCGAGGAAGAGTTACTTGCAGATTCCCATGCTCGCTTGTCACTTTTCCATCGTACAACAACCTTGGGTAAGAAGGGAACTCGGATGTTTTTCTATGTATCTTAATTATATATTACTCATTGACAATGCAGAGACAGAGTGCTTTAAGCAAGAAATGGATGTATATGCCATGAACTAGTTGGAGAAAGCCATGAATGAAGAGCATATGTCTCTATACAAAATTAGACTTAGGATTTAATAGAACTACCCGGATGTAAGAGAGAATTAAATAAAAATTTGGTCTATAGAGTAAAAGAGGAGGATCAATGTAAAAAATGTATAAGGATATGTTAATGGTAAAGGGGTTTACACAAAAGAAAGGTATTTATTTTGATAATATTTTTTCTCCAAAGAATGAAGATGACTTCAATTAGGATTATTTTTGGGATAGTGGTAGGGTAACACTTTCAATTAGAGTAATTGGATGTCAATATTATGTTCCTTCATTGTGATTTTGAGGTGGAATTATACATGGTGCACCACGTGGATATGAGGTCACCGGAACAAGAACATGGTGTACAAACTAAAGAAGAGCTTGTATGGCTGGCTGAAACAAGCTCCATGATAGTGGTACATGAAATTTGATATTTTTTTCTTAGAGTAAGGATACTCCACGTGAATAAAATATAGCACTGAGAAATTCAGCATCATGAGTATAGAAGAGGTTGAAAAATGAGATTTTTTTGTTCATACCTAGGTTTTTGGTTAGTCTGTTACAAAACCATTGAAGAATGTTCAGATGTGTTCTTTTTTGAGTTCCCACACTTCTAGGTTAGATGTGTTCCCTAGAGTTTCTGGTTAATAAGCACATGATTCCTGAGTGTGTTCCCATCCTCTTCAATAAGATGTGTTCCTGACAGTGCATGGTTGATAAGAAGTTGATTTATTCATACCTTCACTTCAATTGTTGTACCAAGATCATGAGCAAGCATAGGCATCAAGCTACAAAAGATGTGTGACAATTATTTGCTACAATGTAAAGATTAAGGGGGGAATGTTAGGAAAATTAATATTTACATGGTTATGGATTATTTACCATATGGTAAATGGTTAATAGTTATTTGGGTGGTTAATTGAAACAACAATATATCATGAATAGTTAGTTGGTTAGTATTTGGTTAAGCATAATATTGTTATTAACAATATTTCGTAAATAGGATTATGGAGAGATTGTTGGGAAAGTAGTTTCCTAAAATATAGGGATGTAAATACCTATTTATATGGAGTGGTGTATGATTTATAAACATGTTGAATGAATTGAATGGAAAATTATTGTTCCATGAATAATATTTTTTTCCTTTCTAAAAATGATCGAAATTCATTATTTGATATCGAGTAATTTCATCCAATTCTATAATGGAGTTCATAACATTATGAGATGAAAGTATTTTCTTTATTAATTATTTTTCAAGGTTCACCCCCACCATTTTTATTACCGCAAGTGATGTTATCTATTTGGAGAGGATTCATATTTTCTTGTATTTAAACTAGATCAGGTTTGTGTCTTTTCTCTTTATTGTATCTTGGTGACAACATAGTCACAAAGTTGGAAACACAAATAGAGGAGATCACTAATAGATCCAAAAGAGAACATTGTTGGTATATATTAGTTTCTTCATCCGTCTATTGATAAGGTTTGATATCGATTGCTTAATGATGATTTGATGGGAATGAAATGAAATCTGAAAAAATTTTGAAGTTGTATATGGAATGCATCCTCTTCTAGTCTCCACGTCTGTGCAACAATTTATTCAAGGTTCATGAAGTTCTACCAATAGACATACATGCATTTGATCTAATACTACCGTGAGTATCTATTAAGATCCAAGATTACCCTTTTCTTAGATAAACTATATCAATCATGTTTTCATATAGTGACATCAATTATCAGGAATGGAATGGTTTCATTTTTAAGGATTCAGATCTACATGCATTCAATTCCTTGTCATTTTTCTCACTTTGGTATTCACGTTACGACATCAAAACTTACCACCTCAACATCACTTAATTCTCATGCCATAGCTTAGAAATTGAAAGCACTAGTAAATTGAAATTCCATGCCCTCAAGACATGTTTAAACAAAGAAAGGTATGAATTGTTAAAAATATGTGAGCTACATTTTTATAATAAAAGTCTATGTTGTCATTTGTAATATTGAATTTTACTATAGGTAAATTAGTATCTTTTTAGTAAAGCAATCAGATCCCTTAAATCATATCATTTTTGTCGAAGGGTCCATTCAAGTAGTATTGTGTTTCAATATTTTGTTTCTTTTGTATGCTTATATGGCGAGTCTTGCTTTATTGTCAAAGATTCATTGAACCATTATCATAGTTACTTGAGTCATAATTAGTTCTTGAGTCATGTGATTAGGATTGGTCAATATTTTAATAATGTTATTGAGTCCTCTTTGTGTACTATTCTTGTAATTGTCATCATATAACAAGTGTGTTTTAGTATCGACTATTGTTTAGGATTATTTATGTAGTCTACTATATGTCAATAGTCATTGGTAGACCAAATTGTCGTAAAAGAGTCAAGTAGGTGATTTTAGGGTTATTATTATTTTCCTCTTGTTAGATTCAAAATTCATTGTCAAGTCATCAATAAAGTCTCACAAGAGTACCAAAGAAAAATATCTCTCTTGTGCGGATGAATTTTTGGGCTAACTCAACATCCAATAAATATGTCTAAATAATGGGTGAAAATTCTCTTCTAAAATCAATATGCAATGTTTAAGACTCAAATTTTAAATTTTCTCGAGTTAAGAATCTTCTTACAGGAGTACACATGCAAATGAGGATGGAGCTCAATCAACGACCTCTCGGAAGTCACCAATGAAGGGGTCGCACGAAGCTATGGTGGCATTTTTGTGGTGAGAGTTTACCTTCAATTGTGAGCTTCTTTTTTCAAAGTACGTGTTTTACGCTTTGTTCTTGTTTCTCGTTTCTAGTTTATTTTTTTATATGTTCAAGATCATTCCTATTCATAGTTATATTTAGTGAAAATTATTTCCTACATAGTTCCCAAAGTGTAATAACATAGTGAATAATAGATAGCACATAAAAATGCAACATCATAAGTCTTGAAGAGGTTAAACAATGAGATGTTTTCTTGTTCATACTTAGGCTTGTGGTTAGCCTCTTGAAAATAATTGAAGGATGTTTAGATGTGTTCCTACTTGAGTTACCACAATGCTAGGTCATATGTGTTCCCTAGACTGTCTAGTTTGGTAAGAAGATGATTCTTGAGCATGTTACCATCCTCATTGGTCGATGTGTTCCAAAAAGTGCATGGTTGATAAGAAGTTGTTGTTTTCCTTATTATACCTTCATTACAAGTGATGTACCAAGATCATGAGCAAGCACGGGTAAAAGCTACAAAATATGTGTGACTGTTTTTTACTACCATGTAATTACTAAAGGGGGAATATTAGGAAAATAATGTTTAGATGGTTAAGGATTATTTACCTTATGGTAAATGGTTAATAGTTGTTTGGGTGGTTAGTTGAAAAACCAATATATCATGAATAATTAGTTCGTTAGTATTTGGTTAAGCGTAATATGGTTATTAACAATATTTCATAAATAGGATTATAGAGATATTGTTGGGAAATTAGTTTCCTAAACTATAGGGATACAACTAACTATTTATATGGAGTGATCTATGATGTATAAACATACGAAATGAATTGAAGGAAAGATTATTATTCCATGAATAATATTGTTTTTTCATGTGTGAAAATGATCCAAATTCATTAGAAGTATATATAGTGAATGTATAATTTCATTATGAAAGGTTTGGATGAAGAAAATTTGAATCTAGTGAAGATTCATAAAAGTCGAATCATACGAACATGATGAGAAAAGTGGTCACAAGGGAGAAAATGAAGCTATATTAAGCTTTAGTTGGCCTTCGTGGACACAAGTGATGGGTTGAGAAGCTTTCAAAGATAATTAGTCTCCAATTAGGATATTGTTAGGTTGTGGAGTCTATTATCGTGGTAGATGTGTTGTAAATTTTACACTACAATTACTTGTATAATATTTATGTATTCTTATCACGGTTTGGTGATGAGTTGGGCCACATTAAGGAAGTAAATGAAAATGTACTCTTTTCATGTAATAATTATATGGGTCGTATTTATCCTTTAGGTTTATGGGTTGGTTTTTCTTCCCATGCTATCAAGTACCCATGGTATTTTAAAACTACTTAAATAGCTACCTATTGATGTGCTTATAAATAGTTAGACATATAGTACGGAAATATATGGGTGTGTTAATTCAAGCGTGAATTTGAGATAATTTGCTAAGAATAACTACACAAAATACATTATGCATTTTAATTATTAGAAGTATGTTCTTAAGACCGGATTATACTCTTGTTGGCTCATTATAAAGTATGGGAAAGTATTTATTGTTGGATGTATCCTAGATTGGGTGACCATGTTAAATCATGTCTTCTTGTTGTCTATTTATGTTTTTGTATTTTCTATTCATAGTTCATTTTGTTGTGATTATGCGGGTTGATCCACATATATTTTTGTTTATCCCTAATAGCAAGTTATTCTAGGAAATTCATGTAATGTTTGTAAAAATATCATCTATATACATTATTATATTATCACTTTGTTTTTTATATGTGGTGCTTTGAAAATTTTAGGTGCATTTCTAAATTTTCACCGAATCTATTGAAATTGATATCCCGCATCCAAACCATAATAAATTAGTTTATTTTAAAAAATAATAAGGAAATGTCCATTTACTTATTGGAAAGTGTTACATCAATAAGCTATAAATCTCCTTGATATTTTTTAAAACAACCTTAACCATGTAAAATATCTTTAACATCTTGTTGAATACAATGGAATGCTTCATCCAAACAATCTTGTGTAGCACAATTATTACCGTATATGATTTTTATTAGAAGAATCGATTCTATATGGAGAAAAAAAGTATTTAAATAGTCTTCTTCATTCAATTATTGATTTAATTTCTTTGACATGTTCACAATGAACCTTTTTATATGTTTTTATCATGTCCCGAATGTGCTCATGCACATGTGTCATTATAAACTTATCGAATTCAAATTAGGGTACTAATTACACACAATATGACAACAACATATGCATAAATTGACAACAAAGAACCAAAAACCTCAAGGATTAAATAGGGTAATAATGGTCCACATAACAAAATGCATAATATCGTATAATCATGGATCTCTAGGGTTCTAGGACCATACATGCATGGTGTTGAGGAATTTGGATCCATGAACGTATTTAATTTGAGGGAACTGCCAAAACACAAAGGGAAATAAAGAAAACACAAAGGGAAATATATAAAACACAAGTGATAAATACAAGAATATAGAGGTCATTCTAAAGTGTCTATAAATAATAACATATTTTGAAAGAAAAAAAAAAGAAATACTTTAAGAGAAAAATAGTGGGTGTATTAAGTGGATTGAAATATTAAGTTAATATCCTATTATGTTAATTCATATTGAGGTAATTAGCTAGGCAATATTCTATTATGTTAATTCATATTGAGGTAATTAAAATTGATAAAATCAAAGTCAATATACCGATAGACATTACTATTAATATAATAATAATAATAAGGATGACATTTATGATGTCTATTACTATTACTATTAATATAATAATAATAATAATAATAATAATATAGTGTTAATAATAAGATTTTTTATTTTTATAAATCATAATAATAATATCAATTTTAGTAGTAAGATTAATATTGATGATAATAATGACGAGGATGATGATGATGATAAAGATGAGAATGATGATGACAATGATTATATCGATCGTAAAAAATGATGACAATGACTATGATAATGATGAAAACAAAAACAACACCAAAGACGATGACGATTGAGGACAATGATGATGGTGGAAATGATAGTGGTGATAATAATGATGGGGATGATGATGATGACAATGAAGATGAAAATGGTGATGAAAATGATTATATCGATCGTGAAAATGATGACAATGATTATGATGACGATGAAAATGAAAAAAACACTAAAGATGATGACGATTGTGACAATGACGATGATTAAGATGATGATAATGATGATATTACTAATAATATTAATAAAATTATAAAAATAATGTTTTATTAATAATAATAATAATGATTATGATGATGATGAAAATGATGATAATAATGATGATGATGACGACGAAAATGATGGTGGTGGTAGTGATAGTGGAAATAATAATGATGAGGATGATACTAAGGAAAACGAAGATGATAATGATAGTGACAATGATTATATCGATCGTGAAAATGATGAAAATGATTATTATGATGATGAAAAAGACAACACCGAAGACGATTACGATGATGACATTGATACCGGTGGTAATGATAGTGGTGATAACAATGATGATGACAACTAAGATGAATATTTAAGGTTTATTGGCACCATCATTATTGTGCATATTTAGGGTTTAAGGTTTACATATTGTGGAATAGTTGTCAT
This sequence comes from Taxus wallichiana var. yunnanensis, assembly GCA_018340775.1. Classification (NCBI taxonomy): domain Eukaryota; kingdom Viridiplantae; phylum Streptophyta; class Pinopsida; order Cupressales; family Taxaceae; genus Taxus; species Taxus wallichiana. Next base: position 451,974,174 of record CM031242.1, read on the forward strand.
CTTTTTCATTTTCATCACTATCATACCACGTCATTGTCATCATTATCCTCAGAATCATTATCGCCACCATTAACATCACCACCATAAACATCTTCGTCATCATCATCATCGCGAGTATTAATATTATTAGTATTATTGGTATTAATATGTGAATTTGTAAATAAATTAAATATTGCAATCATCATCATATCATGATCTTGATTATCACGATCATGGTCATTGTCATTTGTCATTATTATTATTGTGACCATCATTATCATACATGTTTAGGTATTCATTTCCCCATCATCATAGTCATCATCATGATTATCATCGTTAGATCATGATCATGATTGTCATCTTCACATTCATGGTCATTTTCATCTTCCATCATCGTCATTATCATCACCATTGTTATAGTGCATATTTAGGATTTAAGGTTTACAAATTGTGACATAGTTGTCATCTTTTTCATCGTCACCGCTATCATTTTCGTCGTTGTCATCATTATCCTCATCATCATTATCACCACCATTAACACCACCACCATCAACATCTTTGCCATCATCATCGTCGTGAATATTTTTTTTATTATTATGTGAATATTGATATTATTATGTTAATTTGTAAATAAATTAAATATTACAATCATCATCATATCGTGATCATGAGGTAAATAAGTTAGGTATTGTTTTATGAATAATGCAACTCCCGCGGTTGCTACTAGCATACCTATATTTATATAAATATATGTAATATATGCCGAGAGGTATATATTACATATATTTATATATTATATAAATATATAGGTGCCTTGTGAACTTCACCTCTCGGCATATTTTACATACATATAGAACATAAATCAAAACATGACATGTAAAATATGCCGAGAGGTGAAGTTCACAAGGCACCTATATATTTATATAATATATAAATATATGTAATATATTCCTCTCGACATAATTACATATATTTATATAAATATAGGTATGCTAGTTTAGAAATATTTTCAATTAGGTATTTGGGGTAGGTTAGAGAGGTGTGCCAAAGAAGAGGCCTAGTTGATTTTAATATTAAACTAAAATATTTGATATATGAATTTAGAATAAGGAAATATAAACTAAATTATTTGATTTTTAACCTAAAAATAATAATATTATAGAAAATTAGAATTGAGAATACTTTTCAAAGGCAAATGATATTAGTTCATCATCTTAACTTTTTTGAATAACTATTGATAAAGGATTAAAGTTTAACATTAATATGTCTTTAATTGCTTCAAAGTATCTTTCTAGAGAAGGACATATTACAAAACAAAAATTGAGTGGAAAACATGTTATATTTTAGATTTGATATGTTAGGGTAGAAATAAAAAGGGGTAAATAAAATTGTAATAGAATATTGGGTAAGTAAGGTACATGCAAAAAGAGGTATTTAAATTCTAAGGAGAGGGTATTGAAATTATTAGATTTTCACAATTCATTGTTAGAAAATTTACTTGGAATATTGTGTAGTGATTTAAAAATTCCAGTTTAAAACTAACATTAAGGGTATTTTTAATATACCCTTGGAACATAACATACTTTTACTAAGTGAACACCCCATGTTAAATAGGGGCATAAAAATATTAACTCTTGTTAACAAGCCTTTTATAACTTTTTAAAAAGTGTTCAATATAAAGATACTCAAAACAATCAAAATTCATACCAATTAATTTATAAACATAAATCGACACTATTTAGGATTTAAACTCAATTTTTGGGTAATAACTATAAATCCACACTAAACAAAAACGCTTATGAGTACTAATTTTACTGTTTTTCATATCTTCATATAGCTAATCCTATGAAATTACAATATGCCCCACTCTAAAAGGGCTAAATTATCTTTTATTTTGATTTTTAAATGACAAATTCAATGTTATATAACACACCTCCTATTTATACCTTGGGTGAAAATCTGGTAAATTTGAAAGACTCAATCTAAGTCTGAGCGGAGATAACAATAACAAATAATTTGAACGAGGTAGATACGGCGGCTGTGGTGGCGGGGATCCCGCCGCCTGCGGCCACAAGTAAGTGCATTTAATCCTTCGAGACACAGGCAGCAGAAGCATATAGAATTTTAATTCACAAGGAAAACGATGGGCTACCTGTCTTGATAGAAATTGCAAAATTAGAGTTGAGAAAAATACAGTTCACAGGCGAGAATCCCGCAAGAAGAGCTGTAGGGTATTAACAATCACTACGGTGACCATATAAAAATTATATTCAATAATATTATTTCCATCAATGCTGGAATAATTCTGAGAGTGAACAATTTCCAGAATGTTGGGCACAATGTTCGTCCGTAGATTTTAAAACAAGGAAAGAAACAGATGAGAAATGTGATGCCCATTAAATAGAATCCAGCAGCCAGAGAGTCCTGCGTGAAGAATAGTGATAATGTTGAGCAGCACCTGCGCCGCCTCCTCCATCATCTGGAAGAGGAATATTCAAATCTAACGCAAACTTGTCATCCTTTGTTGGAAAAGACGAGGCAGATGACCAATCTGATCCGACCTGCAATAACCCATTGACATCATCAGGCGCCGGCAGTACCAGGGGGAAACATGGCCTCGTCAAGAGTCCGTGTTGAATTAGAAGAAAGGGAAAGGGCATTATGGCCGCCAGGTTTAAAGCCGGTTTCCCGTGCAGTCACATTCAGGGGCCGACGTATATAAGCATTTGTCCAGGCTGCTCGGGATGCCCTATTTCCCGATGCAAGAGCAGATTGAGATGGAGATGGAGATGGAGGCACGCTTACTGAGGACGAGATATTGGCGACTGCACAAAGGTCAATGGGAATGGGAAAATTTGTTTTAGCTTTTGGGCCCCTGAGAAAGACGGCGGCCTTGTCGTAGGCAAGAGCAGCCTCCACGTTGGTGTCAAATGTGCCCAGCCATACGCGACGTTGCTTGCGAGGATCTCTGATCTCTGCAGCATATTTTCCCCATGGTCTTTTTCGAACACCTCTGTAATGCACCTCCCGCTCACTGCAGACCTTTGCACAATTCTCTCCTTCTCCTTCTACGGGCAACACCATCACTCCTGCCAAATGGGTGCAAGATAAGGGAGGGGATTATTTTTCAGAATAGGTCGGGGCAGAGATAACACTCATAAAGAATTGGAACGAGGTAGATATGGCAGCTGTGGTGTGCTGGTCAGATTACTGAGTAGGATGCAAATGCCTTGTTATCTGGTTATAGCTATGGTAGAGTCCTTGGTGATTTTCGAGGGGATCATCACTTCCTACGGCGAAACATTCTATAACGAGAGCATTGCAGGTCAATAAGTGGTCTCATTTTTCAAAATTACCATTAAAAACACTCCATTGGTGGTCAAACTTTTGTGAATTCCATATATTTTTATTGGAATGGTTTTCGGTACATCCACACTCCAGTGAAGTCAAATGCCAGTGTTCAACGTTGTTATGAATTGGAGGTGTTCGATACAAAGCCCAAACTCCATGATTCTTGGATTTTATGTAAATTCTTTCGACTTTTTAAAAATTAGCTTGTGTGGCTGTGTTACTGTTAAGGGTAGTCCATCAAGACGGATTCTGCCCTATTTACAGAGATGGCTCCATTGTATGTGTAGTCATGTTATTAGTTTAGGGTACTCTATATGAAGGTTCATGAAGGTCCCTAATATTATGAGGGATTTTACATTGCTTATAGAAATGGATTCTTACTGTCCAACAAAATGTGATAACCGGTGACCTAAATAAGTGAACAACAAGGTTTTTATCTAATTTTTTATTTCTCATTAATGCAAGTTTCAATGTGCATGAACAATTTTATATGACATTTATGATACTCATTTCAATGTATACGTATATATGATATTAACGTGTCTTTTTTACAGAGTCTTGCGCTAATGATGTCTTGATAAACACACTTTTCATCTCTCTACTTTATGAGGAGGGGTCCCAATCCCTTTTAGTTGTCTTATTCAAATAATAGGTTGTCTCACTCAGAACAACTACTTTTATTAATAGACCCCTCTACAAATATTATACTAACCTACCTAATTTTTCTCAACATTTATCTCTAGAGTTGTTTGTTATTTGGAAAGGTGATGAGATATAATTATCCTTATCCTCACAACATATAGAATCCATTGTTTTAAGAATATTATAACTTATGAAAATTTGATGTCTTCCAAAATAATAAGATTTGAAGAGTGAAAATATTATACTTAAACTATATTTAAGGGTAAACATTAATAATAATAAAATATTTATAAAGATATTATAAAATCAATCAAACATTAGAAGCTCTTAAACTAATTTATTATCCAAATTAATAAGTTACATCTAATATGTTTTTTCAAGATATGAACAAAATTATTATAATTTACTAACTTAATATTACAACCTCTTAAGAAAATAAACTATACATATTAAGAAGCATCATGTCAAATTGATTGATGTTTTAATAAAAAAATTATATATATATATATATATATATATATATATATATATATATATATATATATATATATATGACTTATTTTTGAATTCTATTTTTTAATAAAAAATAATTTATCTAGTTCATGATATGCATTGAAACATACAATGACACATATTTATGAAAAAATATATATATTAAATTTTTCTCTCTTTAAATGAAAATAAAACTTTTTATAATCAATAAAGTTATCTCTCTTTTAAATAGAATACTAGAGTGTAAAATATTCCTTGATGGAAATTTTTATCCCTAATATTATGTACATGAATCCATAGAAACATTAAATAGACTCAACACATTTATTAAGGAAAAATTGAACTATTTATCTCTCTTTTGTTGCACTTTTGCTATAAAAAAGTTCCAAAGTTTTTAATATGTATGAAAGTAAGTTTAAATTGAAAATATATTTCATTGAGAAATAAGAAATCAGTATGTGCAAAATTCACAAATCATTATTGAGAATCACATGAATTATAGACACACCAAAACTTTAAACATAAGAGAAATCATTATTGTATAACACTATTAATTCTAATTTACAATATATTATGACGATAGTATAATTAATACATAAAATTAATGGAAGATTCATGAAGACATAAAATGAATCTTATATATGACTTGGAAAGTGATTTTACCGGATGGAGTGTTGCACTAGCGAAAACTGCGAATTATGCGAAAATAGCGAAATCTATGAAAAATGCAAAAAAATAAAAATATTGTTTTTTCAAAAATAACAAAGGTCATGGCGGGAGATGGGTTTCTGCATTGAGTGCTGGGGTCCTCACTGGTGTGAACAAGATCCCAGTGGGAAATGGATAGCGAGGCGGTGATCGTGGATCAGCCTTGAACATTAAGTGGTAAAGGTTGTGCTTGAATTGATAGGACAATCGGGCACCAGCCTAGGTTGTTAAAACCCTAGTTTTTTTGTTTGGGGAGTTGGTATTGGAAAACATGGTGGCAGAAAAAAGTCTGGTGTAGGCTGAATGAACCGTTGAGGTGATACAGGAGGTTCCTTTAAATCCATTCTTGGTTGGGTCTAATAGGTGAAGAGCTCGAAAGACTTCAAGGTTGACGGAATCGATTTCAAAATCACAATAGAAATTTTACATCCCTCGGTTCCTCCTTCTCTCGAATGCTAATTTTTCTAATTTACGGGTGAAAAGGGTGATTTTCTGCAAGTTTGTAGGCACCTGTTTCTCTTGGAGGAGGATTTCAAGCTAGGCCGAGCGCTTTTGTAGCTCAAATGCTAAACCAAAAGTCATTTTCCATGCCAACAATTTTTTCCAAGTATTTTTCCCCCCCGATTTGCTAAATTTTGTGCTTAAAGAACGACTCTAGCTCATGAAATCTTCCACCTATACTTTCGTCCTTGGTCACCAAATTTCAACCCCTAGAAGGAAAAAATTTCCAAGGCCCCACTTTGGTCAAGCATTCATGATCTGCCTTTGGATCTCTGTAAATGGTCTATTCTGAAGCCAATTACAAACTCCCTAGGGACCCTCATGCCCATCCATTATCCTTCCCCTGAATTTATGGTGTGAAAGCTCGGTGCGTATCTATGTGACGATGGACCTGACTACCCCTTTGCCACTATCTTTGACTCTCCAAACAAATTCCAGCCCCAAGTGATTTAGCATTGAGTATGAGGGTCTAAATGCAAAGTGTTTTTATCATGGGCAGTTGGGTCATCTGAGTAAGGCCTGCTCTTTGAAACTTGCAAAGGCTTCCAAGGAATTGGATTGTTATAAGGTTGGCTCTATGATGAAAGGGCTGGAGGAGAGAGAAATGCAATCACCCTTGGTGGGTGATATTTCACCTCTTTCTCTTCTAAAATAAACTAAAGAAGTGCATAGAAACTATGGGTAGTTAATTTCCCTTATTAAGGAAGGTTTCGATCAAGGGAAAGTGGCTTCCCTAAACTCGCTACAATCTTGGATCCTGGATAAAGTTGAGACAAATAAGCTTCAGTCCCTTTTAGGTGATGGCATCTTGGAGGAAGGAGAATTTGAGCTAGATCTACTGGTACCAGCTTTAGCATCCTTAAAATTGGCTTCAGCTTCAATCGGGGTTAAAGGAGGCCAAATGCGGCTCAATCGGCAAAACAGTAAAAATAAAAACAAGAACTGGCATTGTTGGAAGTGGATGTTGGAAAACAAAGTGTCCTGAACTTTTGCAAAGTTGTGTCTGGGAATGCGAATTTCCTTCCCTCTCCTAAATGATAATACTTTCTTGGAATATCAGGGGTCTCAACACCCCTGATTAACAACACTTGTTTAAGCCTTATCTCTTCTCCTGAGGTGATTGTGGTGTTGCTTCAAGAAACAAATATGACTGTGGTGGAAGATGTTGCGCTCTAGAAAAATTCAGTTAAGGGCTGCAATTTCTTCTTCTCCGATGCTACCGGGGCCTCAGGGGGCTTGGGATTCTTGTGGAAGGAATTTAAGGTTCAAGTTGATCTTATCCACTAGAATCATAGTTGGTAGTTAGGTTAAGTTTTCCAAAAACATTCTCATTCGGTCTTCTACCTCCTTAAGGTGTATGGTCTGAATAACATAATTGGAAAAAGAGAGGTTTGGCAAGACATCTCTAGGTCTTTTCTCCCCTCAAGATCAATTGTTTCTTCTTGGTGGTGATTTCAATGCTATCACCTCTAAGAAAGATAAAAAAGGTGGTATTTCTAGAAATTGGTAATCCCAGGAAGATTTTTGTTCCTTTATCTCTGACAACTCTCTTTTAGATATCAAGCCCAATCAATATTGGTTCACCTGGAGCAATCGTAGGAAGGGCTTCAGTAATATTGTTGAAAGGCTCGATAGGTTCTTAGCCACCCTAAGTGGTCTCTGAATAATGTTGTCTTAGAATGCTTGATTCTTCTCTTATGTCTCGGCTCTAATAACTTCCCGCTTCCCTATCACCAATATCAAATTTTCCCCTTCAGTCAATATCGAATTTTCCCCTCACAAATCCCTTTTTAAGTTTGAGCTTATGTGGATGAGGGATGCCTCTGTGGAAAACAACATTTTGCAATGGTGGCATTTCTATCAGGTTGAAGGTTCAAAAATGTTGGTGCTTGCACAAAAACTAAAACTTCTAAAAAGGATCTAAGATCTTGGAACAAATCTTGTTTTAAGAATATCTTCCAAGAAAAGGCTAGAGTGGAAGCTGAGTTGAAAGATCTTAATGATTTAATTTTTTTCTCTAGCATGGGGGAGGCAGAGTTTCTTATGGAGAAGTATTTACTAGACGAACTTGGTGAATTGCTTATGCACGATGAGGTCTTCTGGAAAGATGAAATGTATAAAAAATATTGATGATAGGTGACCCAAGGGTAGATCTATAAGGTGGATGATAAAGCTACAAACATGATGCACAATGGTGAAGGTATGATAATGGGGACTCCAAGAAATTAAATATGTGTAAAATAAAATAATAGGACTTCAAATATTCAAATTTTATGCAAAATATCTCTAAGGTATCTCCAAGGTGGTGATAGTAGCTATAAAGAAGAGTAAGAAATGAAGTAAAGATTGCAAGGATTCCCGAACTCTCAAAATTTTCATCCTCGAGAAAGGATGGGTATGGGAAAAGTGATAGGGCCGATGGTGACCCAGATGGGTCACCAAAGTGAATTCTATAGCCTGTTGATCTAGACGGTCAAGATGTGATTAAATCAAAACGAGAATCCTTTATAAGGATAATTTAATGTGTAATGTTGTAAATGCGGATTAGGGATGTCTTTGGAGGATAAAAGGTACTTAGGATATAAGAACACATAAAATGGGGGTAGATGGGAACTTAGGGATGATAAATATGGTGCTTAAGGAGTATAAAAGGGGTTAATGAATAGGTCTAGGTATAATTGTGGGTGATTACAGAGGTGTAGGGAAGACAAATTAATGATATGATTAGGATGGAATTAAAAATGAAAAATAACAATTAAAGGGATAAATGAAATTGTTTATCTACATTTTCCTTTTTGTTGAGAAGTTTATTTTAATCAAGTTGTGAGAAAAAAAACTAAAAGAGATGAAAAGATGTTTGTTGATGTGTTACCCTCAAATTAGGGATTGACAACACAAAGGGGATTCGATGTTTAGGTTGAAAGAGATAGATAAAGGAAAAATGGAAATGATGGATGAGATAAGATGATAGAAGATGCCATAAGTGGGGAGGGTTAAAAAAAAATGCAAAATGTGGCATTAATTTTATAATCACTTTAGTAGGTAATAAAGTATGACCTCATTATAGATGACGACTTGAAATGCCCTACGGACTTATGAGGCACTAAAAACCAATGCAAGATGGGGGAGAATAATAGAATCCTACTCAAACGGATGAGCAATCCATGGGACCAACATGAAAATGCTAGACATAAAAATATGCACAAACAAATGCGAGGATGGTTAAGTCAAAGGTTTGAAAAGAGGCGTAGGAAAACATACAATTTTATTTCTAGGTAGGGAATTGAAAATATGCGTATTGATGGGAAGATGATAAAATATGGCCACTAGGATGTGATAAAATGAATAGATGGTTCCCTAAGATGGACATGGAGATGGCCGTAGAGCAGTCAGCTTGAGATGAGTAATGAAGCGCAATGAGATAAGAGGGGATAAAAATAGCCAGTGGAGTTTGGTGGGACACAAAAACCGAAAGTGGAAGAGAAGATAATTTTTCTTGAGAAATTTACTGAGATGAGAATAATATGGAAATCAGGGATGGATCAAAATGTCAAAGCAAGTTCGATGAGGACTTGACATGGGTCGGTGTTCACTAGTGACAATCGATTTATGAACGGGATCGATGGCCTATATAATTGATGAAGTTGGCTAGGAAGGATCATTTTCACTGTGGAAATTAGAGGATTAACAAATATGAGAGATAGAAAAATTGAGTTTAGAGTGAGATGGAGGATAGTAGAGGAGTGAGGAGGCATGAGAGAGAACTCGAGAGGATGGTAATTGTCTAAACCCTAACTTTGTTTTGAGTTATTTACTTATTTTTTATTATATCTTTCTCATTTTTTTTCTAAATTTTTGGATGTGCGCTAAGGAAGGATGCTTTGGTGAATTCACATGGTCTCCATTGACCAAGGCTAAAGGGGCTTCAATCCAAACCGGGTGTGGCATGAACCCAGCTAGGTCAACATGAACTGGGTAGATTGAGAATTTGATTGATTAAAATACGTGATAGATGATGATGTTTGGATGTTGGATGCTAATTTTTGATTATTTAATTGATTGTTACAGGTGAGACACATTGTATCTCAAAGATAGAGTTTCGATAATGTTTGATAGGATTTGAGGGGATGTGAAAGATGTAGAAATGAACCACATAGATGTAGTAAGATGGTGTGGATTTTAACTTTATTAGAACTTACCTCGAGACACAAGGTGAATTATAACATTAATTAATAAGAGGGATCCGAGGACTTTCACACTCTCATTCTTAACATGAGAAATGATAGTTACGCTAGAAGACATGTACTATATTATGATATTAGTGATACACAGTGAACCGACAGATCCCATTATTATGGAGAGGAGATTCGGTGTGTTGACATGGTTGTTTAAATCTGATACCGACATATTACTTTTACTTTAGGTCCTTTCATAAGGAGGCATGATATAATTTGGAAATTCCGAGAGATGGAGTCGATAGAGTCAAACTAGTGCTAGATCTGATCTCTTTAAAGGGGAGGGGCCCGTCCCCATAGATCTCAGTATCACATCACTGAGATGGAGATGGAGACTAAGATGGATCTCATTACCGGATAGAGGGGGCCACATAAGATCTTCGTATCACATCACATCACTAATATGGATTGGATCGGATGGATCATATAGTTTGTGACAATCTCCTATTATGCATTACCAAATTCGGGAGAAGTTAAATTCTCATGGACATTATCGTGATGCTAGAAGACATAGTGGAGTAGAGGATAAAGCTCTCATTTGGTACAACATTATTAGTACAGATATATCATGAGCATTAGATGTATTTCATGGAGTTGAGATCAAGATTTGATGTGAGTTTTATACTTGACTTCTAGGCCTATGACTACATAGCCGGTGAGGGTGTCATGGATTCCATGGGTGACTGGGGATCACATAGAGCCACCCATTATATTTTTGAGATGGAGGGCCGATGAGCCTCACTGGGGTCGTGGAGGAGCAGGGGGAGCAAGTGGTATAGAGAGACATTAGAGAGATTAAATATGTAGGAGGTTAGATGGAGGCCATATTGAGGATTCCTAGCATATCACGTTGTGGACATCCAGCTTATTTAGTATGACGAGGGTTATATGGGTGCAAGATAAGAGTCCAAAGATCTTGGATTCAATTTAGTTTCCAAGGGTGGTGATGTAATTCAGTGGTAATACGAGATGGTGTTGGGGGTGCCAATCATATATAGGAAGGAAGAGGTAGAGATGGATGTACCTAGTTTTGTGATTGTTAATCGATTAGACAAGGCAGAGACACATTAGATAGTGATAATGATGTAGGAGTCGGGTAGGATTTGTACGGTGGATGGTAGAGATGTGGGTAGCCTAGATAGCATAAGAGAGGGTAGAGGAGGAGGATACTATACCGGTAGGAGAGAAGGAAATGTCACCTCGAGTAGAGGAGGGTGGAGATGGAGGCATGGTAACTAAGATGGTCTTGTTGTAGGTGGAGTTATATATTTCCCGCCATAAGAGGGATGCAACATGACAAGAGGCCATGAGGTTATCGTAGGAGAGAGACTAGGTTATTTAGTAACCGAATGATATAGTAGGCATATGGAGGATTACAAGGCCAAATTTAGAGATCTTGGATCCCTAATTACAATGTCAAGGAGTGACGCACCAACAAATTCATAGGGAGCCAGCTATAGGGATTTTCCTAGTATCGAGTCACTAGAGAGTTAAAAGGCACTAAGAGAGAAGGCACCCTAATATGAGTGCATTGTGACATCTAGAATTCCATATTTTCCATGGTACATGGTTTATTTAACAGTGAGAGGAGACCAATGAGCTCGGTGTAAATCGATGTTATTTGCGAACATTATTAGCATGGTATAGCCAAGGATGGATCTAGGTCCATATGATGGAAGAGATGGTTGATAAATAGATGTGCATGTGCATTCCCAAGAGGGAAAGGTTTAGATGTCAGAGAATTTGATATGTAGTTCATCCATTAGGTGGTGAACATTGTTTTATATAATATGGTACAGATCTCGATATACATATTTTTCGATATATCCCATAGAAGCCTATAATGGATATATGGAAAAAAATTATATGATATGTATATATACATATGATTTTTTCATGGATTATATATGTGTTGATGTGTAATCATAAAGACCTCGACTATTTGCAATTTTAAGGATTGTGACCATCGTGTAATTGCATAACATGGAGTATTTCCCAAAGTGTGGGACTCTGTAATCGGGAAAGCTCTCTAGATGAAGGCAGGTGCTTATTCCTCTATTCTGATGCACATATCCAAATTGTAGAGGATCTACTCTAAAATCTACTCCAACTCGCCAAGGAGATAGGGTTAAGAAGATTACAATATATTAAACCTAAACTAACATAGGTGATGCACCAAAAGGAATGTTGAATACTTGCTTTGCATGGAGGTAGAAACCACAATCAAATTCAGAAGGATGAAAATACAGCAGAGATCAATCCACTCATGAGAATCCACTAACCATTGAACATAAACAATTAAACATGTAAGACAACCACCATGCACATATAACCGAGATTACAATGAGAGATCGGGGAATACAATGAACACAAGAGAGGGTTGAAATCATCCACATACTTATATTATTGCTCCACAAAATTGATATAGTACATTACAATGGCCAAGAGGAAAAAATTACATTAGAGCTTGAATGGGAGGTTTCAAATCCACAAATCCACGTATGCACAAGGAAGGAAGAAGGGAGGTTGCAAAAAGAAAAATTATCCATCACTTTAAAATGAACCCCTCCTTACAATATATAATAAGAATGAGAGGAAAGAGGAGAGAAGGAATTTGAAATCCCATTTTAACCACCCAAAAGTACATTAAAACCATCTCAAAAATGATGGTTGCCTCTCGCAAACCCATGCCTCCATGTACTTTTCCTTGCAAGATAAGAAAGGAAGCCCATACCTCTTTATGTGGTAGGTGAGAAATCATGAAACACCCTCTAAAAATGACAGACTATACTTCTTAATTTTAAACACTTAGTCTCACTAATAGAAATATATTTCCAAAAAGTCCAATTTCGTGTAAATCTGAGCTTTCAGTCAAAATTTGTGGTTGTCTGAAGATGGGGGTACCATACTGTGATAAATGCGAGTAGTTGGCTCTTATTTTTTGTGCTTTTTGGCCTTTTGGGGTCCACATGACTCAATTTTCCCACACATTTTTATCTACCTTATCTACATTACACTAGCTCCTTAGCATTTCGGGCCGGATCTAGGTACAATGAACTCCAGTATAATTGGAATTTGTTCCATCCACAGTCCCTAGACCCAATTTTCTCTTAAAAAGGCCCTCAACTTCATTTTTTCAATTTTTTACAAATTTTCACTAACTCCTTGGATTTGTCTTTGGATAGGGAAGTTAGAGAAAAACCAAGGGATCCCTCAATACTTGATTTTGGGTGTCGAACTGTTCCTGCTTTCTCAATCCTGAAGGAATTGTACAAGTTATCAAAATTACCTTGGGGGTGAATTTTGAATAACAATATGTTGTGTGATGATTTATGTGATGGATTTGATTATATGATGGGTTTTAATTTAGATGTTGGATGTGATGCAATGTATATTTTTTATGTGATGTTTTGATTTTATGTGATATTTTGATTAAATCTTAGATGTTTGTATGGATATGTTATGTGATGTATGGATTCACTAATTTGATGTGATGATATGGTAGAGGATGATAAGGAAATGATGTTATAGATGGTACATAACAAACAACTTGGATCGAATATATTTGATGAGTGGAGATGAAACATGTGCATCTTAGATTAAATTTATACAAAGAGAGAAAATAATATAATTTTTTATGTTAGATGAGATGATTAGTTATGAAGGTAGATAACTAGGAATATTTAGTGAATTTGGATAACACGATGTGGGAGATGTAGGTGGGATATTATGGAAATTAGATTATATGTGACGTGATGAAGTGGATACAAATTTGAAAGTTAGGCTTGTGTGGTTTCGAAAAGGCATGACCATGATATGGTGACCCAAGAATAAGATAATACACTGTGTCATAGTAAGGAGCGTACGTAACTAATGTTATTTTGAATCTGGACTAGAGGTAAAGCATGATAGAGAACAACATAGAGAAATGCACTTGCGACTAATGACATGTGTTAACACATAACAAACAATAGTTAGTCATATTTAATATTTTGAATGAAAGATGGAAAGTGTGTTTATATACCCATTATAGACACAAGAAAGGGGTCAAGATGGAGTTTCTATGGAGAAATAGGTTCTCCTTAGGTGGTAGTCCAAGTTCTACACCCCAACTATGAGAAATATAATGCAAATTGATCAATGTGGGAATTTTTCATAGGATGGGAAAGCTAATTGATGCAGGAAGATTTCTTGGGATGCTTGCTTTTATGTTTTGTATTTTTAATTTGAGACTTTAAGAAGGCTGATCAATGCAAAAAGAATCAGATCCAATGTAAGGATCAACTATCATTTATCCATTTGGTTGTCGTTATAGCATTTTTAATGCTCCTTTAATGTTGGATTTAGGGACGGAGATTCCAACATAGTCTAACTTTCCATTAAAATAGTTCTTATTGAAATTGCATCTGTCAGGAGGGTCACTTTAATAGGTCCATGAGCCGAGAAAGATAATACTATATCTATCCACTTCACTTCTTTGTAGTCCTCATGTTTAATTCCCATCTCGTAATTTGGAATTGATAGATTTAAGCATATTTATTACATGGACGAGATACAACACACTAAATGTGGTAGTGATAGTGGCTTCATGAAGATTGTTCAAGGAGATGAAAAGGTAAAAATCCTTCTCCAAATTTGGTGGCATTGTTTTACGGATGTATTTAATATGAACATTGTTTCAAACAGATGAATTTTGGTCAATCGACGTAAATAATGTTGACATACATTACAAGATAAAGTACCATCAACATAATTAAAGTTGTAATAATTTATAATTTTTTGTTGGAAGTCGGTGAAATCCACACATGAATGTGTGATGTCATACATATGAACACACAACAAGAAAAAATGAGAAATATGAATAAAATGTGATGTTATATACATTGTAAATGTTTTTTTATGAAAAGGATCTTATATTAATTAAATTTAACACAATACAAGATAATTTTCAACAAAAAAGTGGGCAGTATGAGAGCACACCCCAAAACCGAGAAACAAAGCTAGGAAATCCTAGAAAGACGAAGGACAAACTAGGTAGAGCCTAAATGACCACAAAAGGTAGGCATCATCTAGAAGTAGTCAAAAGACCAAATCATGCAGTAGTAACAAACATGCCCAAAGTGTGAGGATTTTGGTCATATGAACAACTCGAGCTAGGTAAATATTTTCCAACATCCGGGGCTACCATCTAGTATCAAATTCTTCCTCCGGGTCCACCTCCATGTGAGTAAGAATTGTGAGGCTAAGGTGAGGGAACGTATCGACGATGGTGGTGGCAAGGGTTAATTCCAACCATCAGCAATCTGAGACACAACGACTAGAGGAGAGCCCCAACCATGGTGGTGAGGCAGTGATCCCCAACCCTGATGGTGAGTTGGTGATGGAATCTTGCAGTTACAAGGTGGCAACCAATGGCCATGGCGACAAGCCGGTGAGTAACTTATTTGGCAAAAATGGCATAGGGAGCAGTGACCCCACCGAAAGAACACCGTTGCGAATGGCGCATCGACCACCATGGCGCAGAGGTGGAGAACGCCTATTAGGAGACGCTGACACATGAAAAAATTACGTTGGAATTCCCCTAGTTTTGAATAAGGGTCTGGAGGTGGTCCACCTTCAACGTAACTCTGGTTTACCTAGACTTGTGTCAACAACAAAACATTGGAGATCAACATAGATTTTTTATAAACTCAAAAAGATTGATCAATCAGAATTAGAAATGAAAAAATATTTCTTTCTTTCCATTTCAAAAATAATTTCCCTCTAAAAAGATACGAAATTTGGGTGAACATAGGCGAAGTTTGGGATTGTCTCTCAAAAGGATATGTTTCCAAGTAAAACAATGTGGCGTTAACGGAAAGAAAAATGAATGAGTCTTATTCTAAACAATATGAGATTTGGTAAAAACTAAAAATAAGTAGGATAGTTTCTAGGTGACCATAGAATGGGAATTTTTGAGTTGGGATCCCAATTTGAACAAGAAAATCCCCGATAGGAAGTCCTTGGTGCAAAATACACTAGAGGAAATGGGAAATTTTGGGCTCCACACAAAGAGTCCAAACAATGGAAAATCAATTACTCTTGATAGATGGATTAGATTGAATTTCCCATCACATCTTAAGTTTATCCACCATGGGAAAATGAAGCGAAATCCAACAAGAGCCATTATTGGATCTATAAATGTGAAATAGAGTATCTACATACCATTTCCACCCATCTATTATGGGAAAGAGGAATGCACAACAATATTGTTTATCATGTGGTCAGGAACCGAGCTGATCACTGTAGTATAAGTATCTTGGTCATGGCTAAAGAGTGGAAAACATGTTTTAAATGTTAGCCAAGAGAACCGGGATTTCTCATTTTTACAAAATAATTTCTCAATTGTGAGAGTTCCATGTTTGAATAATTTGAGCGTGGATATTCCCAGGGCTTCTACCAAACATTTATCTTTGCTCTAAAACATCATTGATGACCAAAGGGATTGATGATTAATAGAGATCCCATTTCGAAAGTCATCCACCTTCCATAGAAGCTAGTGTGTAATGCATACCCATGCTTTCCAAATTATCTTAAGCACAAAAGTGTCAAAATATGTGATAGGCATGGGGGTGATGAGAAGATTAAAAACCCCAATCCTTTCGATGTAGGGCAGAAATAAGGATAACCTTCAGTAATATCATGCCATATGAAAAATTTCCAAGGTTGTTGACCATTAATGCTTCTGATTATCCATTTTGTGCAAAGTGCATTCCCTTGATCTTGAATGTCAATAAGGCCAAGTCCCCAAGAATTGCAAGGAAAATAACATATCTCCCAGACCACCTAATGAAATCCTTTACCTATAGAAGCATTAGCCCATAAAAGGTATTTGAGCAGATATTCCATCTTATGAATGGAGGCTTTGGAGGGAACCCAACACGATGAGTAGTAAACATATTTACATGCAAGAAATTTTGAACAAATTTGAAATTTTCCAGCCAAAGATAAAGGTTTGGTTATCAAATAATCCAATGTTTTGGCCGCCTTGTGAATAACATATTGTGAAAGCTTGGCCAGGGAGGCTTAAAATCAAAAGGAATACCCAAGAACTTAAATATTTTTCCATGTGCTATAATTTTCCATTTGAAAGTGGCAAGCCAATTAAGCACAGTAGGAATGATTGTTGATAATACTTTGTATTTTGCCATAGAATCAATGACTTAGAAGCTAAGAAAAAAGTATCTAAGCATTGCATAACATTACGAATGTTAATTTCATCTTAAATGAACATGAGAAAGGAATCATCCATAATATTCCGTTGGGAAGCTAATAATTAGGCACAGTAGGAAGTGAGATTCCCCTAACAAGTCCATGAGATTTAGCATGGGCCAATAAATAGCCAAATCCTTCATCCAAAATCACATACAATGAAGGTTCAAGAGGGTAGCCTTGTCAAATAGAATGAAAAATACCAAAGGGTTCCAAGATGATGCTACTGATAGAGACCTAGGTAGATGCATCGAAAAAAATCATACTTAGCGATTGAACAAAATGGGGCCAAAGACAAGGGCTTGAAGCATGGCAAGAATAAATAGAAATTGAATTTGATCATAGGATTTCTCAAAATCAATATGTATGAACATGGCAGACTAATTAGATATGTGGGCCCATTTTATGCCTTCTTAGATAGTAATCACGTTATTGAGGATATATCTACCCTAGATAAATCATGTTAGTTCTAGCTAAATAACATCCGTATGATATTATGTAACTAGAGATCCAAAGCTAAGGTGAGGATTTTATAGGAGACATTCAATAGTGTTATCAACCTCAAACAGTGATTTGTTCTTGATCTCCTTGTTTAGGGATGAATTTGATTTTTCCCTTATTTATTCATTTCCCTAAGGATTTATTCTGAAATACTTCGTGGTACACTTGGAAAAGATCATGACCGACCGAGTCCCAAAGGGATTTATAAAATTCATAGGGAAGCCATCACATCCTGGTGTTGTATCAATGGCCATCTCCATGGTTTCTTCATGGAGGTCCTCAATGGTGAGCATTCTTTCACAGATCACCTTCTAAGCCTTGGACAATTTACATGGCACAACACCCAAACATTGATCAAGAGCAGTTTGGCGAGCTAAATTTTTTTTTGAGCTTCGAACAGTAGCTTATAGTGGTGCACAAAGGCTTCCAACATAATTTGAGGGTATGTAATCTGAGCTCTACCCTCCATGATAGCCCAAATTTTCTGGGAAGGTTTCTTGGCTCTGAGGGAAAGAAAAAAATCTTTAGAGACCCTATTTCCAATTTTCAGCCAGTGTATACATGCTCGAATATATGTTACCCTAGCATTGTAGTTGTTCACAATTTGAATTTTTGGTGAAGAGTTACATAATGAAGTTACAGGTTTACAGAGAAGGGATCAACTCAAGCTCCACCACCACTTAGCTACGGGTCGAGGTGTTAGCGGATCATGAGTGGCATCAAATTTTTACTAGTTGTCTTTCATTGATTCTCGAGGAACCTAGTTTTTGATTCAGCATATACTCCCGCTATTGAATCCATCTATAGTTAGTGTTTTCGATTCGAGGAACCTATTTTTCTCGATTCCCGAGGAACCGAGTTTTCTGATTCAGCATATAATCCCACTATTACATAGATGGATGATACTAGTGACAATGACTAGGATGTGGAATTAAGTTCCAAACATGGATGATATGATTTATGGTGGGGCCATGCTACATCAAGGTAGTAATAAGAAATATTTTTCCTTTATGGCGTAAAGTGCACGTATCATGCCAAGTGATATGAAATCGTATTGGAGAATGATCCGAGAGGAAAAAGTTAGGCCTGACCTCCACTAGAAGGGAATAAATTCTATAAAACTCAAAATAATTTTGAGATGACAACATGGCTCTATCAAGCCATTTAAGTACGTAATTTTTCCCTCCTCATAGATTTGACCAAGTAAACCATGGTTTAGAGGTGTCAAAGTGAGATGCGTTAGGATAAAAAAACCAAAACTTATTACACTTAAAAGTACCATGATTCCTTTTGCCAGTGCTCCTTGTCATCAAAAAGTTGCCACATATATTATTAGGTCACTCAACCATATTAAAGTCACTACTTATGACCCAATAAGTATTGGGAATGGAGTTGAGATCCATCAACATAGATCAGACCTTTCATTTGCATCATTAGAGACATAAATATTAATGAGCCAAAAAGGGAAGCCATCAACATTAAATATGACCCATATGGAACATTTTGTTGGGTCGATGCCATCATCAATTAATAGAGGCCTCGATTTGGGAGAAAATAGTAAAATTAATCCCCCACACCTTGCTTCCAGATTTCTACGTAACTCCAAGATGTCAAAACAGATGGACATACAAATCGTTTGTAATAGAAAACATGTAATTTTTACTTCCCGCAGAAATAAAATGTCTAAATTTTCACATCGTTGTTGAGTTTCACACACAAAATATTTTCCACAAGAGTATGTAATACCCCAAAAATTCCAAGATAAAAAATTCATGGGAAATGATGGTCAAGATCCATATCCCCATCCTCCAAGCCATCAATAACATCATATTGATTTTACAAGAAGTGAAAAGTATTATGTTGTAATAAAACCCGTAAATCAACTTTTTCCTATTTTGTATACACAATGTTCTACTCCACTTTGGATGAGTCCATGTTACGAGATGGACTATAGTCCCGAGAGATGTGAGACAAGATTCACGGCCTTTTGGATGGCGCTTGTGAATTTCTTGGTAAGAGTAATGACATTGGTTGTTGGATGGGAACACTAACAACAAAATTTATTTGGTCCATGATAACTGAAGCTGCGAGGCAAGTGTTAAAGTAATTTGGTAACTGGGTAACAAAGTTGGCTGTGGTAGTTGGTTCTTTAGCAGAAGTAGTTGGCTCTTTAGAATGTACACCATGTGGTTTTTCCTTAACAACTAGCTCCCGGTGGCCATTAGAGCCAGAGGACTTGGATTGCTGGGCTTTTTTCTTATTTCACCGGCCCTCAGAAACTTTCAAACCTTCCTCATGCTTGGTTTTGACTGGTTTGGGAGCTTCTTTGGCCACATGGTAGTTTCAGGGTACATACACAGAACAATCATTGATCTTATGATCAAAATCCTAGCAACAGAAGCATGTATTAGGCAAATTGATATATATGACTCATATAGAGTAGCATTTATCTCCCATCTAGATATCAACAAATTATTTTAGATCTTGAGAGAGATCAATCTCAACACATACTCACTTCTCTCGGCCGATAATGGTAAAACCTATCGGCATCGAGGTAAACTCTTTGGTCAAGAGAAGTAGTAATTTGTGACATAAAAGCACACATGAAAAAGGGAGGCTAGGGAATTCCACCCAAATAGGAAATGTAAGGGTGGTATATTAAGATACAATGAAGTCCTTCATGGGGTTATCACAAGATTTGAGTTGCAAACATAGAAAGTGGCTTTGTTAGCTCGAATATTGGGTACATTAACAGATTACAAAATCAAAAGTGGAAAAAACCCTTGGTCATGTTTTTGCATGCTTTCAATAATAACTCCATGAGGAGTTTAGATTGTGTTAACCCAATATTTAAGCATGCTTTTAGATGGGATTTGACCCACAAAACACCCAATAAGAAAATACTATTCTAACCATTGATAAACAACATTAAATTCAGGAATGGGAAAAACAACATTAGGAGGAGAAATATTACTTCGTGGAATACTTTCGGAATGAACTTCCTGGATCACTTTATCGTTGGTGCCATTATTCAAAGCTCTATTATTTCCAGTCATGATTGAAATAATCAAGTTTGAATATGGTGAGGTCATTTTATAGCGGATTCCCGTGAGGGTGAGAAACTATATCAATAAATTCTTGCAATGCCCGAAAAGTCCACTTCGTATGGTGGTACTAAATGTAAAACCTTAAAAACATTGACTCTAGTTTAAGGGTGGTATATTCAGATACCATGAAGTCCTTGTGTCATGGGGTTATCACAAGCAATGAGTTGCAAACATAGAAAGTGGCTTTGTTAGCCCGAATATTGGGTACATTAACAGGATTACAAAATCAAAAGTGGAAAAAACCCTTGGTCATGTTTTACATGCTTTCAATTCTAACTCTATGAGGAGTTTAGATCGTGTTAACCCAATATTTAAGCATGATTTTAGATGGGATTTTACCAGCCAAACACCCAATAAGAAAAAAACTATTCTAACCATTAACAAACAACATTAAATTTAGGAATGGGAAAAACCACATCAGGAGGAGAAATATTACCTCGTGGAATACTCTAATGAACTTCCTGAATCACTTTATCGATGGTGCCATTATTCAAATCTCTACTATTTCTAGTCATGGTTGAAACAATCAAGTTTGAATATGGTGAGGTCATTTTATAGGGGATGCCCAGAGGGTGAGAAACTATATCAATATATTCTTGCAAGGCCTAATAATTCCACGGTATGGTGGTACTAAATGTAAAACCTTAAAAACATTGACTCTAGATTAAGGGTGGTATATTAAGATACAATGAAGTCCTTGTGTCATGGGGTTATCACAAGCAAAGTGAGTTGCAAACATAGAAAGTGGATTTGTTAGCCCTAATATTGGGTACATTAATAGGATTACAAAATCAAAAGTGGAAAAAACACTTGGTCATGTTTTGCATGCTTTCAATTCTAAATCTATGAGGAGTTTGGATTGTGTTAACCCAAGATTTAAGCATGATTTCAGATGGGATTTGATGCACAAACAACCCAATAAGAAAAAACTATTCTAACCATTGACAAACAACATTAAATTCAGGAATGGGAAAAGCAACATCAGGAGGAGAAATATTACCTCGTGGAATACTTTCTAAACGAACTTCCCGGATCACTTTATTGGTGGTGTCATTATTCAAAGCTCTACTATTTCCAGTCATGGTTGAAACAATCAAGTTTGAATATGGTGAGGTCATTTAATAGGGAATGTCTAGAGGGTGAGAAACTATATCAATAAATTCTTGTAATGCCCGAAAAGTTTGCGTATGGTGGTACTAAATGTAAAACCTTAAAAACAATGACTCTAGTTTTTCACCATATTTTTAGAATGCTTTTTCATTCACGTTAATGTGAGATGTATCCAGTGATTAGTCAATAATCAAAACATGCTAATATTCACATTATGTTTACGCTCGCTTATCCAATTTCCTACACAAGTGATTATAATCAATAATCAAACACACATGTGAATAATCACATTATGCTTATGTTTTCTTATCAAATTTCCTACATAATATTTTATCTTGCATCTCAATTTCCATGTTATTTTCATAAAATTTAATCATTCTCGAGAATATAAGAGAAGAGAAGAGAGGAGAGTTTAATTCTAATGGAGAATACTGGTTCAACAAATAGAAATGTACATATAATTGAGTGAGTAGTGATGGCGCCATGCCTTCACTTTCCAAAAAAATCCTATAACTCTCCCGCCTTGACAAACCGAGAAGATTTTCTAACATAGTATTAGTCTTTGATGGCTCCAATGATATTTCTACATATCTTATAAAATCAATTTGATAGGCTCTCTCCAAGATATCGGTTTACTATTTCCTTTTTGTTAGGGGTCTTAGAAATAAAGAGAATGGGGATATTGAAATGGAGTGGATAGGGCAAGGTGATCTATTTGTGGAAGCCATGGTGGACAATGAACTTTCTATCATAGGAGATCTGGATGATTACAATCCATCTTTTCGACAACTACAATTTTCACATCCACATGATACAGATTACAAGGACCTCCATCTTTCAACTGTTCAGGTAATATTATCAAACCTATCCTTAATTCTTATTCATCTTCCTTTGTATTCACTATACTTCAAAAAAATTAGAATAAAGCCTCTTGTAATGGGCTACCAAATGTATTCATTTTAATATCGAGTTGGACTACCTTTTTCATGTCTTTTATGCAGGTAACTTGTTTTATGTGTGGGGGCTTTGTCATGGGAATGACTGTACACCAAAGTATATGCGATGGAAATGGAATTGACAAATTTTTTAAAAGCATGTCGTAGATGACGAGGGGAGATGTTAGGCCCTCAATCGCACAAATATGGAACATAGAATTGGTGAAGCCAAAAGACTATATTCACCTCCAATTGTATCTTGGTGCATCCATTCGCCCATCTTTAGTAATTGAGAAAG